>CM016617.1:66475478-67075478 GCA_005393395.2 Gossypium australe
GTCACCTTTTCTCCCTGAATTTGTAGCGGAGCAGACTGAAGACAACAGATCTTATCTTCCTGAAGTTGATGGAAGCAGATCGAAGATATCAGCCTTGTCTCCCTGATTTGTAGCGGAGCCGACTGAAGACTACAGATCTTATCTTCCTGAAGTTGTAGGAAGATCGAAGATGTCAGCCTTGCCTCTTTGAAGTTGTAGCGGAGCAGACTGAATAAACAGATCTCATCTTCCTGACCTTGCAGGAAGCAGATCGAAGATTCAGCCTTGTCTCCCTGAATTTGTAGCGGAGCAGACTAAGACTACAGATCTTATCTTCCTGTAGTTGCAGGTAGCAGATCGAAGATGTCAGCCTTGTCTCCTGAATTTGTGGTAGAGCAGACTGAAGACAACGATCTTATCTTCAAGTTGCAGGAAGCAGAAAGAAGATGTAGCCTTGCCTCCCTGAAGTTGTAGCGGAGCAGACTGAAGAGAACATATTTTATCTTCCTAAAGTTGCAGGAAGTAGATTGAAGATGTCAGGCTTGTCTCCCTGAATTTGTAGCGGAGCAAACTGAGGATAGCAGATCTTATCTTCCTGAAGTTGCTGGAAGTAGATAAAAGATGTCAGCATTGCCTCCCTGACTTTGTAGCGGAGCAGACTGAAGACAACAGATCTATCTTTCTGAAGTTGCAGGAGCAGATCGAAGATGTAGCCTGCTCCTTCAATTGTAGTAGAGCAGACTGAAGACAACAGATCTTATCTTCCTAAAGTTGCTGGAAGTAGATGAAAGATGTCAGCCTTGCCTCCCTGAATTTGTAGCGGAGCAGACTGAAGACAACAGATCTCATCTTTCTGAAGTTGCAGAAACAGATCGAAGATGTCAGCTTTGTCTCCCTGAATTTGCAGCGAGCAGACTGAAGACAATAGATCTTATATTCCTGAAGTTACTGGAAGCAGATAGAAGATGTCAACCTTTTCTCCCTGAATTTGTAGCGGAGCAGACTGAAGACAACAGATCTTATCTTCCTGAAGTTGATGGAAGCAGATCGAAGATATCAGCCTTGTCTCCCTGAATTTGTAGCGAGCGACTGAAGACTACAGATCTTATCTTCCTGAAGTTACAGGAAGTAGATCGAAGATGTCAGCCTTGCCTCTTGAAGTTGTAGCGGAGCAGACTGAAAACAGATCTCATCTTCCTGACCTTGCAGGAAGCAGATCGAAGATATCAGCCTTGTCTCCCTGAATTTGTAGCAGAGCAGACTAAAGACTACAGATCTTATCTTCCTGAAGTTGCAGGTAGCAGATCGAAGATGTCAGCCTTGTCTCCCTGGATTTGTGGTAGAGCAGACTGAAGACAACAGATCTTATCTTCATGAAGTTGCAGGAAGCAGATCGAAGATGTAAGCCTTGTCTCCCTGAAGTTGTAGCGGAGCAGACTGAAGAGACATATTTATCTTCCTAAAGTTGCAGGAAGTAGATTGAAGATGTCAGGCTTGTCTCCCTGAATTTGTAGCGGAGCAAACTGAGGATAGCAGATCTTATCTTCCTGAAGTTGCAAGAAGCAGATCGAAGATGTCAGCCTGCCTCCCTGAAGTTGTAGCGAGCAGATTGGAGACAACAAATCTCATCTTCTGAAGTGCAGGAAGCAGATCGAAGATGGGCCTTGTTTCCGAAATTTGTTGCGGAGCAGACTGGAGACAACAGATCTTATCTTCCTGAATTTGTAGGAAGCAGATCGAAGATGTCAGCCTTGGCTCCCTGAATTTGTAGCAGAGCAGACTGAAGACAGATCTTATCTTCTTCAAGTTACTGGAAGGAGATCGAAAATTTCATCCTTGCCTCCTTAGAGTTGTAGCAGAGCAGACTGAAGACACAGATCTTACCTTCCTGAAGTTGTAGGAAACAGATCGAAGATGTCAGCCTTGTCTCCCTGCATTTGCAGCGGAGCAGACTTAAGATAACAGATCTTCTCTACTGAAGTTGCAGGAAGTTTGAAGCTGTCAGCCTTGTGCTCCCTGAATTTGTAGCTGACCAGACTGAAGACAACAGATCTTATATTCCTGAAGTTGCAGGAAGCATATCGAAGATGTCAGCCTTGCCTCCCTGTATTTGTAGCAGACTAGACTGAAGACAACAGATCTTATCTTTCTGAAGTTGCAGGAAGCAGATCGAAGATGTCAGCCGTGCTCCCTAAAGTTGTGGCGGAAGACTGAAGAAAATATATCTGTTCTTCTGAAGTTGCAAAAACAGATAGAAGATGTCGGCATTGTATCCCTGAATTTGTAGCGGAGCAGACTGAAGACAACAGATCTCATCTTTCTGAAGTTGCAGGAAACATCGAAGATGTCAGCTTTGTCTCCTGAATTTGCAGCAGCAGACTGAAGACAATAGATCTTATATTTCTGAAGTTACAGGAAGCAGATCGAAGATGTCAACCTTTTCTCCCTGAATTTGTAACGGAGCAGACTGAAGACAACAGATCTTATCTCTTCCTGAAGTTGATGGAAGCAGATCAAAGATATCAGCCTTGTCTCTCTGAATTTGTAGCGGAGCCGAGAAGACTACAGATCTTATCTTCCTGAAGTTGCAGGAAGTAGATCGAAGATGTCAGCCTTGCCTCTGAAGTTGTAGCGAGCAGACTGAAAACAGATCTCATCTTCCTGACCTTGCAGGAAGCAGATCGAAGAGATCAGCCTAGTCCCCTGAATTTGTAGCGGAGCAGACTAAAGACTACAGATCTTATCTTCCTGAAGTTGCAGGAGCAGATCGAAGATGTCAGCCTTGTCTCCCTGAATTGGTAGAGCAGACTGAAGACACATCTTATCTCATGAAGTTACAGGAAGCAGATCGAAGATGTAAGCCTTGCCTCCCTAAAGTTGTAGCGGAGCAGACTGAAGAGACAGATTTTATCTTCCTAAGTTGCAGGAAGTAGATTGAAGATGTCAGGCTTGTCTCCCTGAATTTGTAGCGGAGCAAACTGAGGATAGCAGATCTTATCTTCCTGAAGTTGCAAGAAGCAGATCGAAGATGTCAGCCTTGCCTCCCTGAAGTTATAGCGGAGCAGATTGGAGACAACAAATCTCATCTTTCTGAAGTTGCAGGAAGCAGATCGAAGAGATTGTTTCCCTAAATTGTTGCGGAGCAGACTGGAGACAGATCTTATCTTCCTGAATTTGGGGAAGCAGATCGAAGATGTCAGCCTTGGCTCCCTGAATTTGTAGCAGACTGAAGACAATCTTATCTTCATGAAGTTACTGAAGGAGATCGAAGATTTCATCCTTGCCTCCTTAGAGTGTAGCAGAGCACTGAAGACAGCAGATCTTAGCTTCCTGAAGTTGTAGGAAACAGATCGAAGATGTCAGCCTTGTCTCCCTGCATTTGCAGCGGAGCAGACTTAAGATAACAGATCTTATCTTCCTGAAGTTGCAGGAAGTAGATTGAAGATGTCAGCCTTGTCTCCCTGAATTGGTAGCTGACCAGACTGAAGACAACAGATCTTATATTCCTGAAGTTGCAGGAAGCATATCGAAGATGTCAGCCTTGCCTCCCTGTATTTGTAGCAGACTAGACTGAAGACAACAGATCTTATCTTTCTGAAGTTGCAGGAAGCAGATCGAAGATGTCAGCCGTGCCTCCCTAAAGTTGTAGCGGAATAGACTGAAGAAAATATCTGTTCTTCTTGAAGTTGCAAAAACAGATAGAAGATGTCGGCATTGTATCCCTGAATTTGTAGCGGAGCAGACTGAAGACAACAGATCTCATCTTTCTGAAGTTGCAGGAAACAGATCGAAGATGTCAGCTTTGTCTCCCTGAATTTGCAGCAGAGCAGACTGAAGACAATAGATCTTATATTTCTGAAGTTACAGGAAGCAGATCGAAGATGTCAACCTTTTCTCCTGAATTTGTAACGGAGCAGACTGAAGACAACAGATCTTATCTTCCTGAAGTTGATGGAAGCAGATCAAAGATATCAGCCTTGTCTCTCTGAATTTGTAGCGGAGCCGACTGAAGACTACAGATCTTATCTTCCTGAAGTTGCAGGAAGTAGATCGAAGATGTCAGCCTTGCCTCTTTGAAGTTGTAGCGGAGCAGACTGAATAAAACAGATCTCATCTTCCTGACCTTGCAGGAAGCAGATCGAAGAGATCAGCCTAGTCTCCCTGAATTTGTAGCGGAGCAGACTACACAGATCTTATCTCCTGAAGTTGCAGGTAGCAGATCGAAGATGTCAGCCTTGTCTCCCTGAATTTGTGGTAGAGCAGACTGAAGACAACAGATCTTATCTTCATGAAGTTAGGAAGCAGATCGAAGATGTAAGCCTTGCCTCCCTAAAGTTGTAGCGGAGCAGACTGAAGAGAACATTTATCTTCCTAAAGTTGCAGGAAGTAGATTGAAGATGTCAGGCTTGTCTCCCTGAATTTGTAGCGGAGCAAACTGAGGCAGATCTTATCTTCCTGAAGTTGCAGAAGCAGATCGAAGATGTCAGCCTTGCCTCCCTGAAGTTATAGCGGAGCAGATGGAGACAACAAATCTCATCTTTCTGAAGTTGCAGGAAGCAGATCGAAGATGTGGGCCTTGTTTCCCTAAATTTGCGGAGCAGACTGACAACAGATCTTATCTTCCTGAATTTGTAGGAAGCAGATCGAAGATGTCAGCCTTGGCTCCCTGAATTGTAGCGGAGCAGACTGAAGACAACAGATCTTATCTTCATGAAGTTAGGAAGGAGATCGAAGATTTCATCCTTGCCTCCTTAGAGTTGTAGCGAGCAACTGAAGAGCAGATCTTACCTTCCTGAAGTTGTAGGAAACAGATCGAAGATGTCAGCCTTGTCTCCCTGCATTTGCAGCGGAGCAGACTTAAGATAACAGATCTTATCTTCCTGAAGTTGCAGGAAGTAGATTGAAGATGTCAGCCTTGTCTCCCTGAATTGGTAGCTGACCAGACTGAAGACAACAGATCTTATATTCCTGAAGTTGCAGGAAGCATATCGAAGATGTCAGCCTTGCCTCCCTGAATTTGTAGCAGACTAGACTGAAGACAATAGATCTTATCTTTCTGAAGTTGCAGGAAGCAGATCGAAGATGTCAGCCGTGCCTCCCTAAAGTTGTAGCGGAACAGACTGAAGAAAATATATCTTATCTTCTTGAAGTTGCAGGAAACAGATAGAAGATGTCGGCATTGTATCCCTGAATTTGTAGCGGAGCAGACTGAAGACAACAGATCTTATCTTCCTGAAGTTGCAGGAAGCAGATCGAAGATTTCAGCCTTATCTCCATGAATTTTTAGCGGAGCAGACTTAAGAGTACAGATCTTATCTTCCTGAAGTTGCAGGAAGCAGATCGAAGATGTCATCCTAGCCTCTTTGAAGTTGTAGTGGAGCAAACTGAAGACAACAGATCTTATCTTCCTGAAGTTGCAGGAAGCAGATCGAAGATGTCAGCCTTGTCTACCTGAATTTGTAGCGGAGTAGACTGAAGACAACATATCTTATCTTCCTGAAGTTGCTGGAAGCAGATCGAAGATATCAGCCTTGACTCCCTGAATTTATAGCGGAGCAGACTGAAGACTACAGATCTTATCTTCCTGAAGTTGTAGGAAGCATATTGAAGATGTCAGCCTAGCCTCCCTGAAGTTGTAGCGGAGCAGACTGGAGACAACAAATCTTATCTTCCTGAAGTTACAAGAAGTAGATCGAAGATGTGGGCCTTGTCTCCCTGAATTTGTTGCGAAGCAGACTGGATATAGCTGATCTAGTCTTCCTGAAGTTGTAGGAAGCAGATCGAGGATATTAGCTTTGCCTCCCAGATTTTGCAGCGGAGAAGACTAAAGACGTTAGATCTTATCTTCCTGAAGTTGTATGAAACAGATCGAAGATGTTCGCCTTGTCACCCTGAATTTGTAGCGAAGCAGACTGAAGACAACAGATCTTATCTTCCTGAAGTTGCAGGAAACATATCAAAGATGTCAGCCTTGCCTCCCTGAATTTATAGCGAAGCAGACTGAAGACAACAGATCTTATCTTCCTAAAGTTGCAGGAAGCAGATCGAAGATATCAGCCTTGTCTCCCTGAATTTGTACCTGAGCAGACTGAAGACAATAGATCTTATCTTCCTAAAGTTGCTGGAAGTAGATCAAAGATGTCAGCATTGCCTCTCCGACTTTGTAGCGGAGCAGACTGAACACAACAGATCTTATCTTTCTGAAGTTGCAGGAGGCAGATCGAAGATGTTAGCCTTCTCTCCCTCAATTTGTAGCAGAGCAGACTGAAGATAACAAATGTTATCTTCCTGAAGTTGCAGGAAGCAGATCGAAGATGTTAGCCTTGCCTCCATGAAATTGTAATGGAGCAGACTGGAGACAACAGATCTTATCTTTCTGAAGTTGCAGGAAGTAGATCGAAGATGTGGGCCTTGTTTCCCTGAATTTGTTGTAGAGCAAACTGGAGACAATAGATCATATCTTCCTAAAGTTGCTGGAAGGAGATCAAAGATGTCAGCCTTGCCTCCCTGAATTTGGAGCGGAGCAGGCTGAAGACAAAAGATCTTATCTTCCTGAATTTGCAGGAAGCAGATCGAAGATGTCAGCCTTGCCTCCCTGAATTTGGAGCAGATCAGACATAAGACAACAGATCTTATCTTCTTGAAGTTGCAGGAAGCAGATCGAAGATGTCATCCTTGCCTCCCTAGAGTTGTAGTGAAGTAGACTGAAGACAGCAGATCTTATCTTCCTGAAGTTGCAGGAAGCAGATCGAAGATGTCAGCTTTGTCTCCTTGCATTTGCAGCGGAACAGACATAAGATAACAAATCTTATCTTCATGAAGTTGCAGGAAGCAGATTGAAGATGTCAACCTTGCCTCCCTAAAGTTGTAGCGGAGCAGACTGAAGACAAC
Source organism: Gossypium australe (assembly GCA_005393395.2). Taxonomy (NCBI): domain Eukaryota; kingdom Viridiplantae; phylum Streptophyta; class Magnoliopsida; order Malvales; family Malvaceae; genus Gossypium; species Gossypium australe. The sequence continues at coordinate 66,482,349 of CM016617.1, forward strand.
ATATCTTATCTTTCTGAAGTTGCTGGAAGTAGATCAAAGATGTCAGCCCTACCTCCCTGAATTTGTAGTGGAGCAGACTGAAAACAACAGATCTTATCTTTCTAAAGTTACAGGAAACAGATCGAAGATGTCAGCTTTGTCTCCCTGAATTTGTAGCAGAGCAGACTGAAGACAACAGATCTTATCTTCCTGAAGTTGCAGGAAGCAGATTGAAGATGTCAGCCTTGTCTCCCTGAATTTGTAGCGGAGCAGACTGAAGACAACAGATCTTATCTTCCTGAAGTTGCTGGAAGCAGATCAAAGATATCAGCCTTGTCTCCTTGAATTTGTAGCGGAGCTGACTGAAGACTACAAATCTTATCTTCTTGAAGTTGCAGGAAGTAGATCAAAGATGTCAGCCTTGCCTCATTGAAGTTGTAGCGGAGCAGACTGAATAAAACAGATCTCATCTTCCTGACCTTGCATGAAGCAGATCGAAGATATCAGCCTTGTCTCCCTGAATTTGTAGCGGAGCAGACTGAAGACTACAGATCTTATCTTCATGAAGTTGCAGGAAGTAGATCGAAGATGTCAGCCTTGCCTCATTGAAGTTGTGGTGGAGCAGACTGAATAAAACAGATCTCATCTTCCTGACCTTGTATGAAGCAGATCGAAGATATCAGCCTTGTCTCCCTGAATTTGTAGCAGAGCAGACTGAAGACTACAGATCTTATCTTCCTGAAGTTGCAGGTAGCAGATCGAAGATGTCAGCCTTGTCTCCCTGAATTTGTAGTGGAGTAGACTGAAGACAACAGATCATGTCTACAGGAAGTTGGAGGAAGCAGATCAAAGATGTCAGCCTTGCGTCCCTGAAGTTGTAGTGGAGTAGATTGAAGAGAACATATCTTTTCTTCTTGAAGTTACAGGAAGTAGATTGAAGATGACAGCCTTGTCTCCCTGAATTTGTAGCGGAGCAAACTGAGGATAGCAGATCTTATCTTCCTGAAGTTGCAGGAAGCAGATCGAAGAGGTCAGCCTTGCCCCCTGAAGTTGTAGCGGAGCAGACTGGAGACAATAGATCTTATCTTTCTGAAGTTGCAGGAAGCAGATCGAAGACGTGGGCCTTCTTTCCCTGAATTTGTTGCGTAGCATACTGGAGACAACAGATCTTATCTTCTTAAAGTTGCTGGAAGGAGATCAAAGATATCAGCCTTGCCTCCTTGAATTTGTAGCGGAGCAGACTGAAGACTACAAATCTTATCTTCTTGATGTTGCAGGAAGTAGATCGAAGATGTCAGCCTTGCCTCATTGAAGTTGTAGCGAAGCAGACTGAATAAAACAGATCTCATCTTCCTGACCTTACATGAAGCAGATCAAAGATATCAGCCTTGTCTCCCTGAATTTGTAGCGGAGCAGACTGAAGACTACAGATCTTATCTTCCTGAAGTTGCAGGAAGTAGATCGAAGATATCAGCCTTGCCTCATTGAAGTTGTAGCGGAGCAGACTGAATAAAACAGATCTCATCTTCCTGACCTAGCATGAAGCAGTTCGAAGATATCAGCCTTGTCTCCCTGAATTTGTAGCGGAGCAGACTGAAGACTACAGATCTTATCTTCCTGAAGTTGCAGGTAGTAGATCGAAGATGTCAGCCTTGTCTCCCTGAATTTGTAGTGGAGCAGACTGAAGACAACAAATCATGTCTACATGAAGTTGGAGGAAGCAGATCAAAGATGTTAGCCTTGCGTCCCTGAAGTTGTAGTGGAGTAGATTGAAGAGAACATATCTTTTCTTCCTGAAGTTGCAGGAAGTAGATTGAAGATGACAGCCTTGTCTCCCTAAATTTGTAGCGGAGCAAACTGAGGATAGCAGATCTTATCTTCCTGAAGTTGCAGGAAGCAGATCGAAGATGTCAGCCTTGCCTCCCTGAAGTTGTAGCGGAGCAGACTGGAGATAATAGATCTTATCTTTCTAAAGTTGCAGGAAGCAGATCGAAGATGTGGGCCTTCTTTCCCTGAATTTGTTGCGTAGCATACTGGAGACAACAGATCTTATCTTCCTAAAGTTGCTGGAAGGAGATCAAAGATGTCAGCCTTGCCTCCCTGAATTTGGAGCGGAGTAGACTGAAGACAAAAGATCTTATCTTCCTGAATTTACAGGAAGCAGATCGAAGATGTCAGCCTTGGCTCCCTGAATTTGTAATAGAGTAGACTGAAGACAACAGATCTTATCTTCTTGAAGTTGTTGGAAGCAGACCGAAGATTTCATCCTTGCCTCCTTAGAGTTGAAGCAGAACAGACTGAAGACAGTAGATCTTATCTTTCTGATGTTGCAGGAAGCAGATCGAAGATGTCAGCCTTGTCTACCTGCATTTGCTGCGGAGCAGACATAAGATAACAGATCTTATCTTCATGAAGTTGCAGGAAGCAGATTGAAGATGTCAACCTTGCCTCCCTAAAGTTGTAGCGGAGCAGACTGAAGACAACATATCTTATCTTCCTGAAGTTGCTGGAAGTAGATCAAAGATGTCAGCCTTGCCTCCCTGAATTTGGAGCGGAGCAGACTGAAGACAAAAGATCTTATCTTCCTGAATTTGCAGGAAGCAGATCGAAGATGTAAGCCTTACCTCCCTGAATTTGGAGCAGATCAGACATAAGACAATAGATCTTATCTTCTTGAAGTTGCAGGAAGCAGATCAAAGATATCATCCTTGCCTCCCTAGAGTTGTAGCAAAGTAGACTGAAGACAGCAGATCTTATCTTCCTGAAGTTGCAGGAAGCAGATCGAAGATGTCAGCTTTGTCTCCTTGCATTTGCAGCGGAGCAGACATAAGATAACAGATCTTATCTTCATGAAGTTGCAGGAGGCAGATTGAAGATGTCAACCTTGCCTCCCTAAAGTTGTAGCGGAGCAGACTGAAGACAACATATCTTATCTTCCTGAAGTTTTTGGAAGTAGATCAAAGATGTCAGCCCTGCCTCCCTGAATTTGTAGCGGAGCAGACTGAAGACAACAGATCTTATCATTCTGAAGTTGCAGGAAACAGATCGAAGATGTCAGCTTTGTCTCCCTTAATTTGCAGCAGAGCAGACTGAAGACAACAGATCTTATCTTCCTAAAGTTGCAGGAAGCAGATTGAAGATGTCAGCCTTGTCTCTCTGAATTTGTAGCGGAGCAGACTGAAGACAACAGATCTTATCTTCCTGAAGTTGCTGGAAGCAGATCAAAGATATCAGCCTTGTCTCCTTGAATTTGCAGCGGAGCAGACTGAAGACTACAAATCTTATATTCCTGAAGTTGCAGGAAGTAGATCGAAGATGTCAGCCTTGCCTCATTGATGTTGTAGTGGAGCAGACTGAATAAAACAGATCTCATCTTCCTGACCTTGCATGAAGCAGATCGAAGATATCAGCCTTGTCTCCCTGAATTTGTAGTGGAGCAGACTGAAGACTACAGATCTTATCTTCCTGAAGTTGCAGGAAGTAGATCGAAGATGTCAGCCTTGCCTCATTGAAGTTGTAGCGGAGCAGACTGAATAAAACAGATCTCATCTTCCTAACCTTGCATGAAGCAGATCGAAGATATCAGCCTTGTCTCCCTGAATTTGTAGTGGAGCAGACTGAAGACTACAGATCTTATCTTCCTGAAGTTGCAGGTAGCAGATCGAAGATGTCAGCCTTGTCTCCCTGAATTTGTAGTGGAGCAGACTGAAGACAACAGATCATGTCTACATGAAGTTGGAGGAAGCAGATCAAAGATGTCAGCCTTGCGTCCCTGAAGTTGTAGTGGAGTAGATTGAAGAGAACATATCTTTTCTTCCTGAAGTTGCAGGAAGTAGATTGAAGATGACAGCCTTGTCTCCCTGAATTTGTAGCGGAGCAAACTGAGGATAGCAGATCTTATCTTCCTGAAGTTGCAGGAAGCAGATCGAAGATGTCAGCCTTGCCTCCCTGAAGTTGTAGCGGAGCAGACTGGAGACAATAGATCTTATCTTTCTGAAGTTGCAGGAAGCAGATCGAAGATGTGGGCCTTCTTTCCTTGAATTTGTTGCGTAGCATACTGGAGACAACAGATCTTATCTTCCTAAAGTTGCTGGAAGGAGATCAAAGATGTCAGCCTTGCCTCCCTGAATTTGGAGCGGAGTAGACTGAAGACAAAAGATCTTATCTTCCTGAATTTGTAGGAAGCAGATCGAAGATGTCAGCCTTGGCTCCCTGAATTTGTAATAGAGCAGACTGAAGACAACAGATCTTATCTTCTTGAAGTTGCTGGAAGCAGACCGAAGATTTCATCCTTGCCTCCTTAGAGTTGTAGCAGAGCAGACTGAAGACAGCAGATCTTATATTACTGATGTTGCAGGAAGCAGATCGAAGATGTCAGCCTTATCTACCTGCATTTGCAGGGGAGCAGACTTAAGATAACAGATCTTATCTTCCTGAAGTTGCAGGAAGCAGATCGAAGATGTCAGCCTTGTCTCCCTGCATTTGCAGCGAAGCAGACTAAAGACAATAGATCTTATCTTCTTGAAGATGCTGGAAGCAGGTCAAAGATTTCATCCTTGCCTCCTTAAAGTTGTAGCAGAGCAGACTGAAGACAACACATCTTACCTTCCTGAAGTTGCAGGAAGCAGATCGAAGATGTTAGCCTTGTCCCCCTAAAGTTGTAGTGGAGCAGACTGAAGACAGTAGATCTTATCTTCCTGAAGTTGCAGGAAGCAGATCAAAGATGTCAGCCTTGTCTCCCTGAACTGAGGACAATAGATCTTATCGTTCTGAAGTTGTAGGAAACAGATCGAAGATGTCAGCCTTGCCTCCCTGAAGTTGTAGCAGAGCAGACTAAAGACAACAGATCTTATCTTCCTGAAGTTGCAGGAAGCAGATCGAAGATGTCAGCCTTGTCTCCCTGAATTTGTAGCGGAGTAGACTGAAGACAGCAGATCTTATCTTCCTGAAGTTGCAGGAAGCAGATCGAAGATATCAGCTTTGACTCCCTGAATTTGTAGCGGAGCAGATTGAAGACTACAGATCTTATCTTCCTGAAGTTGTAGGAAGCATATCGAAGATGTCAGGCTAGCCTCCCTGAAGTTGTAGCGGAGCAGAGTGGAGACAACAGATCTTATCTTCCTGAAGTTGCAAGAAGTAGATCGAAGATGTGGGCCTTGTCTCCTTGAATTTGTTGCGAAGCAGACTGGAGACAGCTGATCTAGTCTTCCTGAAGTTGTAGGAAGCAGATCGAGGATATTAGCTTTGCCTCCCAGATTTTGCAGCGGAACAGACTAAAGACATTAGATCTTATCTTGCTGAAGTTGTAGGAAACAGATCGAAGATGTCCGCCTTGTCTCCCTGAATTTGTAGCGAAGCAGACTGAAAACAACAGATCTTATCTTCCTGAAGTTGCAGGAAGCATATCAAAGATGTCAGCCTTGCCTCCCTGAATTTATAGCGAAGCAGACTGAAGACAACAGATCTTATCTTCCTGAAGTTGCAGGAAGCAGATGGAAGATATCAGCCTTGTCTCCCTGAATTTGCAGCGGAGCAGACTGAAGACTATAAATCTTATCTTTTCTGAAGTTGCAGGAAGTAGACCTAAGATGTCAGCCTTGCCTCTTTGCAGTTGTAGCGGAGCAGACTGAAGAAAACAAATATTATCTTTCTGACCTTGCAGAAAGCAGATCGAATATATCAGCCTTGTCTCCCTAAATTTGTAGCGGAGCAGACTGAAGACTACAAATCTTATCTTCCTAAAGTTGCAGGAAGCAGATCGAAGATGTCAGCCTTGTCTCCCTGAATTTGTAGCTGAGCAAACTGTAGGTAATAGATCTTATCTTCCTAAAGTTGCTGGAAGCAGATAAAAGATGTCAGCATTGCCTCCCTGACTTTGTAGCGGAGCAGACTGAAGACAACAGATCTTATCTTTCTAAAGTTGCAAGAGGCAGATCGAAGATGTTAGCCTTGTCTCCCTCAATTTGTAGCAGAGCAGAATGAAGACAACAGATCTTATCTTCCTAAAGTTGCTGGAAGTAGATCAAAGATGTCAGCCTTGCCTCCCTGAATTTGTAGCGGATCAGACTGAAGACATTTCTGAAGTTGCAGGAAACAGATCGAAGATGTCAGCTTTGTCTCCCTGAATTTGCAGCAGAGAAGACTGAAGACAATAGATCTTATATTCCTGAAGTTACAGGAAGCAGATCGAAGATGTCAGCCTTTTCTCCCTGAATTTGTAGCGGAGCAGACTGAAGACAATAGATCTTATCTTCCTGAAGTTGATGGAAGCAGATCGAAGATATCAGCCTTGTCTCCCTGAATTTGTAGCGGAGCCGACTGAAGACTACAGATCTTATCTTCTTGAAGTTGCAGGAAGTAGATCGAAGATGTCAGCCTTGCCTCTTTGAAGTTGTAGCGGAGCATACTGAATAAAACAGATCTCATCTTTCTGACCTTGCAGGAAGCAGATCGAAGATATCAGCCTTGTCTCCCTGAATTTGTAGTGGAGCAGACTAAAGACTATAGATCTTATCTTCCTGAAGTTGCAGGTAGCAGATCGAAGATGTTAGTCTTGTCTCCCTGAATTTGTGGTAGAGCAGACTGAAGACAACAGATCTTATCTTCATGAAGTTGCAGGAAGCAGATCGAAGATGTAAGCCTTGCCTCCCTGAAGTTGTAGCGGAGCAGACTGAAGAGAACATATTTTATCTTCCTAAAGTTGCAGGAAGTAGATTGAAGATGTCAGGCTTGTCTCCCTGAATTTGTAGCAGAGCAAACTGAGGATAGCAGATCTTATCTTCCTGAAGTTGCAAGAAACAGATCGAAGATGTCAGCCTTGCCTCCCTGAAGTTGTAGCGGAGCAGATTGGAGACAACAAATCTCATCTTTCTGAAGTTGCAGGAAGCAGATCAAAGATGTGGGCCTTGTTTCCCTAAATTTGTTGCGGAGCAGACTGGAGACAACAGATCTTATCTTCCTAAAGTTGCTGGAAGGAGATCAAAGATGTCAGCCTTGCCTCCCTGAATTTGGAGCGGAGCAGACTGAAGACAAAAGATCTTATCTTCCTGAACTTGTAGGAAGCAGATCGAAGATGTCAGCCTTGGCTCCCTGAATTTGTAGCAGAGCAGACTGAAGACAACAGATCTTATCTTCTTGAAGTTGCTGGAAGCAGATCGAAGATTTCATCCTTGCCTCCTTAGAGTTATAGCAGAGCAGACTGAAGACAGCAGATCTTACTTTCCTGATGTTGTAGGAAGCAGATCGAAGATGTCAGCCTTGTCTCCCTGCATTTGCAGCGGAGCAGACTTAAGATAACAGATCTTATCTTCCTGAAGTTGCAAGAAGTAGATTGAAGATGTCAGCCTTGTCTCCCTGAATTTGTAGCTGAGCAGACTGAAGACAACAGATCTTATCTTCCTAAAGTTGCTGGAAGTAGATGAAAGATGTCAGCCTTGCCTCCCTGAATTTGTAACGGAGCAGACTGAAGACAACAGATCTTATCTTTTTGAAGTTGCAGGAAGCAGATCGAAGATGTTAGCTTTGTCTCCCTGAATTTGCAGCAAAGCAGACTGAAGCCAATAGATCTTATCTTCCTGAAGTTACAAAAAGCAGATCGAAGATGTCAGCCTTGTCTACCTGAATTTGTAGCGGAGTAGACTGAATACAACAGATCTTATCTTCCTGAAGTTGTTGGAAGCAGATCAAAGATATCAGCCTTGTCTCCCTGAATTTGTAGCAGAGCAGACTGAAGACTACAGATCTTATCTTCCTGAAGTTGTAGGAAGTTGATCGAAGATGTCAGCCTTACCTCTTTGAAGTTGTAGCGGAGCAGACTGAAGAAAACATATCTTATCTTCCTGACCTTGCAGGAAGAAGATCGAAGATATCAGTGTAACAGTCCGAATTTGACCCTAATCGGAATGGTGGTTTCGGGACCACGAATCTGAGTCTGAAAAATTTTTAAATATTATATTATATGTTAATTATATTTTGTATGCTTAATTAAATAAAAAGGACTAAATCGCGTAAAGAGTAAACAGATGGTCAATTTGAACAAACTATTCAGATTCTTGAAGATATGCTAAAGTGATGTGTACTAGAGTTTTATGGTTCATGAGAACAGTATCTACCATTGATTTAAAATTTCGTATAATAGTAGTTTTCAGATGAATATCAAAATGGCACCATATGAAAATTTGTACGGGCGTAAAAGTCATATACCTCTGTATTAAACTGGACTCAGTGAAAATAAGTTACACGGGGTTGATTTGATAAAGGATACAAAACAGGAAGTGAAATTGATCCGAGATTGTTTGAAAGCAGCATCTGATCTTCAGTAGTCCTATGCTGACTTGAAAAGAAAGGATATAGAATTGGAGATTGACGATAAAGTATTTCATGTTTCAATGTTTCGTAGATATCGATCTGACCCGTCACATGTGATAGCCCCATCTGAAATAGAAATCTGATCTGATATGACATATGAAGAAGAGCTGATCCATATCTTAGTCGTGAAGTAAAGGAGTTGAGAAATAAGAAATGGGAGCTTGAAGATTCAATAAGACAACAATATCTGAAATTGTTCAGCGGAAAGATTTTCGGGGACGAAAATCCCTAAGAGGGGGAGAGTTGTAGCAGTCCGAATTTGACCCTAATCGGAACGGTGGTTTCGGGACCACGAATCCGAGTCTGAAAAATTTTTAAATATTATATTTTGCGTTAATTATATGTGATTTATGATGTGTGAAAGTTTCGTAGAGAAATTTGACTATTTGCATGCTTAATTCAATAAAAAGGACTAAATCGCGTAAAGAGTAAAAGTGACCCATCATTTGATTAATGGCTAAATTGATGTGGCTTTTTAAGGTTGAGGCCTTATTTTATAAATTGGCCTTTTTGAAATGTAGTGGACGGCACATTGGTGTTATAAATGGCTATTTTATTTGGTAATGGTTTATTAAATAATATTATAATATATGTTATATTATATAAAACGAAAACATGAAAAAGAAAGCCATAATGCTTATATTTGGCCGAATATCAAAAAGAAAAAGAAGAAAAGAAGTTAGCAAGGTTTCAGCTAGGTTTCGGGCTTAAGTAAGGTAATTTTTGACTTCGGTTTTCGATAATTTCTACGTTTTTGTAATCGTTGCTCCGAGAGCTTTAATACCCATGTCTTAATTTCATGAATTGATGATGTTTGTGTAAAATGCCATTGATGTTATGATGAATTTTGTGATGTTTTATGTGTTAAATGATAGATATGTAATTGATGAACATACGTTGTTCTTGAATTTTTGATGAATTTGGCTAAATAGGGCTAGATTGAGAAAATAAAATTTTGAGGGGTTAAAATGCAAAATAAATGAAATGTAGGGATTTGTATGACCATGGGGAAGATTCAGCCCTTAGGGATTAAATTCAAATTATGTGTATTTTGTGTTTTGTGGAATAGGGACTAAATTGTAAAAGTTGTAAAGGTCAGGGGTAAAATGGTAATTTACCTATTTAAGTGTTTTAGGACTAAATTGAATTGAAATGTGTTTGAGTGAGCTTAAATTGAATATGTTTAGATCAAGAATAAAGAAACACGGACTTGGATCGGGAAAAGGCGAAAGTTATCAAATAGCCGATTCTTTTCGTACGACGATATCCGAGGTAAGTCTTTAAGCAAGTTAATACTGTAAATATTGTTTGTAACCTAGTTGTATGCTGAATTCTTGAATTTTTGGATTGAAATGTAGACATAGCCGAATGTGACATATCAAATTTAACAATGAAAGGTAGTAAATTAAATTGAATTCATTATGTGAAAGTGATATGAATTATGTGTTATATATGTGATTTTAGTAAAATGTAATGTGATTAAGCTTATTCGAATTTGATATGTGATAGTATTATGATATGTATGGGATATATGTGATTTTGGTATTAAGAAAGGTGTATGGGATGGTTAATTATGTTGATACTCAGGCTTCGAGCTTAGTAGGCCTTGTGCCGGTGATTTATATCGGGCTTATTGCCTAGCAGGCCTTGTACCGGTGAATTATATCGGGCTTCTTGCCTAGCAGGCCTTGTACCGGTGAATTATATCGGGCTTAATGCCTAGCAGGCTTAGCGCCGGTGAGTAACTCAGGCTTACGCCTAGCAGGTTTTTAAACCGGTGATGAAATTTCAAGTTTCAAGACATAAACTTTTCTAGCTATGTAATCATTGAGGAAGAAAGCTGATATTACAAGTTATATATATGTATGATTTGCCATACAAGTAAGTGCCTACGAGTTATTAAATTGATCTTCTATATTTGATCAATAAGATATGTATATAAATATTTGTGTTAAGTTGTCGGATGCGAATGATACTAATTGATCCTGTATATTCAGCCTTTTGCTTATGTTTAGGTGACATATTGGGATTACTTTGATGCCATGTATACGAATGTATGAAATGTTAAATGGATATATATATGTGAATAAATTTCCTTTTATGTGAAATTACTAAGTGTAAGTATATACTTATTGTATATACATATATATGTGATCCTATTGAATTATGTGTATCGAAAATATGAGTAGTTGAAAATGAGTATTTAATTTATATGTGAACTATATGATGAGATTATAAATTGAAGTTTAAAGGTAAAATAGTGATGATGGCTAAATGAGCATTAGCATTCGACATTAGTAGATCATTTAAGTACTAAGCTTTGAAATATTGATATTAGATGCTTGGATATATGAGAGTTTAAATGGACATGTATTTATGTAATTAAGGAGGTAATTCGGATGTACACGGCCTTTACTTGTTCGAATATTTATGTGAACTTATTGAGTTACATGTATGTGTATTATGAACAGATCATAAAGAGAGGATGTTTTATATTTTGAATTTGATGCTGAGTTGGTAAGTTGTATGCTAATGGTAAGGAAATGATAATTGTTATGTTAAGTGAGATAAAAGCATTCGGTTTTGAAGGACTTTCGAGTTAATCTATTTTATTCAATGTTAATTCTTGATTGTTTTAAATGCTTGAATGTCCAATTGGTATATTATAATTGCTTAAGACTTACTAAGCTAAGTTAGCTTACTCCGTGTGTTCATCATCCTGTTTTATAGATTTTGATCAAGCTAAGAGCTCAGGGGATCATCAACAAAGTCATCCACACTATCAACCTTTTTTGGTACTTTTGAGTTTGGATTTTAAACTAAAGGCATGTATAGGCTAGACTAAGTTGTGAGCTATGAATTTGTTCTTATATATATTAGCCATGCGAAAATGGCTTAACTTGGATCATTAGAATTAGACTTGGCTTTATGAGTTTGTGATTGAGTGTTTAATGTATTTGGTTATATCAATTTGATTATGACTTAATTATTTGTAGTACACGACTTCTATGTTTCTTAAATAATGTGGTGCATGAGTTGATATATATATATGATATGTGTGGTATGTATGGATTTGGTAATTCATTGAGTTGATTATGTATTTGAGTGTATAATGGTTATTTATATTCAGTTGTAAAATGGTAAGTAGTAAATGTATTTCATAATGGGATTGTGCGTGTGATAGTAGCATGGTTGGTTTATGTTATACATGTCAGGCATAGGATCAAGTATTTATCTCATCTTAGAAATATATTTTATTGTATATCACGTGTATGTTGGATATTTATATGACTTGATCTAAATGTTGAGGTGGTTAATAAATGTGGTTCTATTATGCATGTTTTGATAAATCATGAATGGAAAGTTCATTATGTAGTAGTTGGTCATATTTATGCAATTTGAAACAATAAGGTTGAAGTTGGGAAATGGTTAGTTCGAATGTGTTTGGATTAAAGATTGATGAAGATTTATTGTGAAGTGATTAAACACGAATTGAGAAGATAGTATTATAACGAAATTTGCATATTCAGTTATGTTCTTATAAATAAATTGAGACATACTTTGTTGAGATGAGTTTATTTAGTTTATTTGAATATGATTGAACAAGATACCATGCAACTATACATATGTATGTTTATATTTAGTGATTTCTATCTATTTTAAAAAGCCATTACAAGCATGTGTATATTCGGCTAATGTGGTTTAAAAGATCAAGAGGACAGTATTCATTGTTATTTATATTGATGATTTATTTGTGAATTTCATTAAAGGGATTAAATTTTTGTATGTTATTATCTAAGCATATTCGTGTTGTTTAATTTGCTTTCAGATGTGGCTATGTGAGCAATAATTGTTTATGGCTACTTGTGTTTCGTTCGGTAATACCTTGCAACCCAATCCGACGACAGACAGGGATTAAGGGTGTTACATTTGATTGGTATCAGAGCTTACGGTTTAGTTGATTCTAGGACTACCGTATCACGTGTGAGTCTAGCTATACATGCCTTAAATTATAATGTGATAGTGTGGTGACTTCTGACATCTGAATTGTGATTTTATATCGTAAATGGATCCCAATAGAGCCGTAGCTGATGATGTTGAGAGCGTAACGCCTGATCCCGCACATGGGTCAGCGCCAGTAGACTCTCAACCTATTTCGAGTAGCCATGAGGGGAAGGCTAAGCAAGCCTTCTACCAGATGATGAACAAATGGTTTACTCAATATATCTGGACTAACCCGACTGTGCAATAACCTCCACCCCCAAATAATCCATCTCCGATACCTACGGTACCTCTAATGATAGATCCGATGAGATTTAGCAGGCCTCCTATTGATAAAAATAGGAAACATGGGATCGAAGAGTTTAAAACTAATGATGATGATAATGATGCTGAGCGGGCTGAGTTGTGGTTTGATAATACTATCTGTGTGTTCGACGAGCTATCTTGTACCCCAGATGAATGTTTAAAGTGTGCCATATCTTTGTTAGGAGACAATATTGTCATATCTGAAGCCAGAGTGCCAGTCAGAGCGTATGCTATTCGAGCTCTAGAGGATGCCTCACCACCTGATGTCATAACTGGTACATTTACTCTTTATGATACTTCTGTGATTGTTTTGATAGATCCTGGTTCTACGCATTCATATGTATGCATGAATTTGGTATTCAACAAGACTTTGACTGTAGAATCTTCTGAGTTTGCTATAAAAGTATTGAACTCCTAGGTAAAAGTGTCCTGGTTGATAAAGTATGCAAGAACTGTCCATTAATGTTTTGAGATATCTGTTTCTCGCTGAGTTGATGCTTTTACCGTTTGATGAATTCGATATTATTTTGGGAAGAGATTGGTTGTTTATGCCTGATGCTGTTGTGAACTGCAAAAGAAGGACTATAAATTTGAGATGTCCAAAGGATAAGAAAATATGGATTGAGTCCGATGATTTGAGTGGATTGCCTTCTGTAATATCTGTTTTGAAAGCTCAGAGTTATGTGAAAAAGGGTTACGAGGCATATTTTGTCTACGTGATTGATTCGAAAGTATCTTAGAAGAAAATTGAATCAGTGCCTATTGTTTATGAGTTTTCTGATGTGTTTCCTGAAGAGTTACCGGGTTTGCCTCTAATTCGTGAAGTTGAATTTGTTATTGATTTGTTGTGGTAATTGTAGATGACATCTTGATTTATTCACGTGATGAAAAGGAGCATACTGAACATTTGAGAATTTTGTTGCAAACTTTGAGAGAAAAACAATTATACGTGAAATTCAGCGAATGAGAATTTTGATTGTATGAAGTTAGTTTTCTGGGACATATTATGTCAACCTTTGGAATCCGAGTAGATCCGAGTAAGATTTCTGCTATTTTGAGTTGGAAACCTCCGAAAAATGTGTCTATAGTTCGTAGTTTTCTGGGCTTAGCTGGTTATTATCGTAGGATTATAAAAGGTTTTTCAGTGATAGTTACTCCGTTGACTAGACTGCTTTAGAAAGATGTCAGATTTGAATGGTCGGAAAAGTATCAGAAAAGTTTCAATCAGTTGAAAGCCCTTTTGAGTGAAGCTCCAGTTTTAGTTCAGCCTGAATCGGGTAAAGAATTTGTTGTTTTTAGTGATGCTTTTTGGAATGGTTTGGGTTGTGTTTTGATGCAGGAAGGCAAAGTCGTAGCCTACACTTCGAGACAATTGAAGCTGCATGAAAGAAATTACCTGACACATGATTTGGAGCTAGCAGCTATTGTATTCGCGATGAAGATTTGACGTCATTAATTGTTCAGAGAGAAATGTCATGTCTATTAAGATCACAAAAGTTTAAAATATTTGATGACTCAAAAAGATTTGAACCTGCATCAGAGAAGATGGCTTGAAATATTGAAAGATTATGAGCTAGTGTTAGATTATCATCCGGGTAAAACAAACGTTGTGACTAATGGGCTGAGTAGAAAGTCATTGTTGCATTACAGGCTTTGAATACACAGTTAGACTTGTCTGATGATAGTTCTGTAATAGAGGAATTGATAGCAAAACCGATGTTTTCACAACAGATATATGAAGCTCAGAAGTCTGATAATGAATTGCTAGCGAAATAAGCCCAGTGGGAAATGAATTTTCAATCTGAATTTTTAATTGTGGATGATTGTTTGAAATATCAGGATAGTATCTGTGTTCCGAGGAAATCCAGGGTTGATTCAATTGATTTTGAATGAAACACATAATAGACGTTTATCTGTTCATCTGGGAAGTACTAAAATGTACCATAATTTGAAGCAACACTACTGGTGGTCTGGTATGAAACAAGACATTTCTGACTTTGGTTTGAAAAGTTTAGTTATCAACAAGTGAAAATTGAACATCAAGTTCCGTATGAATTGCTACATCCGATCTTGGTTTCTAAGTGGAAATGAAATAGAGTAACAATGGACTTTGTTTTTGATTGACCTTGATTCCGATAAAGAAAGATGCGATATGGGTCGAATTGACCGATTAACTAATTCTGCCAGTTTTATTCCGGTTAAGTTTGATTTCTCATTAGAGAGATTGGCAAAGTTTTATATTACTGAGATTGTGAGATTGCACGGGGTGCCATTATCTGTTGTGTCAGATAGAGATACGAGATTCACATCATGATTCTGGAAAAAAGTTCAAGAGGCTTTGGGCACGAAATTACATTTCAGTACAACCTTTCATTCGCAAACAGATGGTCAATTTGAACGAACTATTCAGATTCTTGAAGATATGCTAAAGTGATGTGTACTAGAGTTTTATGGTTCATGAGAACAGTATCAACCATTGATTTAAAATTTCGTATAATAGTGGTTTTCAGATGAATATCAAAATGGCACCATATGAAAATTTGTACGGACGTAAAAGTCATATACCTCTGTATTAAACTGGACTCTGTGAAAATAAGTTACACGGGGTTGATTTGATAAAGGATACAGAACAGGAAGTGAAATTGATCCGAGATTGTTTGAAAGCAGCATCTGATCTTCAGTAGTCCTATGCAGACTTGAAAAGAAAGGATATAGAATTGGAGATCGACGATAAAGTATTTCATGTTTCAATGTTTCGTAGATATCGATCTGACTCGTCACATGTGATAGCCCCATCTGAAATAGAAATCTGATCTGATATGACATATGAAGAAGAGCCGATCCGTATCTTAGTCGTGAAGTAAAGGAGTTGAGAAATAAGAAATGGGAGCTTGAAGATTCAATAAGACAACAATATCTGAAATTGTTCAGCGGAAAGATTTTCGGGAACGAAAATCCCTAAGAGGGGGAGAGTTGTAACAGTCCGAATTTGACCCTAATCAGAACGGTGGTTTCGGGACCACGAATCCGAGTTCGAAAATTTTTTAAATATTATATTTTGTGTTAATTATATGTGATTTATGATGTGTGAAAGTTTCGTAGAGAAATTTGACTATTTGCATGCTTAATTCAATAAAAAGGACTAAATCGCGTAAAGAGTAAAAGTGACCCATCATTTGATTAATGGCTAAATTGATGTGGCTTTTTAAGGTTGAAGCCTTATTTTGTAAATTGGCCTTTTTGAAATGTAGTGGACGGCACATTGGTGTTATAAATGGCTATTTTATTTGGTATTGGTTTATTAAATAATATTATAATATATGTTATATTATATAAGACGAAAACATGAAAAAGAAAGCCATAATGCTTATATTTGGCCGAATATCAAAAAGAAAAAGAAGAAAAGAAGTTAGCAAGGTTTCGGCTAGGTTTTGGGCTTAATTAAGGTAATTTTTTACTTCGGTTTTCGATAATTTTTACGTTTTTGTAATCGTTGCTCCGAGAGCTTTAATACCCATATCTTAATTTCATGAATTGATGATGTTTGTGTAAAATGCCATTGATGTTATGATGAATTTTGTGATGTTTTATGTGTTAAATGATAGATATGTAATTGATGAACGTACGTTGTTCTTGAATTTTTGATGAATTTGGCTAAATAGGGCTAGATTGAGAAAATAAAATTTTGAGGGGTTAAAATGCAAAATAAATGAAATGTAGGGATTTGTATGACCATGGGGAAGATTCGGCCCTTAGGGATTAAATTCAAATTATGTGTATTTTGTGTTTTGTGGAATAGGGACTAAATTGTAAAAGTTGTAAAGGTCAGGGGTAAAATGGTAATTTACCTATTTAAGTGTTTTAGAACTAAATCGAATTGAAATGTGTTTGAGTGAGCTTAAATTGAATATGTTTAGATCAAGAACAAAGAAACACGGACTTGGATCGGGGAAAGGCGAAAGTTATCGAATAGCCGATTCTTTTCGTACGACGATATCCGAGGTAAGTCTTTAAGCAAGTTAATACTGTAAATATTGTTCGTAACCTAGTTGTATGCTAAATTCTTAACTTTTTGGATTGAAATGTAGACATAGCCGAATGTGACATATCAAATTTAACAATGAAATGTAGTAAATTATGTATTATATATGTGATTTTAGTAAAATGTAATGTGATTAAGCTTATTACAAGTTATATATATGTATGATCGGCCATACAAGTAAGTGCCTAAGAGTTATTAAATTGATCTTCTATATTTGATCAATAAGGTATATATATAAATATTTGTGTTAAGTTGTCGGATGCGAATGATACTAATTGATCCTGTATATTTAGCCTTATGCTTATGTTTATGTGACATATTGGGATTACTTTGATGCCATGTATACGAATGTATGAAATGTTAAATGGATATATATATGTGAATATATTTCCTTTTATGTGAAATTACTAAGTGTAAGTATATACTTATTGTATATACATATATATGTGATCCTATTGAATTATGTGTATCGAAAATATGAGTAGTTGAAAATGAGTATTTAATTTATATGTGAACTATATGATGAGATTATAAATTGAAGTTTAAAGGTAAAATAGTGATGATGGTTAAGCTAAATGAGCATTAGCATTCGACATTAGTAGATCATTTAAGTACTTAGCTTTGAAATATTGATATTAGATGCTTGGATATATGAGAGTTTAAATGGACATGTATTTATGTAATTAAGGAGGTAATTCGGATGTACACGGCCTTTACTTGTTCTAATATTTAAGTGAACTTATTGAGTTACATGTATGTGTATTATGAACAGATCATAAAGAGAGGATGTTTTATATTTTGAATTTGATGCTGAGTTGGTAAGTTGTATGCTAATGGTAAGGAAATGATAAATGTTATGTTAAGTGAGGTAAAAGCATTCGGTTTTGAAGGACTTTTGAGTTAATCTATTTTATTCAATGTTAATTCTTGATTGTTTTAAATGCTAGAATGTCCAATTGGTATATTATAATTGCTTAAGACTTACTAAGCTAAGTTAGCTTACTCCGTGTGTTCATCATCATGTTTTATAGATTTTGATCAAGCTAAGAGCTTAGGGGATCATCAACAAAGTCATCCACACTATCAACCTATTTTGGTACTTTTGAGTTTGCATTTTAAACTAAAGGCATGTATAGGCTAGACTAAGTTTTGAGCTATGAATTTGTTCTTATATATATTAGCCATGCGAAAATGGCTTAACTTGGATCATTAGAATTAGACTTGGCTTTATGAGTTCGTGATTGAATGTTTAATGTGTTTGGTTATATCAATTTGATTATGACTTAATTATTTGTAGTATACGACTTCTATGTTTCTTAAATAATGTGGTGCATGAGTTGATATATATATATGATATGTGTGGTATGTACGGATTTGGTAATTCATTGAGTTGATTATGTATTTGAGTGTATAATGGTTATTTATATTCAGTTGTAAAATGGTAAGTAGTAAATGTGTTTCATAATGGGATTGTGCGTGTGATAGTAGCATGGTTGGTTTATGTTATACATGTTAGGCATAGGATCAAGTATTTATCTCATCTTAGAAATATATTTTATTGTATATTACGTGTATGTTGGATATTTATATGACTTGATCTAAATGTTGAGGTGGTTAATAAATGTGGTTCTATTATGCATGTTTTGATAAATCATGAATGGAAAGTTCATTATGTAGTAGTTGGTCATATTTATGCAATTTGAAACAATAAGTTTGAAGTTGGGAAATGGTTAGTACCATATTCGAATGTGTTTGGATTAGAGATTGATGAAGATTTATTGTGAAGTGATTAAACACGAATTGAGAAGATAGTATTATAACGAAATTTGCATATTCGGTTATGTTCTTATAAATAAATTGAGACATACTTTGTTGAGATGAGTTTATTTAGTTTATTTGAATATGATTGAACAAGATACCATGCAACTATACATATGTATGTTTATATTTAGTGATTTCTATCTATTTTAAAAAGCCATTACAAGCATGTGTATATTCGGCTAATGTGGTTTAAAAGATCAAGAGGACAATATTCATTGTTATTTATATTGATGATTTATTTGTGAATTTCATTAAAGGGATTAAATTTTTGTATGTTATTATCTAAGCATATTCGTGTTGTTTAATTTGCTTTCAGATGTGGCTATGTGAGCAATAATTGTTTATGGCTACTTGTGTTTCGTTCGGTAATACCTTGCAACCCAATCCGGCGACGGACAGGGATTAAGGGTGTTACATTTGATTGGTATCAGAGCTTACGGTTTAGTTGATTCTAGGACTACCATATCACGTGTGAGTCTAGCTATACATGCCTTAAATTATAATGTGATAGTGTGGTGACTTCTGACATCTGAATTGTGATTTTATATTGTAAATGGATCCCAATAGAGCCGTAGCTGATGATGTTGAGAGCGTAACGCCTGATCCCGCACATGGGTCAGCGTCGGTAGACTCTCGACCTATTTCGAGTAGCCATGAGGGGAAGGCTAAGCAAGCCTTCTACCAGATGATGAACAAATGGTTTACTCAATATATCGGGACTAACCCGACTGTGCGATAACCTCTACCCCCGAATAATCCATCTCCGATACCTACGGTACCTCTAATGATAGATCCGATGAGATTTAGCAGGCCTCCTGTTGATAAAAATAGGAAACATGGGATCGAAGAGTTTAAAACTAATGATGATGATAATGATGCTGAGCGGGCTGAGTTGTGGTTTGATAATACTATCTGTGTGTTCGACGAGCTATCTTGTACTCCGGATGAATGTTTAAAGTGTGCCATATCTTTGTTAGGAGACAATATTGTCATATCTGAAGCCAGAGTGCCAGTCAGAGCATATGCTATTCGAGCTCTAGAGGATGCCTCACCACCTGATGTCATAACTGGTACATTTACTCTTTATGATACTTCTATGATTGTTTTGATAGAAAGAAAGCTGATATTACAAGTTATATATATGTATGATCGGCCATACAAGTAAGTGCCTAAGAGTTATTAAATTGATCTTCTATATTTGATCAATAAGGTATATATATAAATATTTGTGTTAAGTTGTCGGATGCGAATGATACTAATTGATCCTGTATATTTAGCCTTATGCTTATGTTTATGTGACATATTGGGATTACTTTGATGCCATGTATACGAATGTATGAAATGTTAAATGGATATATATATGTGAATATATTTCCTTTTATGTGAAATTACTAAGTGTAAGTATATACTTATTGTATATACATATATATGTGATCCTATTGAATTATGTGTATCGAAAATATGAGTAGTTGAAAATGAGTATTTAATTTATATGTGAACTATATGATGAGATTATAAATTGAAGTTTAAAGGTAAAATAGTGATGATGGTTAAGCTAAATGAGCATTAGCATTCGACATTAGTAGATCATTTAAGTACTTAGCTTTGAAATATTGATATTAGATGCTTGGATATATGAGAGTTTAAATGGACATGTATTTATGTAATTAAGGAGGTAATTCGGATGTACACGGCCTTTACTTGTTCTAATATTTAAGTGAACTTATTGAGTTACATGTATGTGTATTATGAACAGATCATAAAGAGAGGATGTTTTAGAAAGATGTCAGATTTGAATGGTCGGAAAAGTATCAGAAAAGTTTCAATCAGTTGAAAGCCCTTTTGAGTGAAGCTCCAGTCTTAGTTCAACTTGAATCGGGTAAAGAATTTGTTGTTTTTAGTGATGCTTTTTGGAATGGTTTGGGTTGTGTTTTGATGCAGGAAGGCAAAGTCGTAGCCTACACTTCGAGACAATTGAAGCCGCATGAAAGAAATTACCTGACACATGATTTGGAGCTAGCAGCTATTGTATTCGCGATGAAGAATTGAATTCATTACTTGTTCGGAGAGAAATGTCATGTCTATTAAGATCACAAAAGTTTAAAATATTTGATGACTCAAAAAGATTTGTACCTGCATCAGAGAAGATGGCTTGAAATATTGAAAGATTATGAGCTAGTGTTAGATTATCATCCGGGTAAAACAAACGTTGTGACTAATGGGCTGAGTAGAAAGTCATTGTTGCATTACAAGCTTTGAATACTCAGTTAGACTTGTCAGATGATAGTTCTGTAATAGAGGAATTGATAGCAAAACCGATGTTTTCACAACAGATATATGAAGCTCAGAAGTCTGATAATGAATTGCTAGCGAAATAAGCCCAGTGGGAAATGAATGTTCAATCTGAATTTTTAATTGTGGAGTAGACTGAGGACAACAGATCTTATCTTCCTAAAGTTGTAGGAAACAGATCGAAGATGTCAGCCTTGCCTCCCTGAAGTTGTAGCGGAGCAGACTGGAGACAACAGATCTTATCTTCCTGAAGTTACACGAAGCAGATCGAAGATGTCAGCCTTGTTTCCCTCAATTTGTAGCAGAGCAGACTGGAGACAGCTGATCTAGTCTTCCTAATGTTGTAGGAAGCAGATCGAAGATATTAGCTTTGCCTCCCAGATTTTGTAGCGGAGCAAACTAAAGACAATAGATCTTATCTTCCTGAAGTTGCAGGAAACAGATCGAAGATGTCCGCCTTGTCTCCTTGAATTTGTAGCGGAGCAGACTGAAGACAACAGATCTTATCTTCCTAAAGTTGCAGGAAGCAGATCGAGGATGTCAGTCTTGCCTCTCTGAATTTGTAACGGAGCAGACTGAAGACAACAGATCTTATCTTCAAGAAGTTGCAGGAAGCAGATCGAAGATGTCAGCCTTGTCTCCCTGAATTTTTAGTGGAAGGGACTGAAGACTACAGATCTTATCTCCCATTTTGTTTGAAAAATGTTGATGCGCGAATAAAGCATCGACTACATTACATGCCCGAGGAGAGAAAGTTCGTCTTGATCAAGCAAGATAAATTCAAACTTCGAGTTTCAGCTTGTGAAGACAAGCAAGGTAAGAATGACTTTTGTCATACCGCACGTAGAGGTAAGGTCGAATTCTTTCTTTCAACACCCAAAGGTAAGACACTTGAAACCTATGAACCCATTTTGTTTTCTTCGGATGTTGACAAGAATCACGTTGCTGAATCCATTCTTGTAAAATCTTTAAAACGTGATGTTCTTCATTTTTCTATCTTGTTTGATAATGAACTATCTGTTTTGGTTCTTGTCAAAAAGATAGTTGTTTTCGATAAGTGTCATGAAGCATTTGTTGAAGCATTTTTGTTCATTTTGGGTGTTGAAAAAGCTCATAATGATGATTGCCATTTTGTAAAGCATTTAGATCATGAATTATTTGAATGCCCTACCTTGTTTATTGATGGTCAATTTGTTTTAAAAGAAGACAAAAAGAATCTTGTGTTTGATCATTTTTTATTCATGTGCGAATACAAAGCAAGGTTTGAATGCTCAATTTCAAGTGCCATATGCTTTTTTTTCATTACTTGCTGTTGACGATTATATCTATCATTTGATGTGTTATTCGCATGTTTATTTTGACTTGTGGAATCCAATTAGATCGTATGCATGCTTTAAAGCTTATCCGCTTTTATCCCAAAATTTCGACAAGGCATTGATCCTTTTGTATGATAAAGCGCTTATGTCTGTCCGCATGCGATTTATTTGTTTGGTGTTATTTTTATTTGGGTTGCAAGTATGTTTAAAACATTACTTGCTAATTCTTGAATTTTCTGTTCAGATATTGCTAATATCATCCTTCCCGTTTGATCGAGGAAAGACAAACAAGGAGTTTCGTTCGGACAACCAACGGGTCGATTCGAGGACGAATCGTCTTGAAGAGGGAGGGGATAATACGAGCACGCCCGGGACACCAACGATTTTTAAATTTATGGAGCTCGTTATTAGCTCACCTTTAGCGCATTTTAAATATTTAATTGTTGGAATAAAAATTAGTTAACTTAGTTTAAGTTAATTAAATTGCTAGAATGAAATTTAATTAATTTAGTTTAAGTTAATTAATTAATTCAGTCATTTATTATTTTGCTACATGTTATTTCATATTAATTAAATTGTTTAGTTAATGCAGTTTTTAATATGTCTGGTGTTTATAATAAGGTATTTTAATTTTTGGTTCAAGTTAAATTTTATTCAAATTAACGTTTGGGTTATGTGTTTTATAGGAAATCACCCAAGGTTGCATGTGGTTCATGGACGGTATGGTGCTTGGGAGTGAAGTCCAAATATTTTTAAAAAGAGAACATGAAGGCCGAATGTTCAATGGTGAAGGAATATTATGGATGAAACAAATTTTTAAAGAGTATGGGCGACAATTGGAAGTGCTTGATCTTTAGAATAAAATTATTTGAATACAAGTGTTGAATGGCACAAAGGGGCTGAATTTTTAACAAGCATGCGTAAATTGCAATAAGAGATGAATCTCTTAGAGCTTCAAAGGTATGGACGGCAAGATGGGAGCTATAAACAAATGAAATGTGCATATGCAGTGGAGATCATAGTGGACGGCAAAGGGTAGTGTATGAAGGAAGGGAATTTAATTAGGTATGGGGTTTGTCAACTCTTGAATTAATTAATGAATTGATAAAGACAAATGGAAGGCACCACGTGATTTAAACTACATGAAGGTGAAAGAAACAAATCATTTTAAAATGCCTAGTAATGGACGGCAATGAAGGAATATTATGGCATGGTGGAGCATTAAAATAATCAACTTGGTAGAGAGCTTGTGGAAAAAAAAATTCAAATGCATGGTTGGACGGCAAGCATGTTTTTGGTATTGGTTGAATAAACAAATGGCAAATATGGTGGAACTAGTGGAAACATGGTTGGACGGCCTTGAAGCTTGTTGGAAGCTTGAAATTAAATAAAGCAAAGCTTGGATTGATGAAGGTAAAGTGGAGCATGATTAAAAGATTCTTTTGCTAGCACATGCAAGTTGACTTTCACAAAATCATTCAAAGCATGGGGACGGCTAAAAACATTCTTGGCCGAATATTAGGCATTCATAAATTTTAAATTCTAGAAGTGCGCTGAGAAACAATTGTAAGCCCGGTAACCACTTATCCTATAAATAGGTGGTCCTTTGTCATTTGTAGAGACACAATTTTTATGAATGAAATTTTATGAACTTTGTTCATTTGAGTGAGTTTATCTCCTCTTCGTTTTCGTACAAGTTTCGTTAGACTTATCAAGCTTGCTTGTGGCGTCTTCGGCTTGTTTGAACTTATCACCAAATTTCGTTTGGTGTGGCGTTTATCAACCTATCTTCACCTATCCACCTTAACGATATAAGAAACGGGGTGACACTGTTATATAGTGTTGAATCTTTCTTAAGTTAAGTTTGTATTTCTATTTCCACCTTCGAATCCATTTATCCACCTTAAACATTATAGAACCCGGGGTGACTCTCTTTAGTGTTGAATCGCTTCTCGTTTAAGTTCGTTTATCCATCTCCATCCATTTATCCTTTTATCTATTTTATATTTTATTTTATCAAAACCGAACCAAATCCTATTTTTATTTATTTAAGCTTTCGCAAACTCATTTATATTTTCTGATTATCTTCCGAAGGCTTGATTCCTCCTCGTAGACGATTGGGCAACCCGTATACGTTTCAACTCATCCTGAGCCGGCCTGTCTCACAGATCGAAGATGTAAGCCTTGCCTCCCTGAATTTGTAGCGGAGCAGACTGAGGACATCAGATCTTAACTTCCTGAAGTTGCAGGAAGTAGAACGAAGATGTCAGCCTTGCGTCCCTGAAGTTATAGCGGAGCAGACTAGAGACAACAGATCTTATCTTCCTGTAGTTGCAGGAAGCAGATCGAAGATGTGGGCCTTGTCTCCCTGAATTTGTTGCGGAGTAGACTGGAGACAACAGATCTTATCTTCCTAAAGTTGCTGGAAGGAGATAAAAGATGTCAGCCTTGCCTCCCTGAATTTGGAGCGGAGCAGACTGAAGACAACAGATCATATCTCCCTGAATTTGCAGGAAGCAGATCGAAGATGTCAGCCTTGCCTCCCTGAATTTGTAGCAGAGCAGACTGAAGACAACATATCTTATCTTCTTGAAGTTGCAGGAAGCAGATTGAAGATGTTAGCCTTGCTTCCCTAAATTTGGAGCGGAGTAGGCTGAAGACTACAGATCTTAACTTCCTGAAGTTGTAGGAAGCAGATCGAAGATGTCAGCCTTGCCTCCCTAGTGTTGTAACGGAGCAGACTGAAGACAATAAATCTTATCTTCCTGAAATTCCAGGACACAGATTGAAGATGTCAGCCTTTCCTCCCTGAATTTGTAGCTGAGCAGACTGAAGAAAACAGATCTTATCTTCCTGAAGTTGTAGGAAGCAGATCGAAGTTGTCAGCCTTGTCTACCTGAATTTTTAGCGGAGCAGACTGAAGACAACAGATCTTATCTTCCTAAAGTTGCAGGAAGTAGATCAAAAATGCCAGCCTTGCCTCCCTAAAGTTGTAGCGGAGCAGACTGAAGACGACATATCTTATCTTCCTGAAGTTGCTAGAAGCAGATTGAAGATATCAGCCTTGACTCTCTGAATTTGTAGCGAAGCAGACTAAAGAAAACAGATCTTATCTTCTTGAAGTTGCAGGAAGCAGATTGAAGATGTCAGCCTCGCCTCCCTGAAGTTGTAGCGGAGCAGACTGAAGATAGCAGATCTTATCTTCCGAAAGTTGCAGGAAGCAGATTAAAGATGTCAGCCTTGCCTCCCTGAATTTGTAGCGGAGCAGACTGAAGACAACAGATCTTATCTTCCTAAAGTTGCAGGAAGCGGATCGAAGATCTCAGCCTTGTCTCCCTGAATTTGTAGCAGAGCAGATTGAAGACAACAGATCTTATCCTCCTGAAGTTACAAGAAGCAGATCGAAGGTGGCAGCCTTGTCTCCCTAAATTTGTAGCGGAGCAGACTGAAGACTACAGATCTTATCTTCCTGAAGTTGCAGGAAGCATATCGAAGATGTGATCCTTGCCTCCCTGAAGTTGTAGCGGAGCAGACTGAAGATAGCAGATCTTATCTTCCTGAAGTTTCAAGAAGCAGATCGAAGATGTCAACATTGTCTCCCTGAATTTGCGACGGAGCAGACTGAAGGCAACATATCTTATCTTCCAGAAGTTGCAGGAAGCAGATCGAAGATGTCAGCCTTGTCTCCCTGAATTTGTAGCAGAGCAGATTGAAGACAACAGATCTTATCCTCCTGAAGTTACAAGAAGCAGATCGAAGGTGTCAGCCTTGTCTCCCTAAATTTGTAGCGGAGCAGACTGAAGACTACAGATCTTATCTTCCTGAAGTTGCAGGAAGCATATCGAAGATGTGATCCTTGCCTCCCTGAAGTTGTAGCGGAGCAGACTGAAGATAGCAGATCTTATCTTCCTGAAGTTTCAAGAAGCAGATCGAAGATGTCAACATTGTCTCCCTGAATTTGCGACGGAGCAGACTGAAGGCAACATATCTTATCTTCCAGAAGTTGCAGGAAGCAGATCGAAGATGTCAGCCTTGTCTCCCTGAATTTGTAGCTGAGCAGATTGAAGACAACAGATCTTATCTTCCTAAAGTTGCTGGAACTAGATCGAAGATGTCAGCCTTGTCTCCCTGATTTTGTAGCAGAGCAGACTGAAGACAACAGATCTTATCTTCCTAAAGTTGCAGGAAGTAGATCGAATATGTCAGCCTTGTCTCCCTGAATTTGTAGCGTAGCAGACTGAAAAAAACAAATCTTATCTTCCAGAAGTTTCAGGAAACAGATCGAAGATGTCATCCTTGCCTCCCTGAAGTTGTAGCAGAGCAGACTGAAGATAGCAGATCTTATGTTCCTGAAGTTGCAAGAAGCAGATCGAAGATGTCAGCCTTGTCTCCCTGAATTTGCGGTGGAGCAGACTGAAGGCAACATATCTTATCTTTTATAAGTTGCAGGAAGCAGATCAAAGATGCCAGCCTTGTCTCCCTGAATTTGTAGCTGAGCAGATTGAAGACAGCCAATCTTATCTTCCTAAAGTTGCTGGAACCAGATCGAAGATGTCAGCCTTGTCTCCCTGATTTTGTAGCAGAGCAGACTGAAGACTATAGATCTTATCTTCCTAAAGTTGCAGGAAGCAGATCGAAGATGTCAGCCTTTCCTCCCTAAAGTTGTAGCGGAGCAGCCTGAAGACAACATATCTTATCTTCCTGAAGTTGCTAGAAGCAGAGCGAAGATGTCAGCCTTGCCTCCCTGAATTTGTAGCGGAGCAGACAGAGGACAATAGATCTTATCTTCCTGAAGTTGTAAGAAGCAGATCCAAGATGTCAGCCTTTTCACTCTGAATTTGTAGCGAAGCAGACTGAAGACTACAGATCTTATCTTCCTGAAGTTGCAGGAAGCAGATTGAAGATGTCATCCTTGCCTCCCTGAAGTTGTAGCGGAGCAGACTGAAGACAACAGATCTTATCTTCCTGAAGTTGCAGGAAGCAGATCGAAAATGTCAACCTTGCCTCCCTGAAGTTGTAGGGGAGCAGATTGAAGACAACATATCTTATCTTCCTGAAGTTACAGGAAGTAGATCGAAGATGTCAGCCTTGTCTCCCTGAATTTGTAGCGGAGCAGACTGAGGACAGCAGATCATATCTTCCTGAAGTTGCAGGAAGCAGATCGAAGATGTTACCCTTGCCTCCCTGAAGTTGTAGCGGAGCAGACTGGAGACAACAGATCTTATCTTCCTGAAGTTGCAGGAAGTAGGTCGAAGATGTGGGCCTTGCCTCCCTGAATTTGTAGCAGAACAGACTGAAGACAATAGATCTTATCTTCCTAAAGTTGCAGGAAGCAGATCGAATATGTCAGCCTTGCCTCCCTGAATTTGGAGCGGAGCAGACTGAAGACAACAAATCTTATCTTCCTGAATTTGCAGGATGCAGATCGAAGATGTCAGCCTTGCCTCCCTGAACTTGTAGCGGAGCAGACTGAAGAGAACAAATCTTATCTTCTTGAAGTTGCAGGAAGTAGATTGAAAATGTCAGCCTTGCCTCCCTGAATTTGTAGCGGAGCAGACTGAAGACTACAGATCTTATCTTCCTGAAGTTGCAGGAAGCAGATCGAAGATGTCAACCTTTCCTCCCTGAAATTGTAGCGGAGCAGACTGAAGATAATAAATCTTATCTTCCTGAAATTGCAGGAAACAGATCGAAGATGTCAGCCTTTCCTCCCTAAATTTGTTGCAGAGCAGACTGAAGAAAACAGATCTTATCTTCCTGAAGTTGTAGGAAGTAGATCGAAGATATTAGCCTTGCCTGGGAGATTTTGCAGTGGAGCAGACTAAAGAGAGTAGATCTTATCTTCCTGAAGTTGCAGGAAGCAGATCGAAGATGTCATCCTACCTCCTTGAGTTTGTAGCAGAGCGGATTAAAGATAATAGATCCGGTTTTCTTGAAGTTGCAGTGAAGCAAATCGAAGATACTAGCCTTGCCTTTCTGAAGTAGAGAAGAATGAAGAAAGCAAATCTTATTTCCTTGGAGTTACAATGGAATAAGATTACAGCTAAAAAAATCAATCTCCCTAAAGTTGCAGAAAAGTAAATTTAAGTTGAAGTTCCAATACCCCTGAAGTTGTAGTTGGGATGAAAGTTACTTGAAGAAGATAAGGACCAATAAGTCAAGACTCGGGAAGGCCGGGCAAAATTGGTCCTTTTATAGTCTTTGCTCCATTCTCGTTACACAACAATGAGCAAAGAGGGGCAGCTATAGAGCCCAATTTTAGCCTTGGCCCATATTAAACAAAAAAACTAAAAATAATAAACCAAATAAAATGTCCCTTTACAGTCCAGATTTCAAAATGAGGCCCAAAGTGTTTTACAAACCCAAACTGAAATTGAAATAGTACCCATAGCCCAATATTAACCTAAACCTAAGTGGCCCAATCCTAACCTAACTTGTCCAATCCTAACCCAAACCAATACCCATTACCCGTTACACCTAGGCCTAGTGGCCCAAAACTTAAATGAGCCCAATTTGCCCAAAATATTTTCAGCCTCTGGAAACCCTAGCAAGGGCCTTGCGCCGTTATTCGTTGTAGCCCCTCTCACTGCCGAGCATCACGCCGTTGTTGCCACCGTGATTTTCGCCTTTCATTTGCTAAAGGAAAGAAAACACAGCAGAAACAGCAAGCATAGCAAGAAAGAATCTATGTATTGATGGTGTTTTTTATTTGTTTTGGGCTATAAAAAACCTTAATGTACTCTGTAAAAGGGGACGATTTTTACAAATATACACAAAAAAGAAAATAAAGAAATAGAAGAGGTGATTTCTGATTTAATATTTCATTTAATCATTACTTTTGTTTTCGTTTATTTCTTTTCTTTCTTTTTATACATGCAAAATATAGTAGATAATCAAAAACAGATTTGAAAAAAAATCGAAATAAAACAGTCCGTTTTTTTCTCTTTTTGTTACTTTTGAAACTTTTTTATGCAAATATTATAAAAATAAAAAGCAAAAAAAAATATTACCTTTAATTTGAACGAAAGAGGGAAAGATTTGACTTTCCGGCCACCGTGTGTGGTGGCGCGTGCGGCGGTCTGTCACCGGAGCCATGGCCGAAGATTGAAAGAGAAAGAGCTTTTTTGAAGCTCTGTTTATTTTTTTCCTAAAATGGCTTTAAAATGTTTTTTTTTTAACAAATTTTTTGTTTATATAGGCAAGTGAAACGACATTGTTTTGGTGTGGTCAATTAATAATCAAAACGGAGTCGTTTAAGGGCCAAGATTCGCGCGTTGACCCCACCCAGGGAGGATCCGTGTGTTTTTATAAAAGGAGCAATTTGCCTCTTAAGTCCTTCGAAATTTTATTTTTTGTAATTTCGTCCAATTTAAGTGTTTCTTTTATTTTTTTTAAAATCAGCCTGAAGATTTGCTTTTATTTCTATTTAGTCCTAGGGCCATTTATACATAAATATTGGAACGGTGCCGTTTTGGGAAATAGGGCATATTTGCCCAGTGAGTCCCTCATTTATGGCGCGTGCTTCAATTAGGTCCCTTGTTTTCATGTTTTTTTAAATTCGCCCCTAAACTTTTATTTAAATTTAGTTTTAAATTTGTATGTTGTACATCATCTAAATTGTTTTATTATTAAGGCAAAGTTTTCCATATCTTGTTTATTTAAAATATGTATATTATCTATTTTTAAATGGTATATTATATACTTATTATAAGTTATCCCTTATACATTTTTTACTCAAAGTTTTTTTATATTATTTATTTAAAATATATATTTATTTTATTATGTATATATTAATTATTTTAGATTTTGCCATATCGTTTTTTATTTTTTTCAAAAAAAATTGTTATAATATCCCTTTATGGTTTTGCATATATCATTTATCTTATATTGTTATTTTACCTTTATATTTGATCTCATATGTAAAGTTTTGTATTCATTTATTTGTTTTTTTTATCTTTCGCATAGGTTTTTTGAATTATTATTGCTTACTTTATATCTTTTATTTATTATTCATGTTCTTTTATTTGTTTATTATTCGTATGTTTGCTTTAGCATGGTCATTTTATTACTTGTATCATTCGCTATTTTATGTTACTCTTTCTCTTAACTGCCTATATTAGTATTAAATGTTATTATATCATGTAATTGTAGTATATTGCTTTGGTATTTGTGTTTTGTAATGTATTAATGATACCTTTTACTCAAATCATTGTTTTAAAATATATCTCATTTAATTGCCACTTTTATCCAAAACTTTATTTCTTAAAATAAGGCAATATTTGACATTTGGGGTTTTGAGAGAATCATGCCCTAACTTACTGGGCTTCGATTTTTCTCATTAAGTCTAAATGATCAAGTACCCTTTTTGAAATTAAAATATATGATTTTCAAGTAAAACAAACCTATCTTTGTGAATTTAAGATGTTGCGTCCTAACTTATTGGATGTGACATTTTGATATTTTGAGATAGGGATTTCAAAAAATAAAAGAAAAAAGAAAAAATAAACAAAACAAAACAAAGGATATTTGGTGTTTGGGAAATTCGAAAGGTCGTGCTCTAACCTACTAAGATTCGAATTTTCTTTTATCCAAATAATTGAATGTCTTTTTAAAAGTTATAAGTTTTGAAAAATCAAAAAGGTCATATTTTAAAACCTTTTTCAAATTTTCGATATTAGGACATTAAAGAATCAATTAGGTACCAATTTTTGGGCGTTACGAGGGTTCTAATCCTTCCTTGTGCGTAACTGATTCCCGAGCCCATTCTCTCGAATTTCGTAGACTAAAATTATTGTTTTAATAAATCCAAATATTTTTTTATTAAAATGATCAATTTCAAGGTGATCCAATCACACCTTAAAAGAGATTGGTGGCGAGTCCATCTTCGTTATAAAAGTCGGCCCTGTTTTTCAAAATATAAAAATGGTTTCGACAGACTTTTCTCGTGTTGGTTATATTTTGGTAATGATTTTGGCCATTTGAATTGGCTTATATGTAACACCCCTTACCCGAGACCGTTGCCGGAGTCAAGCACGAGGCATTACTAGACTTAACTTACTAGTTCTGGGCATAAAAATTGAAACTGTCTGTCTGCGTCATGTTCACTAAATTATTATAACTCGAGTTACGAAACTCAAAATCAAGATCCATAAATTTTCCCTGAAACTAGACTCATATATCTTTTTACTATAATTTTTCCAGAATTTTTGGTGTGGCCAATTAGTACAGTTTATTAGTTAAAGTCTCCCCTGTTACACAGTTTGACAGTTCTGACCTCTCTTCACTAAAAATTAATTATCTCATAATATACAACTCTTTCTCCTACACCGTTTTCTTTATATGAAAATAGAATCAATAATCTTTAATTATATATCTCATGCACAACCTAGTTCAATTTCTACTATTTTTGGTGATTTTTCAAAATCACGTCACTGCTGCTGTCCAACTATTCCCCTGCATATAATTACATAATTTCTTTAAAATAACTAAGAACTAGGCATTTCATAACATCCAAAACATGTTCTTAATTAACCATTTTAATGGCTAATCATTACCAAGCATTTACAAGTCCATAATAAGCCATATCATAAGGTCACACACATAAAATGGCTAAGTCCCTATACATGCCATTACTTAAAAAGTTCGAGTCACAAAATACCAATATAATCCTTTGATAGTGTGTAACGATCTCCGACGTCCTTTCGATCCCCGAGTTGGCTTGTAATACTATAAAAAAATAAAGAATGGGAGTAAGCATAAAGCTTAGTAAGTTTACATATAAATAGATAACAACATTCTTAATGAATTATCTTATTCTTTTCTTATCAAGATCACTTAAGCTTTTAACTCAATATACTTAAACTTGTATTCTTACCTTGCCTTTTAACATGAACTTATCTTACCTTACCTTTTTAACATGAATTTATCTTACCTTACCTTTTTAGCTTGAACTTGTCTTAACTTACCTTTTTAGCTTGAACTTGTCTTACCTTTACTTTTAGCTTGAACTTGTCTTAACTTACCTTTTTAGCTTGAACTTGTCTTACCTTTACTTTGGTTTACTCTTGGAATATTCCCGTTGAACCACTTTGGAATACTAAGGATACGCGGGTACCCTTCCTTATGAAACTTAACCATTGCCATGTTTTGACATGGTCTTACGTGGTATCCTTGCCTTGTGAACTCACCAATGCCATGCCTTGGCATGGTCTTACATGGGACCTTTGCCTTATAGTAACTTATCAATGCCATGTCTTGACATGGTCTTACATGATTTCCTTAAACCCTAATGTCATGACATTTGTATCCTACACATTCCTAAGGTTCAACCGGAACATTCTGAGATTGCTTCTCCGTCAATTCATGCTTGAGTCTTTAAATAATAAATCTATTGAATAAATATGTAAATGCTGGAATTTAATAATATTAAATGTAAAATAATAGAATATTGCATTTATTTACCGCAAACTTACCTCGAAACTAAAATACGATAAACTATATCGATTTAGTCCACCATCTTTTTCTTTCCCCGATCTAACTCCGGATTTCGTTCTTCTTGATCTATAATAGCAAATTTAGCTTATTTAATACTCACATTTACTAAAACAGTCCTTAACTCTAACTTTGGCAAAATTATAATTTTGCCCCTAAACTTTTACATATTTACGATTTTGCCCCTAGGCTCGAAAATTAAACTTCAGCCCTTATTCTTATGTTTTCTAGCATGCTGAACATTTTTCCCTTCTATAGCAACTTCAAATTCTTACTATAACACATACTTATGAACAATAACAACTTTTACTAATTAGCTCGTTTTTACCGAAAATCACTTAATAAAAATCATTCCTCTACTCATAAACATGCAAAATCTACCATCAATCATAAAAAATCACAAGTTCTCAACAATGGCATAATTCAAAATATTCACCAAAATCAAAAATTCAAGCATGGGTTTTGTAGATCTAATAGCAACGATCTCAAAACGTAAAAATTATCAAAAACCGAGCTGATTACATACCTTGATTGAGCTTAATAAGTTGCCAAACTCTTAAAGCTTTCTTTTCTTTCTTATGTTCTTTAGTTTCGACAGAAACAAAGAACTTGCATGGTTGTTCTTTTTTTTTTTTTTTAATCTATGATATAATATATACATATTATTACTTATATTTTAACTTTACTTATTATACATTATTTCCACCCACTAACAACTTTCTTCCTTTTTTTCTTACTTTCGGCCAAGGAGAAAGATAATGGCTTCTTTTCTTTTTTTTTGTCATATCTTTATTATTATCTTATATTATAATATATATAACTTTAGCATATGTTTTATGCTTATAAAAACAAAATAATGTAAAATTAAAGCCATGATGCCGTCCACTATGCTATCAAATGAACAATTTATAACTTAAGTCCTCCCTTATAGATAAACACATCAATTCAACCACTTAATCAAGCTATAAGGCTACTTTTACCACTTATGCGATTTGGTCCTTTTCTTTAAATTAAGCACACTAACAATAAAATTAATTCACGAAAATTTCACACATAATAATTCACACATTATAAGCACTGAAAATAATATTAAAATATTTTACTGACTCGGATTTGTGGTTTCGCAACCACTATTCTGTTTAGGCCCTATTTTAGGATGTTACATTTCTCCCCCCTTTAGGGATTTTCGTCCCCGAAAATCTTACCTGTAAAGAGATTTGGGTACTGTTTTCGCATAGTCTCTTCGGGCTCCCATGTAGCCTCTTCTATTCCATGCCTATTCCATAATACTTTCACAAGTGCAATACTTTTATTCCTTAATTGCTTAACCTCTCGAGCTAGAATTTTTATTGGTTCCTCCCCGTAAGTCATATCTGGCTGAATCTCAACCTCTGTTTGCGAAATCACATGCGATAGATCTGAACGATAACGATGTAGCATAGACACATGAAACACATTATGAATCTTCTATAACTCAGTTGGCAAAGCCAATCGATATGCCAATGGCCCAACTCTCTTGATCACCTCAAACGGTCCAATAAAACGGGGACTTAATTTGCCTTTCTTGCCAAATCTGAGAACTTTCTTCCACGGGGATACTTTCAAGAATACCCTATCACCAACTTGAAATTCAATGTCTTTTCTTTTCAAATCTGCATAGGATTTCTGTCTATCTTAGAAAACACAGTGGCTCCTTTCAATTGATCAAACAAATCATCTATTCTAGGTAATGGATATTTGTTCTTGATGGTTACCTTGTTAAGTTGCCGATAGTCTATGCACAATCTCATGGAACCATCCTTCTTTTTCACAAATAACACTGGCGCGCCCCATGGTGAATAACTAGGTCTTACAAAGCCTTTATCAGTAAATTCCTGTAACTGAGCTTTCAATTCTTTCAATTCTATTGAAGCCATTCTATAATGAGTAATAGAAATAGGTGTGGTACCCGTAATTACGTCGGGGGAAGATGCCTCTTCACGAGCACGGGTAGCATAAGTCCTTGTGGGTGCTCTAACATCTGATCTTGTTGCTGTATCTCTAAATGTACCTCTACCTGCCCCTACTCTTGAATTTCTCTGAGATCTGCCTCTAACGGGGGCATTACCTGATCTTGCACTCGATATTACTTCTTTTTTAACCATCTCGGGACACTCCCGAATGAAATGATCCGGTGCACCACATCAGAAACAACCAGTCTTAGTTGCTCTACATTGACCTGGATGACGTCGACCACATTGAGGACACTCGGGCCTATCAGGCTGAATGCTGCCAACACTCGCAATCGAAGTGGTTTGAGCTTTTGAATCTATAAATCTTCCACCTCTGTTTCAGCTAGAATACCCGGTTGAAAAATTAGGTCTCGTAGAAAAATTTCTAGGCCTCTTGGATGTAGACTGAAATGACTTGCTCATCTGTCTTTTCTTCGTGTCTTGCATCTCAATTTCAGCTTTACCCTTTCTTTTTAACAACTCTTCTGCCTTACAGGCTCGTTCAACTAAAACAACAAACTCCTTTATCTCTAAAACACCAACTGACAGTCAGATATCATCATTGAGCCCATCCTCAAATCTTTTGCACATGATAGCCTCTGTAGACACACACTCTCGAGCATAATTGCTGAGTCGGATAAATTCACGTTCATAGTCTATCACAGTCATCTTACCCTGTTTTAACTCAAGGAACTCTTTTCTTTTCTGGTCAAAAAACCTCTGACTAATGTACTTCTTACGGAACTCCTCTTAAAAGAAATCCCAAGTAACTCTTTCTTTCGGTACTACTGACACAAGTGTCTTCCACCACTGGTAGGCCGAATCTCTAAGAAGTGACACCATGCATTTAATACATTCTTCCGATGTGCAGGATAACTCATCAAAGACTCTGATAGTGTTCTCGAGCCAAAATTCAGCTTTCTCTGCATCATCATCTTTGGTAGCCCGAAACTCTTTAGTCCCTTGTTTTCTGATCTTGTCAACGGGTGGTTTCTCTCTTCTAACTGTATTTATAACTGGGGGAGCTATGTGGGTGGTCTGTGGTTCATGAGGGGGTGGAGGTCTAACGGCCGGGTTTGTACGAACGAACTCAGCAAACCATTCATTCATAGCTTGGAAGAAGGCTTCTCGAGCCCCTCCTTCCTGACTAACTGTAACGGGCCTTTCACGACTATCTGATGGCACCGTCCCTTTAGTGGGAGCGGGCGCACTACTCTCTACATTATCTGCACCAGCTCGTTCGGGATCCATAACTATATAACAAAAATTTTAAATCGTCAAGAGTCGTCACACTATCAAAATATAAGTATGGCATGTATAGAAAGACTCTTACTCATACTAAATATTCCGAGAACCGACTAAACCTGGCTCTGATACCAATAAATGTAACACCCCTTACCCGAGACCGTTGCCAGAGTCGAGCACGAGGCATTACTAGACTTAACTTACTAGTTCTGGGCATAAAAATTGAAACTGTCTGTCTGCGTCATGTTCACTAAATTAATTATAACTCGAGTTACGAAACTCGAAATCAAGATCCATAAATTTTCCCTGAAACTAGACTCATATATCTTTTTACTATAGTTTTTCCAGAATTTTTGGTGTGGCCAATTAGTACAGTTTATTAGTTAAAGTCTCCCCTGTTACACAGTTTGACAGTTCTGACCTCTCTTCACTAAAAATTAATTATCTCATAATATACAACTCTATCTCCTACACCGTTTTATTTATATGAAAATAGACTAATAATCTTTAATTATATATCTCATGCACAACCTAATTCAATTTCTACTATTTTTGGTGATTTTTCAAAATCACATCACTGCTGTTGTCCAACTATTCCCCTGCATATAATTACATAATTTCTTTAAAATAACTAAGAACTAGGCATTTCATAACATCCAAAACATGTTCTTAATTAACCATTTTAATGGATAATCATTACCAAGCATTTACAAGTCCATAATAAGCCATATCATAAGGTCACACACATAAAATGGCTAAGTCCCTATACATGCCATTACTTAAAACGTTCGAGTCACAAAATACCAATATAATCCTTTGATAGTGTGTAACGATCTCCGACGTCCTTTCGATCCCCGAGTTGGCTTGTAATACTATAAAAAAATAAAGAATGGGAGTAAGCATAAAGCTTAGTAAGTTTACATATAAATAGATAACAACATTCTTAATGAATTATCTTATTCTTTTCTTATCAAGATCACTTAAGCTTTTAACTCAATATACTTAAACTTGTATTCTTACCTTGCCTTTTAACATGAACTTATCTTACCTTACCTTTTTAACATGAATTTATCTTACCTTACCTTTTTAGCTTGAACTTGTCTTACCTTTACTTTTAGCTTGAACTTGTCTTAACTTACCTTTTTAGCTTGAACTTGTCTTACCTTTACTTTGGTTTACTCTTGGAATATTCCCGTTGAACCACTTTGGAATACTAAGGATACGCGGGTACCCTTCCTTATGAAACTTAACCATTGCCATGTCTTGACATGGTCTTACGTGGTATCCTTGCCTTGTGAACTCACCAATGCCATGCCTTGGCATGGTCTTACATGGGACCTTTGCCTTATAAATTCACCAATGCCATGCCTTGGCATGGTCTTACATGGGACCTTTGCCTTATAGTAACTTATCAATGCCATGTCTTGACATGGTCTTACATGATTTCCTTAAACCCTAATGTCATGACATTTGTATCCTACACATTCCTAAGGTTCAACCGGAACTTTCTGAGATTGCTTCTCCGTCAATTCATGCTTGAGTCTTTAAATAATAAATCTATTGAATAAATATGTAAATGTTGGAATTTAATAATATTAAATGTAAAATAATAGAATATTGCATTTATTTACCGCAAACTTACCTCGAAACTAAAATACGATAAACTATATCGATTTAGTCCACCATCTTTTTCTTTCCCCGATCTAACTCCGGATTTCGTTCTTCTTGATCTATAATAGCAAATTTAGCTTATTTAATACTCACATTTACTAAAACAGTCCTTAACTCTAACTTTGGCAAAATTACAATTTTGCCCCTAAACTTTTACATATTTACGATTTTGCCCCTAGGCTCGAAAATTAAACTTCAGCCCTTATTCTTATGTTTTCTAGCATGCTGAACATTTTTCCCTTCTATAGCAACTTCAAATTCTTACTATAACACATACTTATGAACAATAACAACTTTTACTAATTAGCTCGTTTTTACCGAAAATCACTTAATAAAAATCATTCCTCTACTCATAAACATGCAAAATCTACCATCAATCATAAAAAATCACAAGTTCTCAACAATGGCATAATTCAAAATATTCACCAAAATCAAAAATTCAAGCATGGGTTTTGTAGATCTCACAGCAACGATCTCAAAACGTAAAAATTATCAAAAACCGAGCTGATTACATACCTTGATTGAGCTTAATAAGTTGCCAAACTCTTAAAGCTTTCTTTTCTTTCTTATGTTCTTTAGTTTCGGCAGAAACAAAGAACTTGCATGGTTGTTCTTTTTTTTTTTTAATCTATGATATAATATATACATATTATTACTTATATTTTAACTTTACTTATTATACATTATTTCCACCCACTAACAACTTTCTTCCTTTTTTTCTTACTTTTGGCCAAGGAGAAAGATAATGGCTTCTTTTTTTTTTTGTCATATCTTTATTATTATCTTATATTATAATATATATAACTTTAGCATATGTTTTATGCTTATAAAAACAAAATAATGTAAAATTAAAGCCATGATGCCGTCCACTATGCTATCGAATGAACAATTTATAACTTAAGTCCTCCCTTATAGATAAACACATCAATTCAACCACTTAATCAAGCTATAAGGCTACTTTTACCACTTATGCGATTTGGTCGTTTTCTTTAAATTAAGCACACTAACAATAAAATTAATTCACGAAAATTTCACACATAATACTTCACACATTATAAGCACTGAAAATAATATTAAAATATTTTACTGACTCGGATTTGTGGTTTCGCAACCACTATTCCGTTTAGGCCCTATTTCAGGATGTTACATTATAAATGTATATGTCTTGGTTTGTATATAATAGCCATGAGAGTTGGCTTATTTTGAGTTAATTTGCTTGTGTACATGTGTATGTGCATATAGTTTATGTTATGTAAATTGAGGTTGGTTTGGTGATGTTTATTAATAGTTGATATTATGAAAGTTGAATATTGATATTGGTGATGTTATTTGTTTGTGAATTAAGTGAAACAATGCATGTTTTAAGTATCTATATTGATGATCTAAGTTTTTAAGATTTTGGGTGTAAATGGATTGGTCTATTTGGCAACTTGTGTGTATTGAGAAATGTGGTGTAGAATATGCATGAATTATGTTTGAATTGGCTGGTCTAAATGTCTATTTATGCTATGAGATGGTGCAAAATGATGTGTTGTACGTACATTCAAATTGGAGTGGCAAATTGGCTTGGTAAATAGCCTATTTTTGTCTACATGGACAGAGACATGGGCGTGTGTCTCAGTCGTATGTGACACACGATCAGGTTACATGGCCGTGTGTCCCTTGGTGTTGACTTTGAAACTTAGTCAGTATACTCCACACGGCCTCACACACGGGCGTGTGATATGGCCGTGTGGTATAGGTCAGTATAACCTACAAGATTGACAGGGCCTAGTACACGACCTGGCACACGGGCGTGTATGGCCATTTTTAGGGCAGACGGGTGTTTGTGTTAGCTGTGTGACCCAAGTCAGAGAGTTACAAGGGGTCAGACACGAGCTGGGACACAGTCTTGTGCTCCCATTTTGAATGTTCACATGGCTTGTGACACGGGCTCACAGGGCCACACAAACGTGTGTCCCCTGTTTTATGAAAAAAATTTCTAAGTGTTGAAAAATTTCCTGAGTTATCAGTTTAGTTCTGAACCACCCTAAATGCATGTTTAGGGCCTCGTAGGCTCGTAATAGGGACAATATGAATGTTGTTGATTGATGTTTGAAATAGATTTGATAAAGTATGTGAAATGTACGTTTAAATGTATCGTAAGTCTGATACTACTTCGTAACCCTATTCTGGCGTTGAATACGGGTGAGGGGTGTTACATTTATTGGTATCAGAGCTATGGTTTAGCCGATTCTAGGACTAACGTAGCGTATGTGAGAGTCTATCTATACATGCCATACATAAAATGTGATAGTGTGGTGAATCCTGACAATTTAAACTGTGTTTTTGTATAGTAAATGAATCCCGATCAGGCTGTAGCTGATGGTGTTGAGAGTAATGAGCCAGCTCCCGCTCAAGGGATAGCACATTCTGAATTTAGACCCATATTGGGTAGCCAGTGAGGATAGGCTAAGGAAGCCTTCTTCCAAATGATGAACGAGTGGTTCACTCAATATGTCCGGACAAATCTAGCTGCTTAACAACCTCCACCCCCACCTAATCCCCAACTGATTCCTGCAGCCCCTTAAGTTGTAGAATTTCAACGACTAAATAAGCCTCTAATTAATAAAATTCGTAAGTACGGGGCAGAGGAGTTCAGAGCTACCGTTGATGACGATCCTGAGAGAGTTGAATTTTGGCTTGAAAACACTATTCGAGTATGTGATGAACTATCGTGTACTCCAGCTGAGAGTTTAAAGTATGCCATTTTATTATTGAGAGATACAGCGTATCAATGGTGGAATACTCTAGTATCAGTGGTACCGAGAGAAAGAGTGACTTGGGAATTCTTTCAGACCGAGTTCAGGAAGAAATATATAAGCCAACGATTTCTAGATCAAAAGCACAAAGATTATTTAGAACTGAAACAGGGCCGAATGATTGTGACTGAATATGAAAGAGAATTTGTGCGGTTGAGCAAGTATGCTCGAGAGTATGTTTCTGCCGAAGAGATCATGTGCAAAAAGTTTGTTAATGGCTTGAATGAAGACATTAAACTTCTGGTTGGAATTCTAGAATTGAAAGAATTTGTTGTCCTAGTTGATCAAGCTTACAAAGCCGAAGAACTTAGTAAAGAAAAGAAGAAAGCTGATTCAGAGACTAGAGATTTGAAAAAGAGGCCGATAGATAAACCTTATCATTCTTTATCAAAGAAATCCCGAGATTCGTATAGTCGATCGAATGCATTAGTGGGATACCAGAATAGAGATCGAGGAAATCAATATGTGAGTCCTAAAACTTAAGCTACTTCCGTCTCTAGTGTTGGCAGTGTGAGAAACAACAAACCCGAGTGTCAACAGTACGGGAGAAGACATTTTGGAGAGTGTTGGAATAAGAGTAATAAAGATTGTTTCAAATGTTGCTCGCTAGATCATTTTATTCGAGATTGCTGAGAATTATCCGAGAAAGATAAATTTCAGAGTGCAAGACCGAGCAA
The DNA here is from genome assembly GCA_005393395.2 of Gossypium australe. Taxonomy (NCBI): domain Eukaryota; kingdom Viridiplantae; phylum Streptophyta; class Magnoliopsida; order Malvales; family Malvaceae; genus Gossypium; species Gossypium australe. The sequence continues at coordinate 66,523,350 of CM016617.1, forward strand.
TACGACTAAGAGAGGGAGACCTGCAAGAAATACGGGGAATGTGTCTAGTGACAAAGGTGTGACTAGAGATTCAGTTGTGAGATTTGAGGCTAGAGTGCCAGCCAGAGCTTATTCCATTCGCGCTCACGAAGAGGCGTCGTCACCCGATGTTATCGCATGTACATTCTCTCTTTCTGACACTGATGTAGTTGCTTTGATAGATCTTGGATCGAATCATTCGTATATCTATATGAATTTAGTGTTTAGTAAGAATTTGCTTGTTAAATCTACTGAGTTTGTGATTAGAGTATCGAACCCCTTAGGCAAGTATGTTCTAGTTGATAAAGTATGCAAGAATTGTCCTTTAATGACTCTGGGTTACTATTTTTTGGCTGACTTGATGCTTTTTCCATTTCATGAGTTCGATGTGATTTTGGGAATGGATTGGTTGACTCTGCATGATGCTGTTGTGAATTATAGATGAAAAACTATTGAATTGAAATGTCAAAATAGTGAAATTCTTTGAATTGAATCTGATGAATCGAACGGATTGCTTATAGTGATTTCGTCGATGTAGGCTTAAAGATATGTGAGAAAAGGTTGTGATGCGTACCTAGCATATGTTTTAGATACCAAAGTGTCTGAAATGAAGATTGATCGGTGCCTATAGTTTGTGAATATCCAGATGTATTTCCAGAAGAGTTGTTTGGATTGCCACCTATCTGAGAGGTTGAATTTGCTATTGAATTAGTACCGGGAACTTCACCGACATCTATAGCTCCGTACAGAATGGCTCCGACAGAATTGAAAGAGATGTAATCTAAGTTGCAAGAATTAACGGATAGAGGTTTTGCACGACCTAGTTTTTCACCCTACGATGCACCGGTATTGTTTGTAATGAAGAAAGATGGGTTAATGAGAATGTGTATTGATTATCGATAGCTTAATAAGGTTATGATAAAGAACAAGTATCCATTGTCGAGATTAGATGATTTTTTTGATCAGTTGAAAAGCGGAATAGTGTTTTAAAAGATTGATTTGAGATCTAGTTATTATCATTTACGAGTGAAAGATTCAGATGTGCCAAAAACTGCATTCAGAACGAGGTACGAACATTATGAATTTCTTATTATGCCTTTTGGATTAACTAATGCTCCTATAGTCTTTATGGACTTGATGAACCAGATATTTAGACTGTATTTAGATAGATTTGTTGTTGTGTTCATTGACGGCATTCTGCTCTATTCACGAGATGAGTCTGAGCACGCCGAACATTTGAGGATTGTGTTACAAACCTTGAAAGATAAGCAACTGTATGCTAAATTCAGTAAATGTGAGTTTTGGCTCAGAGAAGTCAGATTTTTGGGACACATTGTTTCAGCAGAAGGTATATGAGTTGATCTGAGCAAGATTTCAGCTGTTGTTGAGTGGAAACCACCAAGAAATGTATCTGAAGTTAGAAGTTTAATAGGGTTAGCTGGATATTATCGACGATTTGTCAAAGGATTCTCGATGATTGCTACACCAATGACCAGACTGTTAAAGAAAGAGGTGAAATTCGAATGGTCTGAGCAATGTCAACAGAGTTTCGATCAATTGAAAGCAAAGTTAACTGAGGCACTAGTGTTGGTTCAACCTGAGTTAGGAAAAGAATTTGTGATTTATAGCAACGCATCATTGAATGGTTTGGGTTGCGTGTTGATGCAAGAGGGAAAAGTTATAGCTTATGCCTCTAGACAATTGAAGCCGCATGAAAAGAATTATCCGATGCATGATTTAGAATTGGCTGTTATTGTTTTTGCATTAAAAATTTGGCGACATTATTTATTTGGTGAAAAGTGTCACATCTTTACTGATCACAAGAGTTTGAAATACCTAATGACTCATAAAGATTTGAATTTGCAATAACGGAGATGGCTTGAACTATTGAAAGATTACAAATTAGTCATTGATTATCATCCAGGGAAAGCAAATGTAGTCACAGATACACTGAGTAGAAAATTATTATATTCTTTGCAAGTGATGAATACTCGATTATCATTATCTGATGATGGTTCGATATTGATAGAGTTGAAAGATAAACCAGCTTTTTTTCAACAAATTTGTGAAGCTCAAAAGTGTGACACTGAGTTGCAAGCTAAAAGAATGCAATGTGAATTGAATAGTGATACAGATTATCAAATCGGAACTGATGATTGTTTAATGTTCCGAAATAGAGTATGCGTACTGAAAGATCTAGAGTTGATTCAGAAAATTTTACACGGGGCACACAGTGGTTGCTTATCAGTTCATCCGGGGAGTACTAAAATGTATAACGATTTGAAACAGTTATATTGGTGGTCGGGCATGAAATAAGACATTTCAGATTTTGTGTCGAGATGTTTGATTTGTCAGCAAGTCAAAGCCGAACATCAAGTGCCTTCGGGTTTACTTCAGCCTGTGGTGATACCAAAGTGGAAGTGGTACAGAGTTACGATGGATTCCATATCGGAATTACCCCTGACTCCGAAAAATAAAGATATTGTTTGGGTTGTAGTTGATAGATTGACGAAATCAGTGCATTTTATACCAGTACGTACAGACTATTCACTCGATAGATTAGCTGAATTGTGTATTACTAAGATCGTTAGATTGCACGGGTTGCCAGTTTCGATTATTTTGGATAGAGATCCGATGTTTACATTGCGATTTTGGAATAAAATGCAAGAAGCTCTATGTACAAAGTTAAACTTTAGTACTGCATTTCATCCGCAAACCGACGGTCAGTCTGTGAGAGTAATTCAAATACTCGAAGATATGCTTCACTGTTGTGTTTTAGAGTTCGAAGGCAACTGGAAGAAATATTTGCCATTGGTTGAATTCGCGTATAATAACAGCTCTCAATCGAGCATAAAGATGGCACTGTATGAAGCATTGTATGGTCGTAAAGCCGAACACCATTGTACTAGACTGAGCTTAGCGAGAAACAGATTCACGGAGTTGATTTGGTTAGAGAAACCGAAGAGAAAGTGAAAGTAATTCGTGACTGTTTAAAAGCAACTTCAGATCGACATAAATCGTACGCGATTTAAAACAGAAAGACATTGAATTTCAAATTGGTGATAAAGTGTTTCTGAAAGTATTTCCGTGGAAGAAAATCTTTAGATTTGGTCGCAAAGGTAAATCCAGTCCGCGTTTCATCGGGCAGTACGAGATCATTGAAAGAATAGGGCCAGTGGCACATCGACTAGCTTTACCTTCTGAGTTAGAAAAGATCCACAATTTTTTTCATGTGTCGATGTTACGACGTTATAGATCAGATCCATCACATGTAATTTCACTGTCAGAGATTGATATTCAGCCTAATATGACATATAGTGAAGAACCGACTAGAATTCTAGCTCGAGGGTTAAACAGTTGAGAAATAAAAGCATAGCTTTAGTAAAAGTCTTATGGCAATGTCACGGGATCGAAGATGCTACATGGGAAACTGAGAATGCTATGAGAAAATAATACCCTGACCTATTTTCTGGTAAGAATTTCGAGGATGAAAATCCCTAAGAGGGGAGAGTTGTAACAGCCCGTTTTTAGTCAAATCAAAACAGTGGTTTCAAAACCACGAATCCAGGGTCAAAATATTTATTTTAATATTATTTTAAGTATTTACAGCATGATAGCATGTATGTGTGAAAGTTTCGAGAATTAATTTTATTGTTTGAATGCTTAATTCGGTAAAAAAAGGACTAAATCGCGTAAAGCGTAAAAGTTGAATTCTATTTGTTAATGCACTAAATGACTGTGAATATTAAATTTGGAGGTCCTTAAGTAATAAATGGACCATTATTAAGGTAAGTGGACATTAATGGACATGAAATGGATGATATAAATTTTTTATCATTCAAGTTAATTTGGTAATTTGTCTAATAAGGTTAATTAATTAAAACAAAAATAATTTTATGTCCATCTTCATCATCTTCAATCAAATTGAGAAAGAAAAATAAAGCTTGGAGAGCATTTTAAGGTTCGGCCATTGCATGCTTAAATTGTATGTCCTGTTTTGCTAGATTTTTAATGATTTCTATGTTTTTGTGATCGTTGCAACTAGTTTTAGCTAGCCCAGGAACTATTTTGCAAAACTGTTAAAGATTTAGAAAGTTGTCATTGATGAATAAGCATGTGTTTTGATGTTTGATGATAGATTATGAATGTTTGTTGTGAATTATACAAGTTCTGTTAAGGTATTTTTAGTGAAAATGCCAATAAGGGATTAAATTGTGAAATGTGAAAACTTTGTGGTTAGAATGTGAAATAAATGAAAAATATGGGCTGCTAGGGGCATAATAGTAATTCTGCTAGCATGGGTTAATTTTGAATTTCATTAATTTGTGTTTTTGTGAAATAAGGACTAAATTGTAAAAGTTGTGAAACATTAGGGGAAAATATGTAAAATTACCTTAATGAGTATTTTGGGTTAAATTGAATAGCTTGATGATTAAATAAGTTAATTTTTAATATATTTAGATAAAAAAATGGAATTCGGATCTAGATCAGGGGAAAACTAAAGTTATCGACTAATCGACTTATTTCGTCGTTTCCACATCCGAGGTAAGTTCGTATGTGATAAATTTCATTATAAATGTATTTTAAATTCATTGATATGGTTTAAGTTGTGAATGCGAGAATTTAGATAAGTTCGACAATGACTCGATGGTAATTCGGCATTCAAAATCCCGGTTGAACATTAGGAATAGTTTAGGATACTAGTGACATGGGATACATTAAGTTAGCTTCAGGCCATGATATTAGCACTTTGGGTGCGAGTTATACCGATTTGTCTTCAGGCCATGAATATCAACTGATTTGGTTTCGGGCCATGATATCAGTACTTTAGGTATAAGTTACCTTGATTTGGCTTCGGGCCATGGCATAGGTACTTATTGTGCGAGACTCTTGAGTATCCGACTTCTATTCCAAATGTTCAACGGGTAAATAAATGATGTGGTTGAGAATGAGATTGGTACGAGATGGTGCAGGTATGTGTATAAACCATATTAGCTTTGAATCTAAGAAATGGTGAAGAAAATATATAGTTTTGTGAATGAGTAGTTGAAAGGTTTGTTAGTTGATGTGGGTTCATGTATTTGTAATCAATTGTTGAATTAAATGTATATGATTATTTCGAGTTTATTTTATACGAGCTTACTAAGATATAAAGCTTACGTTGTCTATTTTTCTATGTTTTATAGTGATTTCAAAGCTAGCTCAGATTCAGGGATCATCGGAAATTTCGTCACACTGTTCTACTATTGATTTGGTACTTTTAAGCTTATGTTTTGAGTATATGACATGTATAGGGACTTCGGTTGTAACGCCCCAAAATCTCAAAACTCTAAATTCTGTGCACTGAAATTGGTATGTATGAGTAGCACTTAGAATATTAATTTTAAGGTATTACCAGGATTATTTGAAGTCTTAGGGATAGGGAAGACCATAGGGAAAATTTTAATTTTTGCCTTAGAGGGACCCTAATATCAGGTATTAGGCCTCTTAAACAGATTAAGGGGAAAATAGGACACAACTGGGCCTGTGGTTCAGTAGCAAGGTGGCGTCACTTGGGGAGCTACAAGGTGGCGTTACTATCAGGTGAAGAGGTCCAAGGTTCGAGGCTTAAGAGTGGTGAATGAAGGGGGCTTTATTTTTGCACACGGAAGGAAGGTAGTAGCGCTAGAGTGGACTCTGGAAGGGAGTGTTCAGGAGAGAAATTTAAGGTAAAGAAAAGAGAGAAAAGATAGGGGGTTGAGGTGTGGATGTGTTGGTGCCGAATGGGACTTTAGGGGAAGGTAGTTTCGGCTTTTGGCTATAAAAAGGGGGGCACCGAATTCTTTTGAAAGGTTCCTTGGATTTCCATTATTTTTCTTTTCTACCCCTCACTATGTTACTTCCATTACCTAATTACCATCATCCCTTTTTGCAGAAATCTCTGTTGGTGTTGCGTTCTTCTTCATTCTCTGAAAACTGAGTACTCTCTTATAATCGAATAGCCCTATCTTTTTGCCGATTCCTTGTTGTTTTCCACCATCACAAATCGGTTGCTGTTATCTACTCTTAATCAAGTTTTAAAAGCCGGATCTCTTTCAGTACCTATCTAGGCCGTATGATCAAAGGTTGGATTCGGTAAGTACTTAGTCAACCTCCTTTAGTGTGTTTTGGTAAAAGCCCGAGGGCTGTCTAACTCTTTCTTGTCATTAACCTTGTATTAACAGGGGTAGGGTTCAAAGATCGTAAGCGTGGTAAGGATCGCTAGCAAGTGGTAAGTGTACTCGTCTCAATTGTGGATTAGTAAGTGGTCGAATGTAAGTTTGGCTTATAGAGGTGGCTTGTGTGGAATATGAGTCACTTGATTTTTTATAGTATATGCGTGGGAGCAGATCTAGGGGATATTCGTAAATAGTAGATAGGGAAGGGCTACTAGAACTGGTGGCACACGGAAAGGTTACGGTAAGGCTTCGATTTTTGGATAATAATATGGTTAAGTGTGTAATTGATTGGAGATTGGTATTAGTTGTAGGTTCAAGGCTGAGGATAGTGTAGCATGTCGCATTAACCAGGTGTGTACATACACTTCACACACGACAAATCGGCAAAAGCCGAACTATCGGAAGACCCAAAATGCCGGAAAGTCGAAAAGTTGAAAAGTCGAAAAGTTGGCGCCTGCAACCACACGAGCGTGCGAACATTCGTGTAGGAACACTGATACGATTACCGGGGCCAAGAGAGCGATCTCATGGTCTCGAGCCACTATTTGGCCGACCGGGCCAAATCGGGCTAAATGGGCCTGCTGAGCTCGTGGGCCCAAATCGACAAGAGTTGATATGTGAAATTGAATGATGGATTGATATGGATGGTTGTATGATTTGATTATGATCATGCCTAATGGGCTACATAAACATGACTGGGCTTAATGGGCTATATGGACATGATTGGGCTTAGTGGGCCTTATGGGATTTTAGAAATACATGCTAGGGTTTTAATGGACTCTAGGCCTAGTTCTGATAAATTCTTAAATAGCATAAAACTTAATTTAATAATCAAACATGTCTGTGGACAAGTAGCTAGGTTAGAGTGTGGCAATGGACTTATGCATGTCTAGGGATAGGGAAGACCATAGGGAAAATTAATTTGAAGTAGCACTTAGAATATTAATTTTAAGGTATTACCAGGATTATTTGAAGTCTTAGGGATAGGGAAGACCATAGGGAAAATTTTAATTTTTTGCCTTAGAGGGACCCTAATATCAGGTATTAGGCCTCTTAAACAGATTAAGGGGAAAATAGGACACAATTGGGCCTGTGGTTCAGTAGCAAGGTGGCGTCACTTGGGGAGCTACAAGGTGGTGTTACTATCAGGTGAAGAGGTCCAAGGTTCGAGGCTTAAGAGTGGTGAATGGAGGGGGCTTTATTTTTGCACATGGAAGGAAGGTAGTGGCGCTAGAGTGGACTCTGGAAGGGAGTGTTCAGGAGAGAAATTTAAGGTAAAGATAAGAGAGAAAAGATAAGGGATTGAGGTGTGGATGTGTTGGTGCTGAATGGGACTTTGGGGGAAGGTAGTTTCAGCTTTTGGCTATAAAAGGGGGTGCCGAATTCTTTTGAAAGGTTCCTTGGATTTCCATTATTTTTCTTTTCTCCCCCTCACTCAGTTTCTTCCATTGCCGAATTACCATCATCCCTTTTTGCCGAAATCCCTATTGATGTTGTGTTCTTCTTTCTCTGAAAGCCAAGTACTCCCTTATAATCGAATAGCCCTATCTTTTTACCGATTCCTTGTTGTTTTCCTCCATCACAAATCGGTTGTTGTTATCTACCCTTAATCAAGTTTTAAAAGCCGGATCTCTTTCAGTAGCTATCTAGGCCGTAGGATCAACGGTTGGATTCGGTAAGTACTTAGTCAACCTCCTTTAGTGTGTTTTGGTAAAAGCTGAAGGGCTATCTAACTCTTTATTGTCATTAACCTTGTATTAACAAGGGTAGGGTTCAAAGATCGTAAGCGTGGTAAGGATCGCTAGCAAGTGGTAAGTGTACTCGTCTCATTTGTGGATTAGTAAGTGGCCGAGTGTAAGTGTAGCTTATAGAGGTGACTTGTGTGGAATATGAGTATCTTGATTTTTGATAGTATATTTGTGGTTGCAGATCTAGGGAATATTCGTAAATAATAGCTAGGGAAGGGCTACTAGAACTGGTGGCACATGGTAAGGTTATGGTAAGGCTTCGGTTTTTGGGTATATACTGTGGTTAAGTGTGTAATTGATTGGAGATTGGTATTGGTTGTAGGTTCAAGGCTGAGGATAGTGTAGCATGTCGCACTAACCAGGTGTGTACATACACTTCACACATGACAAATCGGCAAAAGCCGAACTATCGAAAGACCCGAAATGCTGGAAAGCCGAAAAGTTGAAAAGTTGGCGCCGGCAACCACACAAGCGTGTGAACATTTGTGTAGGAACACTGATACGATTACCGGGGCCAAGAGAGCGATCTCATGGTCTCGAGCCACTATTTGGCCGACCGGGCCAAATCGGGCTAAATGGGCCTGCTGAGCTCGTGGGCCCAAATCGACAAGAGTTGATATGTGAAATTGAATGATGGATTGATATGGATGGTTGTATGATTTGATTATGATCATGCCTAATGGGCTACATAAACATGATTGGGCTTAATGGGCTATATGGACATGATTGGGCTTAGTGGGCCTTATGGGATTTTAGAAATGCATGCTAGGGTTTTAATGGACTCTAGGCCTAGTTCTGATAAATTCTTAAATAGCATAAAACTTAATTTAATAATCAAACATGTCTGTGGACAAGTAGCTAGGTTAGAGTGTGGCAATGGACTTATGCATGTCTAGGATTGGATATTGGGAGAGCTTGGTACTTATGCAGTCATAGTGACCCACCTCCTCTTCTCTGGGATCCTACCTGGTGTATAGTGTCTGTTCACTTTAGCCGCAAGGACTTGTTGATGGGCCAAAGTTCATAACTAAAACCTGAGATTAAAGAAATTATGAAAATACCCCTGTAGGGTAGAATTACGAAAATACCCCTGTAAGGTAGATTTTCAAAAATACCCCTGGGTAGTGAAATGTCTAAAATACCCCTAGGTGCTTAATGTGTGAAAATGTGTATGTTGCATTCATGAGATATATGTTGCACTTGGGTGGGTTTGATGATACGGAGGAAGATATGTGAGGATCGCATAGTCGCTTGACGACCGTGGATCCACTTGTGGCTTTAAGCCCAATATATGCTTAGCAGCCTTGCTGCAACATTTGAGTAGTGTCGCTATTCGTGCTACCTTTGGAGTGTAGGGATGGCTGGGTTGATATTTATATCCCCACAAGAGTGTAGGGTTGGAAAGGAAATAGAGTGCAGGGTTGGATTTGGGATGGGAGCATTGCATTCATGTGATACTGATGTGATATGACATCACTGTGGGCTAAGGCCTAAGACCACTGACTTTGATAGGGCTTAGGCCTAATGTGATAATTGCATGTTTTACCAAGGGTCGTACACACTGAGTTTCGAAACTCACACCCTTTTATTTAATGTTTCAGGTGACCCTCAGTAGACGGCTCGACGTGGGAAAGGACTCGGAGATGGCCACACTGCAAGCTACTTAGAAATTTTTAATTTAGTTTCGAATGACTTAAATTTAATTACTTTATTTTCATTGGGATGTAATAAGGCCTTGTATCTGCAATTTGACCTTACATTTGGGTTATTATTGTTTCAACTGCCTAATTATTAAACTTAAATAAATTTCTAAAGTTTTACATGGTTTTTTGAAATAACTATAACATATGGACGTTTTCTTAAAACATGGGCTTTCATCGTAACTTAACAAATTGCAAGGATTTTGGGTTTCTAAATCTTAAACTTAAGTTTTTAACTAAACAAAGTCGTTTTGGAATTATCCCTTTGATGTGACATCACTGGATTCGGCCATAACGTCTGGGCCAGGTCTAGGGGTGTTACATTGGTCATGTTGGTTATATTTTGGTAATGATTTTGGCCATTTGAATTGGCTTATAAATGTATGTCTTGGTTTGTATATAATAGCCATGAGAGTTGGCTTAATTTGAGTTAATTTGCTTGTGTATATGTGTATGTGCATATAGTTTATGTTATGTAAATTGAGGTTGGTTTGGTGATGTTTATTAATAGTTGATATTATGGAAGTTGAATCTTGATATTGGTGATGTTATTTGTTTGTGAATCAAGGGAAAGAATACATGTTTTAACTATCTATATTGATAATCTAAGTTTATAAGATTTAGGGTGTAAATGGATTGGTCTATTTGGCAACTTGTGTGTATTGAGAAATATGGTATAGAATATGCATGAATTGGGTTTGAATTGGCTGGTCTAAATGTCTATTTATGCTATGAGAAGGTACAAAATGATGTGTTGTAGGTACATTCAAATTTGGGTGGCAAATTGGCTTAGAAAATAGCCTATTTTTGTCCACACGAGTAGAGACACGGGCGTGTGTCTCAGCCGTATGTGACACACGGTTAGGTTACACGTCCGTTTGTCTCCTAGTGTTGACTTTGAAACTTAGTCAGTATGCTCCACACGTCCTCACACATGGGCGTGTGATATGACCGTGTGGCATAAGTCAGTATACCCTACAGGATTGACTCAGACACCTATTTTTATACAGCTTGAATCCGGTAAGAAGTTTGTTGCGTATAGTGATGTATCTCACACTATTTGGGTTGTGTTTTGATGCAAAAGGGTAACGTGATAGCTTGCACATCCAAACAGTTTAAGCCGCAGGAAGCCAACTATCTGGCGCATGGCCTTCAGTTAGCTGCGGTTTTCTTTGCGTTGAAAATTTGGAGGTATTACCTGTATGGTGAGAGATGTACCATTTACACTAATCATAAAAGCCTTAAGTACCTCCTCACTCAGAAGGATTTGAATCTTAGGTAACATAGATGGATTGAGTTGCTTAAGGACTACGATTGCGTCATTAAGTATCATCCTAGTAAGGCCAATGTTGTGGTCGATGCTCTAAGTCGGAGATTGATGTCTGAGTTGAGGGTGATGTTTGCTTGCCTAAGTTTGTTTGAGGATGGTGGTTTGTTAACTAAACTGTATGTTAAGCCATCATGGACTGATCAAATTTGAGGTAAGCAGTTGTTGGATGATTCTCTGGTGCTACGAGTTCAGTAGGTTGAGGAGGGCAAGACCTTAGATTTTGGATTCAATAGCAAGGGTGTTTTGTGCTACAGGGGTCAGGTTCATGTGCCAAATAACACTGAGTTCAGACAGTCTATCTCGTAAGAAACGCATAGTAGCCATTATGCTATGCATCCCGGTGGTAATATGATGTACCGTGATCTCCAAGAGTTGTATTGGTGGCCTAGTTTAAAACGTGAGGTAACTAACTTTGTGTCTTGTTGTTTGACATGCCAACAAGTTAAGGCTGATCACCAACTTCTTTCAGGTTTGCTTCAACCCATTAAGATTCCATTGTGGAAATGGGAACAAGTAACTATGGACTTCATTAGTGACACCCACTAAGAATGATTCTGTTTTGGATATCGTGGATCAGTTGACCAAGTCTGCTCATTTCCTTCCGGTTCAGACCGACTATTCTCTATAAAAGTTAGCAAATTTGTACATTTCTGAGATAGTAAGATTTCATGGGGTTCCTATGTCTATTATCTCATATCGAGACCCATGATTTATGTCTCGATTTTGGAAGAAACTGCATGACACTTTGGGTACTCGGTTAGACTTTAGTACTACGTTCCATCCATAGACTGATAGGCAATCCAATAGGGTAGTTCAGGTAGTGGAAGATATGTTATAGAATTGTGTTATCAATTTTCGTGGTAGTTGGGAGGAGTTTTTGCCACTGGCTGAATTTGTTTTTTTATAATAGCTTTTAATCTAGTATTTAGGCGGCACCATATAAGGCTCTTTACAGTTGTAAGTGTCATACTCCCTTGTGTTAAACCAATTTGGGTGAGAGGAGGATTATGGGTTTGGATTTAGTTTCTAACATTGAGGATAAGGTTAGATTGATTCAGGATCATCTTAAGGCAACTTCTTATAGATAAAAATTTTATGCGAAACTGAAGAGGAAAGACATAGAGTTTGTTGTGGGAGATTATGTCTTCCTTAAAGTATCTCAGTGGAAGAAAGTCCTCAGAATTGGTCGTAAGGGCAAGTTGGGCCCTACATTCGTTGGGCCTTATTAGATTCTGAAAGAAGTGGGGTTGATTCCCTATCAGTTAGAGTTACCTCCGGAGTTAGATCGTATACACGATGTTTTCCACGTCTCCATGTTAAAACAGTATCGGTTTAATCCATCTCATATTGTGCTTGTTGAGGAAATTGAAGTAAGATCAGATTTAACTTTAAAGAAAGAACCAGTACAGATTTTGGATCCAAAGGTTAAGGTCTTTAGGAAGAAGACCATTCCGTTAGTTAAGATTTTATGGCAAAATCATGGTACAGAGGAAGCCACATTAGAGCCAGAGGACTCGATTCGACAATAATACCCACATCTGTTTGAATCAGGTAAATTTCGAGGCTAAAATTTCTTTTAGGGGGAGAGTTGTAACACCGTAAAATTTTAGCTTTTGATTTGTTAAAAATTGTGAAGTGATTAATTTAGTTCAATGGTTAAGTGTTGTGAGTAGTGTGTGAGAGGTTCTGGGTTTGAATCCTTGTCCCTTTAAATTTTGTTAACGTTTTTGCCCAACCCCTGACTTTGGATATTAGAGTTATATATTATTTTCACTCAATTAATGACAAAATGAGTCTGTTGATTCAATGATAAGGCTTCAGTTTACCCTTTAGTCCTATGTTCAAATCCCTGCACGTGCAAATGGGAATACTTTTGGTAATTTTCTGCTTGTGATGTCCATGTGGTAGTGTTTGGGTGGAATTTAAATTCTAAGGTAATCTGATAAGGATAAGGTACCAGATTTAGTGAGAGTTGTGGGAGCTATGGGTAGTTTTTAAAAAAATTTCTTTTTCAATTTTATCCCAAAAATATCTCTCACGTTTTCCACTTCTCCTCTTGTCGTTCATTCTTTCCTTTCCCAAAATTTTCCCTTTTTCAAATTTCACCTCTATTTACTTTCACTGAAATTGCTTTCCTATTTTCTTTCTTTTGTTGTTTCAAATCCTTTGTGGGTGTGGTGTGATTCTATTGCTCAAATTCTTTTTGGGTGTTCTAATTTTGGTGTTGGGTAAGAAACTAATTTTTCTATGGTTGATGTGGTAATATTTGGTTGTTAAGTTTTATTCCATGGAAGTGATTTGTATAAGTGGTTCTTAGTTTTTCATTTAATCATTTCGATGTGCTGCGAAGGGAAGATCGTGAGTCATTCGGTGCTCCTCTAGCAAATTAGGTCCCTTAGGTTGTTGTTTCTTCGAGGGTAAGTGACTTTTCGCCATGTTGGGGGGTGGATTTTTATTGTATTAAGGTGGATTGTGGTTGTTTGAGGCCGAATTAGTGATTCAGGAATTGGTAATTCTTTTTAGCTAATTTGTGTGGAGTGTTGTTTTAGGTTTTGGAAAAGGGTTGTGGTGTCGGGTTTCAAAAGCGATCAGGTGTGTAACAAAAAACCTAAAAATCAGTTAACGACACGATGGAAAAAAGTGGACTATCGACGCCACACAGCCATGTAGCCCACACGGTCTGGGTTAGTTAGGCAGTGTGGGCAACACGGGCATGTAGGCCCATTTTCTAAAAATTTTACTTAAGGTCGCATTGATGTGTGATTCATGTGTAGTCACTCTGTACTGTTTAAATATGACTTTAAATATGATATTTTGCTACAGTATGTGATATAGATCACGTATGTGAGTTAATTGCTAGCATGTCAAAATGTGATATTCGTATTTGATTAGTAATCTGATAATTCTGTTAACATATTTTGATGTGAAAAACATGTATGACATATGTGCATCCATTATCTGTTAGTATGTGCATGAGCATTGGGGTGGGAATATGATTGATGGAGGAAGTGTTGACAGTTTAATAATCTGCCTTAATTTGTGGCTTAACCACATATATTTCAATCTGGCGGTTTACTGTATTACATCTAGTAATTTGTGGCTTAACCACATATATTTCAATCTGCCTTAATAAATTGGTTTTTAATGGACATTGTGTTAATTTTAGACTTTTTCTGGACTTTTTGGACTATAATTTGTTTTGGATTTTATCTTTCATTTTGATCTGCTTAATTGTTTTTTAAAACTATAATTTCACAAGCTACAAAAGTATTTGATTACAAATCAGGTCACGGTTTTCTAAAACTTTGTATAACTTAACAAAATTTCTGCTGCTAACTAAAAATCCTTAATATCTTTTTCTACAATAAAAATGAACAATCTTGAAAAGTTAATTTTCCCTAAAAATTGGAAAACGAATTTTAACCAATTTACATTGCTCTTTAACATATTTTCGAATTTAAAACTTGGTTTCAAAATGTGAACATATGTAATTCCTCAAGATCTGGTCGTAATGTCTAGGTCAAGTATGAGATATTACATTCATGCTTAAAAATAAATTTTTACAATGAAATAAAATCGAAAAAAAATTAGGGTTGATTGTGTGAGAAAGGAGAAAGTTATATTGTAATAATACTTAACTGTTCTTGGAGGCGTTTATAGTTCATTTTTACTTTAATTTTGTCGCCTCTCCTGCTATAAATTCCTTTTTTCACCTTATTTATATATATTTCAAAGGAAAATAAAATAATAAAACTATTTAGCTATTTAAAAATAAATTTAAAATTGTTAATCTTATATTTTTTAAATTATCTCGTGAAATTTCTAATTTCATAATTTAATTATTTAGATATAAAATATAATGTAATCATAATTTCAACATTTTGGAAGGTTTAATTTTCGTTCAATCTTTTCTTTTCTATTTTCCACTTTTGATTGTAATGAAATTCATTTGTTATTTAATAAATAGATGAATATTTAAATTCCCAAAAAGAACATTTCTCCTTACACACAACTCGAATCCACGACAGGGATCATGAGAACACTCATTGTCTGTGGGCCTAACATTGGGTTCCTAAAAGAACAGTTAGAGATAAATTTTAATTTTATGATATTAAAAAATTAAAAAAAAAATTCAAATAATTTACATTTGATTCATTTCAATAGCATGTTTATTTATCTATTTTTTGCATCTCACCATGACATTGATGCGATTTTCTAATTATAAACATACAAAATGTAAATAAAATAACTCTCATTTAATTTATAGTTAACACAATTTAAAAAGAAGTTTTTCTTTGAGAAGATTTTAAGAGGAAGAATTTAAAATATAAAACATTTTACATTTTTAATGATTTCATTCTCGTATTTTTCATTCATTTTCTTAAGTTCTATGACTTCTAATTCTCAGGAATCCAATACCTCCCATTTATCCATTCATTCAATAAAAAAATATAAAAGTATCTCAAATCCATAAATTCATTTGAGTTCAATAAGTGATATATGTAGTACTTACATTTAAAGAGGTAGAGTAGAGAAAATGTACAGACTTTTTTTCCATCTCCCCATGATATGTTGATGTTATTTTTTAAAATAAACATGCCAAATGTAGACAAATAAATTTTATTGATTAACTTAAAATGAAAAATAAAAAATACAAAACTTTGTCATTTTTTACACATTACATTTTTTAATGATTTCATTCTCATAATTTCATTCATTTTCTTAAGTTCCATGAATTCCTGTTTTTTTTTTCCTTAGAAATCCAATAACTTCTGTTATTTAATCATTTATTAAATAAAAATTAAAATAAAAAAATGAAGTTGCGATTACTTTAAAAAATAATAATAACTAAATTGTTAAGAGAAAAATCATTCTAAACATCAAAAGTTTAATAATTTACAGTTCAAAAAAGTAAACAAAAAATCTACCCTTTCAATACATTTTCATTTCTTTTTTGTTGCACATTATTTTTTTGGATAAGTAAAGGATTTTAGTTATCCAAAGTTTGTTATGATCAAACATCAAAAGTAATGACTATGCCTATCCTTTTAACCCATTACATCTAAACCTCAAATTCCACCTTCAATATGATTACAAATTTTTTTAATATTGAATAGTCTATATCAAATAAAATTATCACCTTGTTAGAGGAATACGTTAACCTATCCTGGATTACAACCATAAAACTCTCTAATTTTTTAAATTTGTGCATTTCATGCAAGTTTGAGAGTCTCGAGAGCCTTAAAGATGAATCATTGTCCAAGCCAACATCGGTTCTCACGCATCAACATTCTAATATACATATCCTTTCTAATATAACTAATACAAATCTTCTCATATATAATCAAGCCAAACAATAAAAATGAATATGCTAAATGAATGTAATAAACATTATACCAAATACAAAAAAAAAAAAAAAACATATTATACCTAAAATATGAAATACAAAATGTAATAACTCGCTTAAACATATACTACACAAAAAAATCAAATGAAAAAAAAAAAAATACAATGACAAAATAAATTCGTATGAAAGAAAGACTTCTTTTAGTATTCAAGAGACAATGTTATATAACAATTTTCAAATAAAAATGACAAAAAGAAGAAGAAGAAGCTGAATTACTCTTTTAAACATACCATAATTGCATGAATTACTCATTTAATGAGGAATTCATCAGTCATTCTACATACAAAATTTTAGATTTATTCATAAAACCATCTTGTTAAATTGAATTGCCAACACACATATCTAAAACAATTTCTTTTTACTATATAATACATTATATGATAATGAAATAAAAATTAGTGAAATAATAAATCAAAGGTTTTTTTTTAATTTTATATAAAGGACATACATTTTGTAACTTAAGCAAGTGGAAAATTGAAACTGAAATTGATATTGAATACACAAAGTAACTGAAAAATATTAAATATTTTTGTAAGTTTTTTTAATTTAATATAAAGGACATAAATTTTGTAACTCAAGTAAGTTGAGAAGAAAATAAAGAGATAAAATAAAGTTATTGAGAAATGAGATAAAAATTTAAAATTGAAATAGTAATTAAGGTGATTGGATTTATTTATCAACATTAATTAAGGGTTCATATACAAAGTAACTGAAAAATATTTAATATTTTTTTTTCTAATGTTGAATAAAGGACATAAAATTTTTTTATAAAAAAAAAAGACATAAATTTTGTAACCAAGTTGAAAATTGAAACTGAATTTGATACTGAATATACAAAGTAACTGAAAAATATTTAATATTTTTATAAGTTTTTTAATGTTAAGGACATAAATTTTGTAACTTTAAGTAAGTTGAAAAAAATAAAGAAAATCTTATATGATGACTTGATAGTTAAAAGTATTTATCGTTTCAAATATAATTTAGGCTTGAATTGCACTAATTATATTTGTTGTTTGAGTTTTTATAAACATATAACTTCTTTTTAATTCTTATTGTATTGAACTTTTTTACATTTTTTTTACGTTATTTTCCATTTCATATGCATTTTGAATATTTTTTTTATAATTAATACATAACAATTAATTAGAGAAAGAAAATAAATCTCTTTAAATTAATTTAAAATCCACCAAAAAGTATAAATCAATATTGATATTTGCTAAATGTGTAAAATGCTTATAGAATTTTTAGAATTTTCCTATACCACCCCTATTAACTTCTCTCAATTTTCAAAGGAGTTGATTTTATATAAAAATATATACAGGGGAAGTATTCACTTACATCTGTGTAAAATTAAAGTTATTTTACATTCTTTCGTTTCTCTTTGTACGGTTTTTAATGATCCAACCGTTGAATTTAATATTTTATTTATACAAATCATGCATGTAAAATTTGATGCAAATTAACAATTTTCCAACTATTTGTTTTATGTAAAAAATATCCGGTCGTTGAATATATATATATATATTAATATATTGAGTATTATAGATCAATATGATAGAGATTCCGGATTGATTAACAAATTTACATGCATGACAAGTACAATTATATCGATAAATTTATTGACTGGATTGTTAAATTATTAACCGTACAAAAATATATGAAAATATATAAAAACAACTTTAATTATACGGCGATTTAAATAGATTACATATTTACTTATGCATTAAAGCAATAGGAGCCGTAGACCGTAGTATCTGAAATTGGTAGTTGTAAGTTGAGGAGGATCACATGAATAATGTTTCCCTCCCAATCCTCATTTACTTCTTTTGTTGAATATTTGGTGCT
Source organism: Gossypium australe (assembly GCA_005393395.2). Lineage (NCBI taxonomy): Eukaryota > Viridiplantae > Streptophyta > Magnoliopsida > Malvales > Malvaceae > Gossypium > Gossypium australe. The sequence continues at coordinate 66,541,595 of CM016617.1, forward strand.
CATCTTTTATTCATGATGTTGACATTAGATATACCTAATTAGCTTAATTCATTAATTGTTATTGTTGTTTCATTTTTCATTTCCCTTTCATCTTTATTTTCAATTTTTCTCTCATTTAGTCCTTACGTAATTTCATTTTTAAGATATGTTCTTTGTTTATTATATATAGGTTTCTCAATGAGATGAATTTTAGATATAAAAAATCAAAATCCCATACAAAGAAGAATTCTTTTGATTCACCAAATCATAAGATCTCCACTAGGGTACCCGAAGAACAAAAATTTTCACTAATAGTAGTTATTCATGTGCAAATGTTGCTTCTATTAGTCAATTTTGGTAGCAAATTTTCACGTTAAGGTAGAAAGGGTTTCTTTCTCCAAGTTTGATATTCACTCTTTTTGTTTTTTTTGCAATTTGACATGGCAGGGAATGACTTGACATTTCGTTTTAAATGTTTGCAGTTTTTGTTCAATGGCTACTTCGTAATAACAACAAACCCCACAATGTACGAAGATAGAAAATTAAGATTTCACAAGTCTATATGAACTAAGACTTTGGGTAGTGGGTACATATATACACTACTTTTGCCTAATAACCAACGTCTATCCGGAGCAATCTTATGAAGTAAAGAGCAGTAATATTGATTAGGTTGAATTAGGTTTTTTATGAATTTTCGAATATTTCGTAATAATTTAATTTAGTTTGTTTCAATTTTTTATATTAATTTTTGGTTTTATATTTTTAGATTTATTTTGATAAAATGAATTTTGTTTTATAACTTTTGAATATTATTTTAAAAAGTTTCAATGTTTTTTCATAAATATTTAGAAAAAAATAATTTACATGTAAATAAAAATTAATCAATAACTTTTATATGGTATTTTTAGAAAACGTTTTTATATAAATCTTTTAAATTATTTCATTATTTTGAATAGAATATATTTTTATGTCATAAATAAATAAAAATAATTATAAATTAAACAAACAATAAATTTCGTTTTAGTTTGGAGTAATCACTATTTTATTTGTATTCTATAAACTATTTAAGAACTCCAATTTATGAATTCATAATTGTATTTAAAGATATTTGAATATTTAGGCTGATGTTTTGTATTATATAAAATTTACATTTTTGCGTATTAGTATCATGTTTTACAAATTTTTTTTGTCAGGTCCAGATTTTTTTTATATAAGTGGTCCAAAAAACAGGGTACTGTCTTTCTCTACTTTTCTTTGAAATATGAAATATTGTAGGACCCTTGACGGGAACTAGTTAAGGGAAAGCACATTGGCAACCATAACAGACACCATATAAATCAAAATTGTATGAGCATAATAATAAAGTGTATACTATTCACTTGGTCGACACTTCCTGACATATATGTCTCATAAGTAACTACATTTGTGCTTGTGTGTAACTGCGTAAAGTACACAATTCTCGTTACAATAATTCATCGTCTTTATAGTGATATTTATTCGTTTAAATCCTTTATGACCAATTTATTTTGTTTTTAAACCAAAATATTAATTAAAATATAAAGTACCCACTTCTCTTTAATCTTCAAGACTTACACTCCCATGGTTATTAGCTCTAAATTCAAGATTTTCATGTTTGTGTGAATAATTGTTTTGTATCTATGATATTCATTTGTTTTATTAATATTAAAATTTATTTGGCATCATTAATATTAAGTTTTGCATCGAAATATTGTAATCTTGAAAAAATAAATATATTGTAAATATTAAAACTCGAATTCAAACTTGGTAGATACCAATTATAGAATGAGCTAATCGAGTTAAGCTTTGAATTTATGTTTTTTTTTAAAGATTTCATAATTTTGTTCATATCATTATATGAAATGAATCCTCATAAACATATTGAAGAAATTACTGATAAGTAATTGCTTTTTAATTAGCAAAAGACATGATGACAGAAATCTAAGTTTGTAAATTTACTTCCTTAATATAGCATTTCTTATGATTGAGAATTTGGATTTAAGATGGAGGACAGAAAAAGATAGATCTCCTAATTTCCTTTTGGTTTTGCTTTAAAAAGTTGAGAAAGTAAACTAATTATAAGAATGTGGCCAAGATAGATCTCCTAATCATCTTTATCATCACACCACTTGATCAATACTTAGGGAACTACTTCCGTCACAAGTCAAGGGGAGGAAAAGGCTAATGGAGGGGTCCCCTTTACTCCCTTTGATATTGATGTATTCTAGTTGAGCAAATTCTATCATTATTACCTTTTTCTTAGGCTTACATTAGATTTGTAAGATAAACTAAATAAAGACTTTGATTGCAAAACTTCAACCAACTTTCTTTTTATGATTTTGATTTCTTTGTTGGGCCCAACGAGAAAAAAAGGAAAAAACAGTAAGGTTTTAGTTTAGAAAAAACAATCCGCCATAAAATAAATCTATACTTTTATTGCATTGAAATAAGTTTGTAATCTTTACTTTGTTCTTAAATAAGCTTTTAACATTTAAATTTGTGCCTAAATTATTATTTTATTTTTAAAAGAACAACTTTTTTTTCTCAAAAGCACAAGAGCTTATTTTAAATAAAATAAAATAAACTTTCAAAATATATTTTTTAATATTTTAACGAATGTATATATACTCTCTTTTTTTTTTCTTCTAAATATTTAAATTCAAATAATATACATCATGGGTAGCATGAACAAAATTATGAGAACATTGTTAATCTTGGTCTTGAATATGAGATGGTTGCCAAAAGTCTCTTCCGAAGTAAAGTAATAGCCCAACTATAGTCTATAATGGGCTCCCAAGAGTGCGATGACTTTAGCATCCCTTTTGGACCATTAAGCACTAAAAATTGTTTAGAGGCAACGTTAAGTTGTTAATTGTTGTGATTTATGATCTTGCAAAAGATATTTTTATTATATATATGCACTATGGTAATTATAGAATGAAATACTACCCTATTTCGAAAAGATTTAAGCTCGTATCATAAAAAAATGGGAATATCTATGATTATATCAAAAAAAGAAATATAACATGAAATACTTTTATTATTTGTTGTTTATTTTGAGAATAAATGATAAATATATGATTTACTTGTAAAACGAAACTAGATATCATTAGAGTTTATATTTTGTGGGATTATCACATTTCCTTATGATGTGATAATTGTGATTGTTTGACTTGAGGATAACAAGGTGATAAAATAATTTGGATATTCATCAAATCATGTATTTTGTTGAGGATATTCTAAAATATGGCTAGTTGGTTCTACACTTTTATAAAAGTAAGTTGTATTTTCTAAAGTTGGGTATTGAGTGAACTACTTGTTACGGTTTGTGCTTTTGGTATAGATATTTCATTATTGTCTACTTGACAATTTTGAACTGATTGAATAAATAAATATTTCCACGTGATTATTTAATATTCTTTGTATGAATGTACTTAATGATTTTTGCATGTAAAGAAAAATGTATAATAAAATATTGTCTCACTGATTACTTAATGTTTAACTAATATTAAGTTGCATTACATGGTTGGATTGTAATGTAAGTAGAACACTTATAATAGTAGTTAATCTAAACTAATCATGAGCAAGTGAATGACCATGTGCATGTATGACTCATATACTTTGATAGGTTTAACACTTGTGCTCTCAAGGTAGTGAGTGTAAAGCTGGTATGTGACTCACATAGGTTAAAGCTCTTAAAACATAATCAAACAATGAAGCACAAGTATTCCACAAGCATAACAAAGTCAAATTATAGTGTACAAATTTTCACCATGAAATACTATGGAAGTATTCTAAGGATCTTGCCCATAGAAATTGACTACAAGCCACGAAAAGATTACAAATACTTGTTTACTAGCTAAGAAATTTCCACTTTACTAGAGCATAGAATTATTGGCACAATTGAATAATTCATTATCATAAAATCTAACTATAAAATCTATATTCAATCTCATATAAATGATGCTCCCTATTTTTGTAGAATCTAACACAAGGAAGAATATGGTGGTTGATTATTCAGCTAAGTATTCACTAAGCACAACATGTAATCAATCCTTAAATGAATTATTATTGTAACACCCCTCACCCGTATTCAATGCCGAAATAGGGTTATGGAGTATTATTGAACTTATAAAACATTTAATCATTCAATTCACATATAGTTTCACATTTCATGCAAACACTGTTCAAACTCAAGCATAATGTCCCTATAATGAGCCTACGATGCCCTAAACATGCTTTGGAAGTGGTTCGAGACTAAACCAATAACATATGAAACTTTTACGAAACTTATAAAATTTTTCAAACTGCAGGGGTCACACACTCGTGTGCCCCAGCCGTGTCACTCACACGACCAAGAGTCATGCTCTTGTCTCAAGCAGTGTGGACATTCGAAATGGGATCACATGGCCATGTCCCAACCTGTGTCTAACCCCGTGTAACTCTCTGACTTGGGTCACACGAGTAACACGCACGCCCGTGTGCCCTAAAAATGGTCATACACGCCCGTGTAACAGGCCGTGTATGTAACAGCCCGATTTTGGGGCTAGTCAGAAATAGTGGTTTCGAAACCACTAATTTGAGGTCAGAGAAATTATTTCTAATATTATTTTATGGGTTATGACATGATTATATGAATGCAGTAAAATTTTGGTGAACTAATTTTAGTGATTGTATGCTTAATTGCGAAAAAATGACTAAATCGCATAGAGTGCGAAAGTTTTATTTTACAAACTAGAGGTGTCAAATAGCTATAGAATATTAAATTGGAGGTATTTAATGTGAAATTAGGCCATTGAGAGAGTGTTGGCCGGCCATAGGGACAAAGATGAGACATGGTCAATGGTTAGGTAGTGTTTGGTGACTTAATTGAATAAATAAATAAAACAAAAAGAAAAGCTATCATCTTTTTCATTCTCCTTCTTCCTCCACCGAAAATATCAGCCAAAGAGGGGTTTTAGAAGCTTGAAATTTTCAAAAATGTACACTCATTGCAAGTAAGTGATTTTGGTGGTCTTTCTTGATAATTTTTGTACCTTTGGAATCCCTAAAGCTTAAGCTAGCTAATGAGGGGATTATTTTGTAAAATGGTTGAGAGTCTAGGATTTTTTCATCTGAATATTCATGTTGATTTCTAAAATTTTATGAAAGAAAATGAGTCTTGGTTGTTAAATACACAACTTTTGTGAAAGGTGTTTCCACGAAAACACCAAAAATGACCTTTTTGTAAAGGTTGTAAAATAAGTGGTGTGTGTAATAATTGAAATGTTGAGTTGATATAAGAGGGAATATGAATCGGCTAGGCTTGAGAGTGTGAAAAATGAACACATTTCATTTTACGAGCCTAGGGGCAAAATAGTAATTTTGTCAAAGTCTAGGGGCAAAAACAATAATTTTACCAAAATAGGAATTTTGGAGTGATTTGATTAATGTGGTTAATTAATGAGCTAAATATGTCATTATAGATCAAGAAGAACGTGGAATCAACCTTGACCGAGGAAAAGGCAAGGTTTCGGACTAGATTGCAAATTGACATATTTTGTATCGAGGTAAGTTTATATGTAAATGATACATCCTTTTTATTTATGTTCTCACATATTAACATATGATGTGAAATGTGAACGGATATTATGGATATCTATTGAAATGATAGAAAATGAGGAAATTCTCGGATGAACCTTCGGAATAGAAAAAGGATACGGATAAATATCCGTGGTCATATTATTATTGGTGGGCTGTGTGCGATACCACCGTATTTATTATTGGTGGGTTGTGTGTGATACCACCTTGTTAATGGTGGGCTATGTGCGAAACCACCGTGTATCTAGTATTATATCAAAGTGTTCATGGAGAAACTTGTCTATGTGAAAATTTCATGTGGCTTTGTGGTGATAAGTGCAGGGTATAAATGCATATAAATGTGCGTAATATTTTGTGATATGTGTTTGGGATGTGGTATGTTTTGAAATGAGTAAGTATAATTATGAGGACCTGAATTGTTCTTGCTTAGTATGTAATGTTCTTTATTGATAAGTATGTTGTACGATGTTCATTGTTTACATATAGACTTACTAAGCTTAAAGCTTATCCTTTATCTTTTCCCTTGTTTTATAGTGTCGAAGAGCCAGGTCGGGATACGGAGACCATCGAAGGATCACCCACACTATCTACACATTTTGGTATAGTTAGATTTAGCATTTGAGTATGGCATGTATAGGGACCTAGTCTTTGATTAAATGTCATATTATTTTGGCCAAATGTGTTGGCTCATTTGAAGATGAATTCTTTTGTATATGGCCAAAGTTTATGGCTCTTTCTTATCAATCTACGAAATGATGGTGTTATTCATGAATGTGCAACTTGCATGGTTGAGTAAGTGGTATATTTATGCATGAATGAGTTGGTTGCTAGATGTGGTTTATGTTGGTGCAAGTAGGAGTGACAGAAAGGGCTTGGTAAATAACCTTGTCCTTGTCCACACGAGTAGAAACACGAGCGTGTGTATAGGCCGTGTGTAACGCCCCAAATTTGGGCCTAGTAAAATTGGGCCGTTTAGGCTTTGGGTCTCATAAAATTTTTAAGTGAGCAAGAAAATGACAAATGACATGACGACTTTAAAGGTTTAATGAATTTGGAGTGTATAGATGTGTTGGAGAAGCTCTAGGTTCGATTTTTGTGGTGGAGGATTCTTAATTTCATTAATTAAGGAATCAGGGTTGTGAGTAGTGGGTTTTAAATAAATAAGTGAAAAATGGCACAAAGAAGCCTGTGGTGAAGTGGCTAAGTGACGCCACTAAGGTGTAGAGAGGTGGCGACATATGCATGCAGGGAGGTCTGAGGTTCAAATGCTAGCTTAGTTTTATTTTGGAGTTTAATTTTAGGCTTCTAGAAGGTTGGAAGTGGCATGTAGAGGGACTCTAAGGAGAAGTGATCAGTAGAGAGAATTTAGGAGAAGGATAAGGGAGATATCATGGAGAAAAATTAGGAGATGAGTAGTGGATGAAGTGGTGCCGAATTGGACTTTAGGGGTGGCTGAGTTTCGGCTATATGCTATATAAATGTGTGTGTGTCGATTCTGGGGTCCTAGGTAATGCCGAATTTTCCATTCTTTTTCTTTTCCTTGCCGAAACCTTATTTTTCCACAATCGAAAATACCTTTCCTTGTTGCCGAAATCTCCTATAGCCGAATCCCTTTTTGCCGAATTCTCTTATAGCCAAACTCTTTTATTGTCGAAGTATCATCATCTTCTTTTGCCGAAATCCCTATTAGCGCCGAATCTTTGTTGTTTTCCTCTATCACAAATCGATTGTTACCTAATATCAGTCAAGGTTAAAAGCCGAATCTCGTTCAGTAGTTATCTAGGTCGCAGGATCAAAAGTGGATTCAATAAGTATTCAGTTAAACCCTTAGTGTGTTTTGTTAAAAGCCGAAGGGCTATCTAACTTCTCATTGTCGTTAATCTTGTATTAACAAGGGTAAGGTTCAGAGATCACAAGCGTGGTAAGGATCGTTAACAAAGTGTAAGTGTACTCAACTCGATTATGGTTTAAGTAAATGGTCGAATGTGAGTACGATCTATAGGGGTGACTTGTGTGGATTATGAGTCACTCGAAGTTTGATGGTGTATGTGTGAGTGCAGATCTAGTGGATACTCGTGATTAGTAGCTAAGGAAGGGCTATTAGAACCCGGTGGCACACGGTAAGGTTACGGTAAGGCTTCGGCTTTTGGTAAATATTTTGATTAAGTATGGGTGATTGATTGAAGGTTGGTTGGTTGTAGGTTCAAGACCAAGGATAGTATAGCACGTCACAGTAACCAGGTGTGTACAAACACTACACACACTGTCGTAACCGGTTTTTTTAAAAAACGGGGTCGACTTTGTTTTTGAAAATTAAAACGGGAGTTGCCATTGATCTTTTTGTTGGGGTGTGATCGGGTCACCTCGTAAAACGATTATTTTTAATAAACAATTTGATTTATCAAACAACGATTTCAGTCTACAAAATTCAAAAAATGGGTTTGGGAGTCGGTTACGCACGAGGAAGGGTTAGCACCCTCGATACGCCCAAAATTGGTACCTAATTGATTATCCAATGTCTTAATGTTGAAAATTCGAAAAGATTTGAAAATACGATCTTCTTTTATTTTAAAAAAATTGAACAAATCAAAATGGATGATAAAACCCTCTTATTTCAAAGAGATAAAATGTCATACCCAGTAAGTTAGGGCACGACGCTTTGGGTTTCCGAAATTGAGCTTGTCTTTTGACTTTAAAACTCAGATTTAAGTTTGAAGAGGATATTCTGTTATTTGTCAATTGAGAAACCGGAACTCGGTAAGTTAGGGCTCAATTTCTCGAAATTCCAAATACGGAATATTACCTTTATTTTTAAAAAACTTATCTCGGGGTATCTAGATGTCATAGCCAGTAAGTTAGGGCACAACACCTCGGATTTCCAAGAACAAGTATTTTATTCAAAACTTGTATTGCGATTTAGAAGGGATGTTCCATTATTCAGATTAAATGAGAAAAATCGGAACCCATAAGTTAGGGCTCGATTTCCTCGAATCTTTAATATGAAATATCAGTCATTTTAGAAACCTGATGCATCGAGAAAGACTAGTGTGGCAAGTAATAATGTGAAAATACGATCTTACGCGCGTGGAAAGAATGATGATAAAATAATGATGATAATAATAGTAATAAAAAATATTAATAATGGTAACAAATATAATGGTAATGACACTAATAAATAATAAATATAATAAGAAAAACAAATACAATGTAGTAATAATATTAGAAATAAAATGAATAATAAAAAAATAATAATCATAACAAAATAAACACGATAATTAATAGATTAGCAAAAAATAATATTAAGAAAAGCATTTAAAACAATTATTAAATACAATAATAATCATTAGAACAATAATACAAATTAATATTAACATCAACAATAATAAATATAATAGTAATAATATAAATAATAATACATATAATAATAATAATAGAAGGAATAATAATAGAAATAGAAGTAATTGCAACAATAATAATAATAGAATAGTAATAGAAATAAAAATGATAGAATAAGAAATAATAATAACAAAGTAATAATAACGATGATGCTAAAAAATAATATAATAATAGTAACAATAATGGCCATTAATAAACGAAATAACAATAAAAAAAAATATATATATATAATAATGTAATAATAGTAATAATAACCATAATATAATGATAAAAATAAAAATTACAAAATGACTAAAAAAAGGACGAAATTGAATTCAAAACGGAAGTTTGGGGCTGATTTGAAATTAAATAAAAAGTGAAAGTACCTATTCTAAGCGCGCGGATAACGTGGGGGACTAAAATGGGCAATAGCCCTTTCCCTCCCAAAACGCGCAGCATAAGCAAGGATCCAATCGCAAACCAAATATACTTTCGGGGCAAAATTAAAAAAAATGAAAACTTGATTGCAAAATTCTGAAAAAGCGGAGGGACTGCGCGCATAAATTCTCCAATTTTGAAAAACAAGCGAATCCTGAGGTTGGAGAGGGTCGGGTCGCACGGGTCGGCACAAAACAACGTCGTTTTGGGTCTTAAGGGCAATAACCAAAACGACGTCGTTTCATACGCCTATAAAAGGCAAAAAAAAATTTAAAAAAAAAAATCATTTTAACCATTTCAGAAAAAAAAAAACCTTTCCCCTTTATATTTTTTTCTCTGCTGGAGAGAATTTTAGCACCGCCCCGATCGCCGGTGTAACACCCCAAACCCGACCCTTTCACTCCGACCGAATTTGGAATGCCACTGCGGAACACGTTCGAAAAATATCCTTACTTAAGAGTAAAACCGTTAAAAATTTGTTTCCTTTAATAAAACATTTTCGTGACTTGAAATATTCTAAGTAAAAACTAAATTATTATGAAAACACCGGATTCAAAACTTTATTATACCTACTTAGGAAAATAAAATCATTTGCGATCAACATTTAAATTATCAATCGTAATAGAACATAATAATAAAGATGCTTAATAAACATACTTAAATACTTTAATGGGCCTTTTTACATTAAACACTTAATCAAAATACTGAAAATATAAATACTTAATTAATTAAACAAAATATCCTTTTTGCATGAAAATCCGCTTCTTCTGCATGGGCCACCTCGTATCCTCTCCAACCCGGTCCGAGCATCAAGCGCCACCTGAAAGGTTTAAGAAAAATTGGGTGAGTCACCAAGACTCAGTGCATAGTTAGTACACATGTCCCCACATATGGGCTTGGCCCATATCCACACAGTCCATACACATGAATATGCAATTATGAAGCCCAAATCATCCTAAATCCATCCGTTACTCCTACCTTAGCAGACTCCCTGCTCAAGGTCGTGGCTAATCCACCGATCACATAGTGATCTACATATCTTACCTTGGCAGACTTACCAAGGCCGTGGCCAAGCCACCGATTCCATAGGGATCCCACATATCAATCAGTCCACGGTGATGCACACAGCTATCAACCGCCGAGATGGGCACTTAGCCAACACCTCCCTTGATGAAGCACATAGCTAACATCAAGCGCTAATGTAGCACGAGGCTAGCATTAGACCACGCACATAGCGTACACCCTTTCCTCCAATAGTCACATCCCAAGTCCCGTGCATATATATATGTACCATGGCAACATATTACTCGAAACAAATATACATCACATGCCATCACATTTTTATACATTCATCAATAATCATTTATTATCGAAAATTACTTACCTGAGTATTCAATCACCCACCACGGGTATTCACAATCTTAGCCCTTATTTCGACTAACATGCACAACATATACATTTACATATAACACATATAAACAAGCAAGAGAACAGTGCGATAACTACGCACCTGATTACTAATGCGAAACCTAGATCCCGAAGATCCGATCTACCGAGTTGTATCCTTTGACCCCTAAGCCAATTTGGTTTCCAACCAAATCCCGAACCACACACACCACTTGTAATCGGCTACACCTTGAGATCACATAATAGTTAGCCTTCTGCCTTTCTAAAAAAAATCTAAAGAATAGGCTTAAGGAGAATTCCTTACCATAACTTACCAAATCGATTAGCAGAGAATGGAGGCTTAGTTCGGCGGTTTCAAAATCTCGAAGCACCTTAACGCTAACAAAGCACCTTCAAAGAATCGACTTCCAAAACCCCAAAGAGAAGTTTCGGCACCAAGGTGATTTGTAGGTTTCAAAGAAAAATCATCACAAGGTAGCAAAGGGGAAGAAAGTGGATTTCGGTTTGAACAACCAGGGAAAAGACCAAAGGGAAAAAGTGTTAGCCAAAACTACTCCCTAATACTCCTTCAAAACCGAGAACTCCAGGCCCCTAGAGTCTCCAATCGGCCAAGAACAAAATTGGAGAGAAAAACAAACAAAGAGTTTCGGCACCCTCCCTTACACTCAAAGCCGAAATGAAGGTCCCTAAAGAAATCACCATTCGGCCATGCACCAAATGCAAAGAAAGGAAAAACCAAAAATCAAGAATTCGGCCATGCTTTTGCAACATCCAAGCCGACCATGCTCACCCCCAAAATGCTTCATTCGGCCATGTTTTTGCAATTCAAGGCCGGCCATCCCTCTCTCATTTGTGATACTTGCCCATCACTAATTGAAATTATAACCATTGTTTAACCAATTTCCCATCATCAACATAAATTAACAAATTGCCCATCACCATTAAAATAATCATAATAATAATAATAATAAAATAAAAACTAAGTTTGCTCCATACCTCCAGTAGCATAAAATAATCAGCATGCCACATGCATTAAATGCCCATGCAGGGCACCAGCTTCCACGCCAGCATAAAATAGAAGAAAACCCCAACTGCAGCCCCCAGGTCTCGAACCCAAGACTTGGAGAAACACTCTCCACGCCCCAACCGCTCGGCCACTGACTCCTTTCATGACAATATCGCGTCGAAAATTTGTTTTAAGCCCTCACTCGCAGGCGTCCTTTGCTTGACGCAAAAACAAAATAAAACGCAATCAAGCGCTGCCTTCAGGACTCGAACGCGAGACCTCTCTGCCGAAGTCACCAACACGACCCGCGCCACTTTACCAACTGGACTTTCATGTCCATTTATGCTTACTAAATTCTTTTAAAGCCTCCTTAGCCCATCACACCATACAACGCAAAAATAAAAACCTATGCGCCCAGCGTTACTCGAACCCCTAACCTGCTTTAGCGCCAATCCCAAGCCTTAAGTGGCGCATGGAAGCCACTTTACCAGGGCATTTCATATGCCATAACCTGCCAAAATTTATTCTTAAGGCCTCCTTGCCTATTTTCCTCTTTTATCCTGAAATTTCCAAAAATTTCCAAAACACTCCCTTTTCAATCCTAGAGTTTTAGGAACTCCTAAAACACACCCAAACCCCATTTAAAGCCTACCAACACTAGGGTTATGCTCCAAACGCACAACCCCTAATTTAGGATGTTACAGCCGGACTGCCACACTCCGTTTCGGCGCCGCCGTACGCGGCGGCCAGAAACTGAACTAACACCCCTTTTTCTTGGTTTTCAACGGTGATTCATTTTTTCTACTCCTTTTTTGTTTGTTACAAATATATTTTAAAAGAGAGATTCAAAATAGAACAAGAATGAAAGTATAAAATCACCTCTTGTGGCCTCTATTTTCGACTTTCAGTAGGTTTTTTAGTGCTTAATTGATGCTTTTGTTTTGTGTAGATTTTTGCTTCTTTTTCATATATCCAAAAAAAGATGTTACAAATGTCCTTTTTCATGGATTATAAAGCCATTTTTACAAATGGTGCTATCTTTTCTTTTTAATGTTTGCAGGTGACGGTGCAAGTGGCTGGCGGTGGCCAGATGTGGTGGATGGGACGGGTAATCAGACAGTGAGACAGAGGCGACAACAGTTAGGGTTTCCTCTTTTTTCTTTTTGGCCGAAAGTTGGCTTAGGTTTTGGGTCATGTGGGCTTTGGGTTTAAGGATAATGTAATTGGGTTAGGGTTGTTGGTTAAGTTTTTAGCGATTGGATATTAGGTTGTAAAATGGTTCTGTTTTGGGTTTGCTTGTATTTGGGTTGGGACTTAATGGGCCCCGGGCAAATTATGGGTCTTACACACACATGATATCGGCAATGCCGGAAAGCTGAAAAGCCGAAAGTGGCTAAATGGGCCTAGTGGGCCTTGAGGCTAAGTTTGATGAAATTGATTGTTTTGGTTATATGAATTGAGTTAGTCATGCATGTTACATGATCTGGAATTGTTTTGGGCCTAATAGGCCATATGAATGAGATCTAGGCCTAATGGGCCATAAGGATGTGCTTTGAGCATAATATGCTATATGAACGTGAAATGGGCTTGATGGGCTTTATGGGGACGTAGACAAGTATGCTAGGGTTTAATGGACTTTAGGCCTAGTTCTGAACCACTCTTAAACCGTATAAGACTTAATCTAATAATTAAACATGTCCGTGGACAAGTCGCTGGGTTAGAGTGTGGCAATGGACATATTTATGTCTAGGATTGGATCTAGGAAGAGCTTGGTACTTAAGCGGTCCTAGTGGCCCACCTCCGCTTCTCTGGAATCCTACCTGGTGCGTAGTGTCTGTTCACTTTACCCGCAAGGACTTGTTAATGGGCCAAAGTTCATAACTAAAACCCGAGAGGGACCAAAATACCCCTAATTTGAAAATTACCAAAATACCTTTAGTTTGAAAATTACCAAAATACCCTTAGTTTGAAAATTTCTAAAATACCCTGGTTTGCAAAATTACTAAAATACCCCTGATTTGTAAAATTACCAAAATACCCCTAATTTGCAGAATTACCAAAATACCCCTCATTTGCAGAATTACCAAAATACCCCTGATTTGGAAATTTATGAAAATACCCCTGTAGGGTAAAATTACAAAAATACCATTGGATAGTGAAATGACTAAAATACTCTTAAGTGCTGAATGTGTGAAAATGTGTATGTTGCATTCATGAAATATATGTTGCACTTAGGTGGGTTTTAATGATACGGGGGAAGATTTGAGGATCGCATAGTCGCTTGACGACCGTGGGTCCACCGGTGGCTTTAAGCCCATTATAGCAGTTTTGCTGCAACGTTTGAGTAGTGCCACTGCTGGTGCTACCTTTGGAGTGTAGGGATGGGTGGGTTGATATTTATATCCCCACAGAAGTGTAGGGTTGGAAGGGAAATGGAGTGTAGGGTTGATTTGGGGTGGGTGCATTGCATTCATGTGATACTGATGTGATATGAGCTCATTGTGGGCTAAGGCCCAAGACGACTATTTTTGATAGGGCTTAGGCCCAATGTGATAATTGTATGTTGATTGGATTACCAAGGGTCGTACACACTGAGTTTCAAAACTCACCCCCTTTTCTATTAAATGTTTCAGGTGATCCTTAGTAAACGACTCAACGTGGGAGAGGACTCGGAGATGGCCACACTACAAGATACTTAGAAGTTTTATTTATTTGTCTCAAAAGACATGATTTTAATTACTTTGTTTCTGTTGGATTGTAATAAGGCCATGTATTCTCCGATTCGACTTTAGCTTTTGAGTTTTGTTATTAATGTTTCAACTGTTAGATTATTAAACTTGAATAAATATTTTTTTTAAAGTCTAAACATGGTTTTCAAAATGGCTATAACTTAAAAACATGGGCTTCCAATCTAACTTACAAGAAATTTGGGCTTTTAAGCCTTAAATTTTAACTTAGCAAAAATTGTTTTGAATTATGCCTTTGATGTGACATTCTCGGATTCAGCCATAACGTTAGGGCTGGGTCTGGGGGTGTTACACCTTGTGTGACACACGGTCTGCCCCTTGGGCGTGTGGTTTGGCCGTGTGTCGCCCTACATCCTAAGTTGGCAAAATAGAATGCCCAGTAGTAATGACACGGGCTGAGACACGACCGTGTGTCTCAATTGTGTGGAAGACACGGTCATAGAACATGGGCATGTGCCCAGGCCGTGTGAAGTCTGCACCTGAATTTAGGAATTTAATTCCCCACACGGCCTAAGCACGGGTGTGTGCCCTGGCTGTGTGAGAGACACAGGCCATAGACACAGGTGTGTGTCAAGCCGTGAGAAAACCCCTGTAGGTTCGAATTGAGAAACAAATCTACACGGGTGTGGAACACGGGCATGCGATATGCCATACGGGCATGGAACACGGGCATGCGATATGCCATACGGGCATGTCCCTGTTTCCACACGGGCGTGTGGACTGTTTTTAGAAAATTTTGTAGGTTTTTCTAGAGGTCTTCTAAAGTATTTGGTTTGATCCCGAATTGTTCCTAAAGTGTGTTTTGGGCCCCGTAGACTTGTTAAAGGGACGGTATGAAAAGTTTTAAATTTGAGTGGAAAGTCATGTCACAATTTTGTATGATTATTTGCGTATAAGTCTGGTAACACCTCGTACCTTGTTCCGACGTTGAATACGGGTAAGGGGTGTTACATTTAGTGGTATTAGAGCTATGTTTTAGTCAGTTCTCAGACCACCATAGTGAGTGTGAGAGTCTAGCTATACATGCCATAAATATATTATGATAGTATGGTGACTCCTGACAATTTCAAACTGTGTTTTCATATAGTAAATGGCTCCCGACTGAGCTACTGCTGATGATGCTGCTAGTAATGCGCCGGCTCCCGCTCAGGAAGCCTTTCTCCATGTGATGAGTAATTGGTATACTGAGTTTGTACGAGCAAATTGTAATGCTCAACCTCCTCCACCCCCTCCTATACCTCAGTCGGTCTCCGTAGCTCCTCAAGGTATTGCTTTATTAAGACTGACTAAACCCCCGGTCGATAAAATTAGAAAGCAATGGGCCGAGTAATATAGAGTCAACATAGATGATGGTCCTGAGAAAGCAGAGTTCTAGCTAGAGAACTCTATACGAGTGTTTGATAAACTTTCTTGCATGCTTGTGGAATATTTAAAATGTGTTGTATCATTATTGAGGGGCTCGACATACCGCTGGTGGAATGCGCTAACATCTGTAGTTCCGAGGAAGAGAGTGACATGGGAATTCTTCTTAGAAGAGTTCCAAAAAAAAATACATAAGTCAGCGATTTATCGATCAGAAATGGAAGGAGTTCTACGAGTTGAAGCAAGGCAAAATGTCTGTGGCAGAGTATGACCGTGAATTTGTCAGACTCAATAAGTATGCTCAAGAGTGCGTATCTATTGAAGCTATTATGTGTAAAAGATTTGAAGATGGACTGAACGAGGACATTAGATTGTTAGTCGGGATCTTAGAGTTGAAAGAATTCGTGGTATTGGTCGATAGAGCTTGCAAGGCTAAAGTACTGAATACAAAAAAGAGGAAAGCTATATTGATGCCCGAGATACAAGGAAGAGGCCAATGAGTAAGTCATTCCAATCTCAATCAAAGAGGTCCAAAGAAATGAACCCTTGGACGACCGCTTCAGCTGGGTATTCACACCGAGATCGTGGCAAAACATATTCGAGCTCTAGAGTTCAAGCCACCTCGATGGAAAGTGTGGGTAATGTGAAGTTAAATAAGCCCAAGTGTCCGAATTGTGGTAGACAACATATTGGGGAGTGTTGGGGAAATAATCGAGCCTGCTACAAGTGCGGTTCACTAGGCCACTTCATTCGAAACTGTCCTAAAATATATAAGAAAGACAGAAAACAAGAAGTGAGAGCAAGTAATGTACCTTCGAGGGGTAGACCACAGAAGAACTCAAGAAGTGGAGCTAGCAGTAGAGGTGCGCCTAGAGATTCTGCTGTGAGATCAGAGGGTAGAGCGCCTGCAAGGACTTATGCCATTCGCGTTCATGAAGAGGCATCATCCCCAGATGTGATTACCGGTAGTTTTTCTCTTCATGATATTTCTGTTGTTGCTTTGATTGACCCGGGGTCTACTCATTCTTATGTTTGTATGAAATTGGTGTCTAGCATGAATATGATTGTTGAGTCTATAGAATTTGGGTAAAAGTGTCAAACCCGTTAGGCGAGCATGTGATAGTTGACAAAGTGTGTAGAAACCATCCCTTGATGATTAGAGGCCAATGTTTTCCGGCTAACCTCATGCTACTACCGTTTGATGAATTTAACCGAATTCTTGGCATGGATTGGTTGACTGTTCATAATGTATTAGTAAACTGTGGTAATAAGTTTATTGAACTGAGATGTGTAAATGGAGATATTATTCGGGTTGAATCAGGTGAATGGATAGCTTGCCTGTAGTGATTTCTTCTATGGCAGCTGAGAAATGTATGAGAAAAGGGTATGAGTCCTATCTTGCATTTGTGTTAAATACTTAAGAGTCGGAAGTAAAGATTGAATCAGTGTTTGTGGTATGTGAGTATCCGGACGTGTTTCTAGAAGAGTTACCTGGGTTGCCTCCAATTAGGGAGGTTGAGTTCGGTATTGAGTTGGTACCTGGTACAGCACCTATTTTAGTTGCCCCGTATAGGATGTCACTGTTCGAGCTAAAAGAGTTGAAGGTTCAGCTACAAGAGTTAAGGGATAAGGGTTTTGCAAGACCGAGTTATTCTCCGTGGGGTGCTTCGATACTTTTTGTGAAAAAGAAAGATGGGTCGATGAGACTGTGTATAGACTACAGACAGCTCAACAAGGTGACAGTGAAGAATAAGTATCCTTTGCCAAGGATCGATGATTTGTTTGACCGATTCAAGGGAGACACAGTGTTTTCTAAGATAGACTTAAGATCCAGTTATTACCAACTGAGAGTTAGATGTACCAAAAACTGTATTTTGGACGAGGTATGGCCATTACGAGTTCCTCATTATGCCCTTGGCTTAACGAATGCTCCTGTTGTATTTATGGATTTAATGAACCGTATTTTTCGACCATACTTGGATAAGTTTGTATTTGTTTTCATTTATGATATACTAATTTATTCTCGGGATGAGAATGAGCACATGGAGCATTTAAGAACTGTTTTGCAGACCTTAAGAGATAAGCAGTTGTACGCTAAGTTTAGCAAGAGTGAGTTTTGGCTCCGAGAGGTCAAATTCTTAGAGTTGATCTGAGTAAGATCTCGGCTATTGTTGACTGGAAACCGCTGAGGAATGTGTCAAAGATTAGGAGCTTTTGGGGCTTAGCGAGTTACCTCAGACGGTTCATTAAAGGGTTCTCCATGATTGCTACACCGATGACGAGATTGCTACATAAGGATGTCAAGTTCGAATGGACAGAGAGGTGCCAACAGAGTTTTGAGAAACTAAAAGCATTGTTTACTGAAGCCCCTGTTTTGGTAAACCTGATTCGGGAAAGGAGTTTGTGATCTATAGTGATGCGTCAATGAATGGACTTGGTTGTGTGTTGATACAAGAGGGCAAAGTAGTAGCTTATGCCTCGAGACAGCTAAAGCCACATGAAAAGAATTATCTGACGCACGATTTGGGATTAGCTGACATCGTCTTTGCTTTGAATATTTGGCGTCATTATTTGTATGGTGAGAAATGCTGAATCTTTACCGATCACAAAACTTTGAAGTACTTGATGAACCAAAAGGACTTGAATTTGCGTCAAGGGAGGTGGCTCGAATTATTAAAAGATTATGAGCTGGTGATTGATTATCACCAGGGAAAGCGAATGTGGTCGCCGATGCCTTGAGCAAAAAATCCTTGTGTGCTTTGAGAGATACGAGTACGAGTTTGACATTGTCTGATGATGGTTCTATATTCATTGAGTTGAAGACTAGATTCGTTGTTTCTTCAGCAGATTTGTGAGGCTCAAAAGAATGATAGTGGAATGCAAGTTAAGAGAGCTCAGTATGAATCGGGATATAACTCTGATTTTTGGGTTGGTCCAGATGATTGTTTAATGTTTCATGATAGAGTTTGTGTACTGTAAGATGATGAGCTAATTTAGAGAATTTTACATAAGGCACACAATAGTTGTTTGTCAGCACATCCAGGCAGTACAAAAATATATAATGGTTTGAAGAAGTTGTATTGGTGGCCGGGTATGAAAAGAGACATCTCTGAGTTTGTTACAAAGTGTTTGATCTGTCAACAAGTGAAAGCCGAGCATCAGGTACCTTCGGGTTTACTTCAGCTAGTGATGGTTCCTGAGTGGAAATGGGACTGAATCACGATGGATTTTGTAATGGGGTTACCTACGACTCCAGAAAAGAAAAATACTATGTGGGTTATCGTTGATAGATTAACGAAATCG
This sequence comes from Gossypium australe, assembly GCA_005393395.2. Taxonomy (NCBI): domain Eukaryota; kingdom Viridiplantae; phylum Streptophyta; class Magnoliopsida; order Malvales; family Malvaceae; genus Gossypium; species Gossypium australe. The sequence goes on from CM016617.1 coordinate 66,560,810, forward strand.
GCTCATTTTATACCGGTACATGTTGATTACTCACTTGACAAGTTGGCTGAGCTGTATAATTTCGAAATTGTGAGATTACATGGGGTACCTATATCTATTATTTCGGATAGAGATCCAAGATTTACTTCGAGGTTTTGGAAAAAAGTTGCAAGAAGCCTTGGATACAAAATTGAATTTTAGTACCGCGTTTTATCCGCAAACTGATGGTCAATCCGAAAGAGTGATTCAAGTTCTCAAAGATATGCTCCGATGTTGTGTTTTAGAGTTCGAAGGTAGTTGGGAAAATTATCCACCTTTGGTCGAATTTGCCTACAACAACAGTTATCAGTCGAGTATATGGATGGCACCGTATGAAGCATTATATAGACGAAAGTGTCGAACTTCTGCGTATTGGACCGAGCTTAGTGAGAAGCAAATTCACGGGGTTGATTAGTTAGAGAAACCGAAGAAAAGGTGAAAGTGATTCGTGATTGTCTGAAAGTTGCTTCAGATCGATAAAAGTCATACGCGGATTTAAAAAGGAAAGAAATTGAGTTTCAGGTGGGCGATAAAGTATTCCTGAAAGTATCCCCGTGGAAGAAAATATTGAGATTTGGTCGAAAGGGTAATTCATAGTGTCGTATGAAGTTATTGAAATGATTGGACCAGTAGCTTACCGGTTAGCTTTGCCGGCTGAGTTAGAGAGAATACACAACATGTTTCATGTATAGATGTTGCGACGATACCGTTCCAATCCTTCACATGTGATTTCTCGGACCGAAATTGAGATACGGCTTGATATAACCTATGAAGAGGAACCAATTAAGATTTTGGCCGAGAGGTTAAGTAATTGAGGAATAAAAGTATAGCCGTAGTGAAAGTGTTGTGACAAAAACATGGTGTAGAAGAGGCTACGTGGGAACCGGAAGAAGCCATGAGAGAATAGTACCCAAACTTTTTTATTGGTAAGATTTTCGGGGACGAAAATCCCTTAAGCGGGAGAGTTGTAACAACCCGATTTTGGGGCTAGTCAGAGCAGTAGTTTTGAAACCACTAATTTGAGGTCGGAGAAATTATTTTTAATATTATTTTATGGGTTATGGCATGATTATATGAATACAAGAAAATTTTGGTGAACTAATTTTAGTGATTGTATGCTTAATTGCAAAAAAAAGGACTAAATCGCATAAAGTGTGAAAGCTTTATTTTACAAGCTAGAGGTGTCAAATAGCTATAGAATATTAAATTGAAGGTCCTTAATGTGCAATTAGGCCATTGAGAGAGTTTTGGCCGTCCATAGGGACAAATATGGGACATGGTCAATGGTTAGTTAGTGTTTGGTGACTTAATTGAATAAATAAATAAAACAAAAAGAAAAGCTATCATCTTTTTCGTTCTCTTTCTTATTCCACCGAAAATATCAGCCAAAGAGGGTTTTTGGAAGCTTGAAATTTTTAGAAATTTAATCTCCTTACAAGTAAGTGATTTTGGTGGTCTTTCTTGATAATTTTTATACTTTTGGAATCCTTAAAGCTTAAGCTAGCTAATGAGGGGATTATTTTGTAAAATGGTTGAGAGTCTAGGGTTTTTCCATATGAATATTCATGTTGATTTCTGAAATTTTATGGAAGAAGATGAGTCTTGGTTGTTAAATACACAACTTTTGTGAAAGGTGTTTCCATGAAAACACCAAAAATGACCTTTTTGTAAAGGTTGTAAAACAAGTGGTAAGTGTGTGTAATAATTGAAATCTTGAGTTACTGTAAGAGGGAATATGAATCGGCTAGGCTTGGGAGTGTGAAAAATGAACACATTTCATTTTACGAGCCTAGGGGCAAAATAATAATTTTGTGAAAGTCTAGGGGCAAAAACGATAATTTTGCCAAACTAGGAATTTTGGAATGATTTGATTAATGTGGTTAATTAATGAGCTAAATATGTCATTATAGATCAAGAAGAACGTGGAATCAACCTTGACCGAGGAAAAGGCAAGGTTTCGGACTAGATTCCAAATTGACATATTTTGTATCGAGGTAAGTTTATATGTAAATGATGCATCCTTTTTATTTATGTCCTCACATATTAACGTATGATGTGAAAAGTGAATGAATATTATAGATATCTATTGAAATGATAGAAAATGAGGAAATTCTTGGATGAACCTTCGGAATAGGAAAAGGATACGGATAAACATTCGTGGTCATATTATTATTGATGGGCTGTGTGCGATACCACCGTATTTATTATTGGCAGGCTATGTGTGATACCACCTTGTTAATGGTGGGCAATGTGCGAAACCACCGTGTATCTAGTATTATACTGAAGTATTCATCGAGAAACTTGTCTAAGTGAAAATTTCATATGGCTTTGTGGTGATAAGTGCAGGGTATAAATGTGAGCAATATTTTGTGATATGTGTTTGGGATGTGGTAAGTTTTGATATGAGTAAGTATAATTATGAGGACCTGAATTGTTCTTGCTTAGTATGTAATGTTCTTTATTGATAAGTATGTGGTGCGATGTTCATTGTTTACACATAGACTTTGTAACACACCTAACCCGTAACCATCACCTGTCTAGGGTTAAGAAGCATTCCTTGACAAAACAGAACATTTACGAACATTTCTCAAACTTAAATACATTATCATCATCTTATAGCAAATTATAAGCATAGAGTGTAACACCCCTTACCTGTATGCAAGCCGGAATAGGGTTTGAGGCATTACCTAACTAATCTTGCTTAAACATCTTGAATATGGTTATAAAATTTCGTTCAAACCCACTTCTTGCTCATCCTCGGCCTACATGGCCCTAAACATGCCTCCGAGAGGTTTCGGGATTAAACCAGGGACTTTTACAAACTTGGAAGGCTTTTCATCAAAATAGGGGCCACACACCCGTGTTGAACTAGGGAACCGTGTGCCCCTAAGACATGCCCGTGTCTTTAACCCGTAGTCGAAACTGACTAATTTCACATGGCCTTGACACGCCTGTGGCCCTGGTCCGTGTGCCAAACCTTGTCATTCTGACTTATCCACACGGCCTATACACACGTCCGTGTGCTTTAGCCGTGTGACGATTTAAATCCTAAGTGCAAGGTGCAGACTTCACACGGCCTGGGCATACACCCATGTGCTAGCCGTGCCTCCCACACTGACTAGACACATGCCCGTGTGTCTACCCATATGGACAATTAGCAGGCTATATACCAAGCCCTTGCCACCCTACGTTACACACACACATTTTCCAACATAAAAGATAAGCAAAATGTTTCTCTAGGAGCTCAAGAATCAAGGTATACAAAAGGACATATGATCCATGAAATTCATCTTCATTAAGGAATAGAACTTGCCAAGTATTTGCCTAACTTATAAGGCCATTTACAAATGACTTTTATAACTTACATAACCAACACTTTGACTAACAATTACAACTTAACAAAATACCCAAGTTCTATACATGCCATACTCAAAATAAGTCTAAATTGTTATACCAAAGTGATGTTGATAGTATGATTTCCGAACTCCGACGATCCACATTCCTCGAGTTATCTTGGCAATACTACAAGGAAAAAGGGCAATGAAAGGGGTAAGCATAAAGCTTAGTAAGTTTGCACGGAAATAAATAGCAATAATAAGCTCACAATATAATTCACCCATGGCATTAACTAACCATACACAAGTCATATGCTCCTTGCCATACTTAATTACAATTTCCCTTATTTAACACATACCGTGCCACACCTCATAATCATTTCTTCGTGACTCATTCACGAGTACCTGTTTTCACTCAATCACATGATTTCAGTAAAATTCTCATTTTTACTTATATACTTATCTACTTATCCCCTTAATCACTAGAGATAGTCAAAGACGAATATCCATCGTCATTATTGTAGGTACGAAGCCAAAGCCACATCCCCGGGGTGGTCTTACATGGAGTCACTTCTAAATGCCAATGCCATATCCTGGATATGGTCTTACACAATTTTCATATTGATTACCGAAGCCATATCCCGGATATGTTCTTATATGGGATCTCAACTCGGTGCTGAGGCCATGTCCCGTACATGGTCTTATACGGGACCTTATCTACTTCATATCTCGATGATAGCATTTCTATATTCAATATGGTCCACTAGGACTACAACATCTCATTCAACATTAATTTCTCAATTTAGTAGAGCAATTTGCATCAATATAATGCCAAGCATTCTCAAACATGCTAACATAAATGTTGAATCTATCACATACAAGCTTACCTCGATTTCAAAATAAGCCAACTCGTTGGTCTAGTCCGAGACTTTGTTCTTTCCCCGATCGAGGTAGATTCTCGGTTCTTCTTTCTCTATAATAGCAATTTAACTCATTTTAACCACCACATTAATAAAAGCATTTCAATAATCATGTTTAGGCAAAACTACTATTTTGTCCCTAGACTTTCGCAAAATGACCATTTTGCCCCTAGGCTCGGAAATTAATTCTATTCACATTTCTACCTTCAGCAAGCCTAGGTGAACATTTAATACTCTTATAGCTATCATCAAAACTCAACATTTCACATAATTACTACAAATTTGTAACCTTTTCATCAAGGTCCAATTAGGTGTTTTCAAGACAACACCTTTCACAAAAGTTGTTCATCTAACAACTAAGACTCGATTTCTTCCATAAAAATGCAGAAAATAACTAAGATAGCTCTCATGGAAAAACTCTAAACTTTTTACCATATTGCAGAATAGTCCCCTCATTTGAAAGCTTAAGCTTTAGGGGTCCTAAAAGTACAACTATTTTCAAGAAAAGATCACTAGAACACATACTTGTGAAGAGATGAGTGTGCTGAAGTTTTTGAAGCTTTCTACCCTCTATTTGCTGCTAATTTTCGGTGGAAGAGTGAAAGAGAAAAAGATGATATCTTTTTATTAATACTAGTCAAATTAGTCCACCTACTACCACAAACTTTGACCAATATTGACAATTTTGTCTCCCATGCTAGTCTATGGCCGGCCAAGCAAGTATTGGGGGTCTAAATGCCTTTTAAAGTCCTCCAATTGTCAATCTATGGCTATTTGTTACCTTTAGCTTATAGAATGGAACTTCCGTACTTTATGCGATTTAGTCCTTTTTCACGATTAAACATGAAATCGTTAAAATTAAAGCACCAAAATTTTCATGCACATATACTATCATGCTCTTACACATAATATAACATGAAAATAAATTTCTCTAATCTCGGATTAGTGATCCTGAGATCATTATTTCGACTAGCCCCTAAATCGGGTTGTTACATAGAGTCCCTTTAAAAGGTCCACAAGACCTTAAACATGCATTAGGAAGGGGTCGGGACTAAACCGAGGTCATACAAATTTTTTTTTGAAAACTTAACATTTTTTAAAGTTTCAGAGGTCACACACCCGTGTGGGTAGGCCGTGTGCCTCACACGGCCTCAGACACACCCGTGTGTCCAAGCCGTGGCAAAACAGGGCATACATACTAACTTGTCCACACAGCCGAAGACACGCCCGTTGTAACACCCCTAACCCGTGTTCGATGTCGGATTAGGGTTAAAGGCGTTACCAGACAGATCGAAAACTCTTATAAACATTACATACAATCATCCACCAAACTCAATCATAGTGTCCCTTAAATAGGTCAATGAGACCTTAAACATGCTTTAGAGTAGGGCCGGGACTAAGCCGAACACATACAGAAATTCTCGAAAAATTTAAAACTTTTCTAAGTTATGCAGGACACACGCCCGTGTGGGCAGGCCGTGTGTCTTCGAAGGGCACCAGACACACCCATGTCTTGGTCGTGCCAAAACATATCATGCATACTGACTTTTCCACACGGCCACTGGGCACGCCCGTGTACCACGGCCGTGTGCCCTTAGGCCATATACTGACTTAATCACACGGCTACCAGGCACGTCCGTGTGCCAAGGTCGTGCTCTCCTAGCTAGACACTGCCATTTCCCTATGGCCCTTAGGCATGCCCGTGTACCATAGCCGTGTAGGCAAAACAGGCCATTCGCAAGGCCATAATGCCACCCACAATTGGATCTTACCTATAAGCAAATTGCCAAATCATCTCATGCATATTTTGCAACCAAAGCATGTCAAGGCAATCATCAAATTTTCATTTACAATAGCAACTCCAACCATGGCAAATTGTACAACTAAACATATAAGCAATTAAGAATAAATCATTTATCTTTATCATTTATATATCCACTCCTTTGATCAATCAAACATGCTCATGCTGCAATCATATGCTTTCCAAATCATTAACCATTTCATAAGCTATCTAGCAATGCCAAAACATTCATCATTTTCATAATTGCTCAAGCACATTACCAATACTTATCTACCCACATCTCATGGCTATTATACGCATTTCAAACATAAATAAAATGACTAGTCTATACATGCCATATCTAACTATATACATATTCCAAAAGTACCAAAACAAGTTGAGTAGTGTGATGTTGATCCTCGACGGTCCCCGAGCCTTCAGTAGTTTTGATGATCTATAAAATAGAGCAAACACACATAGAGTAAGCTTTCAAAAGCTTAGTAAGTCATATACAAATAAACTTAACTTAAAATACACATAACATACTTATACAATGACAATAATGGTTCTCCTAACACATACATCTCACATAGAGTTTGGCTCAATTGATTAGCAATAACTTGTCACATTCTTCAACTCAATACCGCATATGCACATAACTAATCTAAGCATAATTTCACATATCATCTCGTCATTCCATTGCACATATTCATTTTAGTAAGTTCATATAGATACTTACCTTTCATACACACCTTGTGTACTTGTCAAACGTACCTGAGACAGATATACATTCACGTAATCGTTCATAGCTTGGAATTTGCTCGTTGAACCGTTCGGAATCTAATAGGATATATAGAATACTCAAAATAGTCATACAATGCCAACGTCCCTAACGTGGTCTTACATGTAATTAGATATCGATGCCACTGTCCCCGACAGGGTCTTATATGAATTAATACGATGTCGATGTTCCAGACATGGTCTTACATGTAAAGATCATATCGATGCCAACGTTCCAAACGTGGTCTGACACGAAATCTCAAATCAATGCCAACGTCCCAGACGTGGTCTTACAGGATAAAACAGACGAGATACCTATGTCATGACATAGCTAATCCTATCTATTCCTAGGTTCATACGAGACTTCACATACATTGTCACTAAGTCGTTCTTATCTCAGAATTCATGTATACGACATCTCATAAGCATTTATCATTATCAATAGTCATATGAACTTACATAGTTCAATACAAATACGTTCATTTGTATATTGACTTACCTCGGATCCAAATACTCGTTCGGACTCGTTTATTCAACTACCTTCGCTTTCCCACGATCTATGTCTGTTTTCTTCGGTTCTTGATCTATACATATTCAAATTTAACCCACTTATTTACCAACATATTCATTTCAATCCAAAAAATACATTTAGGGCTATTTGCAACTTAGCCCTCACATTTGCATATTTTATCAATTTAGTCTATTTTTCTCAAAACACCAAATGTATAAAACCAACATATACCCATGTTTAGCTGAATACTCATGTATCCCCTACAAGTCCAAACATTTCATCAAATTTACAATTTAGACCTTCGAAATACTATTTTCACAATTTAGCCCTAATTAGCTAAATTCATCAAAACTTCAAGAACAAAACATGTTTATCAAACACATATCTTTCATATTTCACTATTAAACATCACAAATCACATGAGTTCATCAAAGTCTCATTTCACAAACATCAACAATTCTCAAAATTGAGACATGGGTTTCAAAGTATATGAAGCAACGATTACAAAAACGTAAAAATTATCAAGAACTGAGTCAAAATCATACCTTGAATCAAAGAAGACAAGGGCCGAATGCTTCAAGCTCATGAAACCTATTCTCTTTTCTATATTTCAGTGGAAAAAGATGAACATTTCCACTATCTAATTTTCTTTTGTTTTATTATAAGCTTTATTAAACTTATTACTCAATTTACCAAATTCACCTTATTACAAAATATATAACAACATATAATTCAAGGCCATTTTTGTCTATTAACCAACCACTATCTAAATAATGGACTATTTGCCTCATAAGGCCATAACACTTATAAAGACATGACAAATAGGTATCTTTTCATAAAACATGCAAATTTGCATTTCAATGCAATTTAATCCTTTTATCAAATTAAGCACACAAACAGACAAACTAACTTAAAAAAATTTAACACATGCTAAATCACATATCCTTTGCACAAAAAAATGATATAAAAAATATTATTCAGACTCGGATTTGTGGTCCCGAAACCACTGTTCCGATTAGGGTCTAAACCGAACTATTACAATTCTCCCCCTTAGCGATTTTCGTCCCTGAAAATCTTACCGTTTCACAGATTCAGATATTGCTGTCTCATTAATTTTTTGGCTCCCATGTAGCCTCTTCTATTCCGTGTCTATGCCACAATACTTTTACTAACGAAATTTTCTTATTTCTCAACTCTTTTACTTCGCGAGCTAAGATACGGATCGGTTCTTCCTCATATGTCATATCAGATCGGATTTCTATTTTAGATGGAGTAATCACATGTGACGGATCAAATCCGTAGCGACAGAGCATTGAAACATGAAATACATTATGTATCTTTTCTAACTCGGAGGGCAACATCAATCTGTTTGCAACAGGTCCAACTCGCTCAATGATCTCATACGGTCTGATGAACCTCAGACTCAACTTGCCTTTACGTCCAAATCAGAGTACTTTCTTCCATGGAGATACTTTTAAAAACACTTTATCACTAATCTCAAATTCAATATCTTTTCTTTTCAAATCTGTATAAGACTTCTGACGATCAGATGCTGCTTTCAAGCTATTTCAGATTACTTTCACTTTTTTATTCTGAATTTTTTATCAAATCGACCCCGTGTACCTTGTGTTCACTGAGCTCAATCCAATACAGAGGTGTTCGACATTTATGTCCGTACAAAGCTTCATAAGATGTCATTTTGATACTCGACTGAAAACTATTGTTATATGCAATTTCGATCAAAGGTAAGTACTGTTCCCACGTATCGTTAAACTCAAGTATACATCATCTTAACATATCTTCAAGAATTTGAATAATTCGTTCTGACTGACCATCTATTTGTGGATGAAAAGCTGTACTGAAATGTAATTTCGTGCCTAAAGCTTCTTGTAATTTCTTCCAAAATCTTGATGTAAACCTCGGATCTCTATCTAACACAATGGATAGTGGCACCTCGTGTAATCTCACGATCTCAAAAATGTAAAGCTCAGCTAATCCATCAAGTGAGTAATCAGATCTTACCGAAATAAAATGGGCAGATTTCATTAATCGCTCAACTACGGCCCATACCACATCTTTCTTTCTCAAAGTCAGAGGCAATCCGGAAACAAAGTCTATCGTTATTCTATCCCATTTCCACTCGAGAATTAGAATCGGTTGTAGCAACCCAGACGGAACCTGATGTTCAACTTTAACTTGTTGACAGACTAAACGCTTTGAAGTAAAATCAGATATGTCTCATTTCATTCCAGACCACCAATAATGTTGCTTTAAATCATGGCACATTTTAATGCTTCCTGGATGAATAGATAGTCGACTATTATGAGCTTCACTCAAAATCAACTGAATCAACTCTGGGTTTCTCGGAACACAAATTCATTCTCGGAATCTCAGGCAACCATCATTATCTATTCAAAATTCAGAATCAGAATTCAAATCACACTGAGCTCGTCTCGCTATTACTTCATTATCCACTTTCTGAGCATCGCATATCTGCTGTTAAAACAATGGTTTTGCTTTAAATTCAGCTACCACTACACTATCATCGGACAGATCCCATTGAGCATTCAAAGCACATAGTGCAAACAATGATTTTCTACTCAGTGCATCAGCAACAACATTTGCTTTCCCCGAATGGTAATCTATTACAAGCTCGTAGTCTTTTAACAATTCTAACCACCTTCTCTGACGCAGATTCCAGTCCTTCTGGGTCATCAACTATTTTAGACTTTTATGATCTGAAAGCACATGACATTTCTCGCCGAACAAATAATGACGCCAAATCCTTAATGGGAATACAATTACAGCTAGCTCAAGGTCATGAGTCGGATAATTCTTTTCATGAGGCTTCAATTGGCTCGAGGCGTAAGCTATTACTTTACCTTCTTGCATCAGAACACATCCCAGACCACTTAACGAAGCATCACTGTATATTACAAATTCTTTACCCGATTCTGGCTGTACTAAAACCGGAGTCTCTGTCAAAAGGGCTTTCAACTGATCAAAGCTTTTCTAACACTTATCAGACCATTCAAATCTAACATCTTTTTGAAGTAATTTAGTCAACGGAGTAGCTATCGTTGAGAATCCTTTTACAAACCGACGATAATAACCAGTGAGTCCCAGAAAGCTACGGACTTCTGATACATTCTTTGGAGGTTTCCAATCCAGAATAGTAGAAATCTTATTTGAATCAACTAGTATTCTAGCCGCCGATACAATATGCCCCAGAAAACTGACTTCACGTAAACATAATTCACATTTACTGAATTTCGCATACAATTGCTTTTCTCGCAAGGTTTGCTACACAATCCTTGAATGCTCGGCATGGTCAATCTCATCCCGCGAATAAATCAAAATGTCCTCGATGAATACAACAACAAATCGATCTGGGTACGGTCTGAAAATTCTGTTCATCAGATCCATAAAAACAACAGGAGCATTCGTTAATCCAAAAGGCGTCACTAAGAATTCATAATGTCCGTACCTCATTCTGAAAGCCGTCTTCGGAATGTCTGAATCTTTCACTCTCAATTGATAGTATCCCGATCTCAGATCTATCTTTGAAAACACCGTGGCTTCTTTTAACTGATCGAACAAATCATCAGTCCTGGGCAACGGATATTTATTCTTTATTGTCACCTTGTTCAACTGACGATAATCAATGCACATTCTCATCGTGCCATCTTTCTTTTTCACAAACAGAATAGAAGCACCCTAAGGTGAGAAACTCGATCGAGCGAATCCTCTATCAGTCAATTCTTGCAACTATGACTTTAACTCTTTTAGTTCTGTTGGTGCCATTCTATACGGGGTTATCGAAATAGGTGTCGTACCAAGAAACAGAACAATACCAAACTCAACTTCACGAATCGGAGGCAAACCCGACAATTCTTCAGGGAACACATTAGAATACTCACAAACAACCGGTACTGATTCAACTTCCTTCTCGGATACTTTCGAATCAATTACATAAGCAAAGTATGCTTCATATCCCTTTTTCACATATTTATAAGCTTTCAATACAGATATCACAACAAGCAATCCATTTAAATCACTAAACTCAACTCTGACTATTTCACCATTCGAACATTTCAAATCAATAATCTTTCTCTTACAGTTTACCACAGCATCATGCAGTGTCAACCAATCCATACCCAAAATGATATCAAACTCATCAAGTGGTAATAGCATCAGATCAGCAGGAAAACTGACATCTCGAAACATTAACAGATAGTTCTTGTATACTTTATCAACTAGAACACTTTTACCTAAGGGGTTCGATACTTTTATAACTAATTCGGTAGACTCTACAGGCAAATTCTTACTGAATACTAAATTCATCCATATATACGAATGTGTAGAACCAGGGTCTATCAATGCAATCGCAGAAGTATCATAGAGTGTAAATGTACCTGTAATAACGTCTAGAGATGAAACTTCCTGACGAGCTCGGATAGTGTAGGCTCTAGCAGGCGCTCTAGCTTCGGATCTTGCAACAGTATCCCTCGTAGTTCTCTGACTACCACTGTCATTTCTTACATATCGGAAGGGTCTATCTCTCACTGGAGCATTATCGGATCTCAGATTCTGAGCAGTTTCTGGTTCAACAGACTCTAGGCAATCTCGGATGAAATGATCTAATGATCCACATCTAAAACAAGCCCGATCATTCAATCTACAATTTCCTAGATGTCTTTTTCTACAATGCTTACATTCAGGTTTCTTGGATCGTACATTTCCAACACTTGCCACTAAAGTTGCCGGACCTTTTGAGCTCATTGTGATCTAGCTCGGTTTTTACTTGAATGCCCCACATTAAACTTTGAACGACTATACTTATCTCGGAATTTCTTCGAAGTAGACTGAAATGATCTACTCTGAAATTTCTTTCGTACATCTCTAGCTTCAGACTCAGCTTTCTTTTTATCTTTCCCGAGTGCCTCAGCTTTACATGCTCGGTGAACGAGGACAACGAAATCTTTCATTTCCAGAATCCCAACAAGTAAACAGATGTCTTCGTTAAGGCCATCTTCGAATCTTTTGCACATTATTGCCTCAGTAGATACACATTCAAGAGCATATTGACTTAGTTTCACAAACTCTCGCTCGTATTTAGTGACAGACATATGGCCTTATTTCAAATCCAAAAATTTCTTTCGTTTCTGATCAATGAATCTTTCACTGATATATTTCTTCTGAAACTCAATCTGAAAGAAGTCCCATGTGACTCGCTCTTTCAGAACAACAGAAGTTAGGGTTTTCCACCACTGATAGGTTGCATCCCGTAACAGTGAAACGACACATTTAATACTTTCTTCTGTAGTAAAAGACATTTCACCGAATACCTGGATAGTGTTTTTTAACCAGCACTCGGCCTTTTTGGCATCATCATCACTAGTAGCCCTGAACTCTTCAGCCCCATATTTACGGATCTTGTCAACCGGAGGCTTATTTAACATATCCAGATTCGTAGTCGGAGGCATAGCAGATGTCTGAGGGGGATTAACTGGGGGCGGAGGTTGTGAAACAGCTGGATTATTTTTAACGAATTCGGTGAACAATTCACTCATCATTTGGAAGAAAGCTTGTTTAGCTTCTCCCTCTTGACCGCTCGTAGCTGGTCTCGAATCAGATGGCGCTGTCCCTTGCGCGGGAGCAGGCGCATTACTTTCTACATCGTCAGCTACGACTCTTTCGGGATCCATTACTATACGAAAATCACATTTTACATGTCAGGATTCATCACACTATCACAGTTCAGATATATGGCATGTATAGCTAGACTCTGACACGCTATGTTAGTTCGAGAATCAACTAAACCGTAGCTCTGACACCAATCAAATGTAACCTGTTTCCGATGTCGGATTAGGGTTAAAGGCGTTACCAGACAGATCAAAAACTTTTATAAACATTACATACAATCATCCACCAAACTCAATCATAGTGTCCCTTAAATAGGTCAACGAGACCTTAAACATGCTTTAGAGTAGGGCCAGGACTAAGCCGAACACACACAGAAATTCTCAGAAAATTTAAAACTTAGATAAGTTATGTAGGACACACGTTCGTGTGGCCAGGTCGTGTGCCTTCCACGGGCACCAGACACACCCGTGTCTTGGTCATGCCAAAACATAGCATGCATACTGACTTTTCCACACGGCCACTAGGCACGCCCGTGTACCATGGTTGTGTGCCCTTAGGCCATATACTGACTTAATCACACGGCTACCAGGCACGTCTGTGTGCCAAGGTCGTGCTCTCCTAGCTAGACACTACCATTTCCCCATGGCCCTTAGGCACGACCGTGTGCCATAGCCGTGTAGGCAAAACAGGCCATTTGAAAGGCCATAATGCCACCCACAATTGGACCTTACCTACAAGCAAATTGCCAAATCATCTCATGCATATTTTGCAACCAAAACATGTCAAGGCAATCATCAAATTTTCATTTACAATAGCAACTCCAACCATGGCAAATTGTACAACTAAACATATAAGCAATTAAGCATAAATCATCCATCTTTATCATTCATATATCCACTACTTTGATCAATCAAACATGCTCATGTTGCAATCATATGCTTTCCAAATCTTTAACCATTTCATAAGCTATCTAGCACTGCCAAAATATTCATCATTCTCATAATTGCTCAAGCATATTACCAATACTTATCTACCTACATCTCATGGCTATTATACACATTTCAAACATAAATAAAATGACTAGTCTATACATGTCATATCTAACTATATACATATTCCAAAAGTACCAAAACAAGTTGAGTAGTGTGATGTTGATCCTTGACGATCCCCGAGCCTTCAGTAGTTCTGACGATCTATAAAATAGAGCAAACACACACAGAGTAAGCATTCAAAAGCTTAGTAAGTTATATACAAATAAACTTAACTTAAAATGCACATAGCATACTTATACAATGACAATAATGGTTCTCCTAACACATACATCTCACATAGAGTTTGGCTCAATTGATTAGCAATAACTTATCACATTCTTCAACTCAATACGCATATGCACTTAACTAATCTAAGCATAATTTTACATATCATCTCGTCATTCCATTGTACATGTTTAGATATCGATGCCACTATCCCTGACAGGGTCTTATACGAATTAATACGATGCTAATGTCCCATGCATTGTCTTACACGTAAAGATCACAAATCACATGAGTTCATCAAAGTCTCATTTCACAAACATCAACAATTCTCAAAATTGTGATATGGGTTTCAAAGTATACGAAGCAACGATTACAAAAACGTAAAAATTATCAAGAACCGAGTCAAAATCATACCTTAAATCAAAGAAGACAAGGGCCGAATGCTTCAAGCTCATGAAACCTATTCTCTTTTCTATATTTCGGTGGAAAAAGATGAACATTTCCACTATCTAATTTTCTTTTGTTTTATTATAAGCTTTATTAAACTTATTAATCAATTTACCAAATTCACCTTATTATAAAATATATAACAACATATAATTCAAGGCCATTTTTGTCTATTAACCAACCACTATCTAAATAATGGACTATTTGCCTCATAAGGCCATAACACTTATAAAGACATGACAAATAGGTATCTTTTCATAAAGCATACAAATTTGCATTTCAATGCAATTTAATCCTTTTATCAAATTGAGCACACAAACGGACAAATTAACTTACGAAACTTTAACACATGCTAAATCACATGTCATTTGCACAGAAAATAATATAAAAAAATATTATTCATACTGGGATTTGTGGTCCCGAAACCATTGTTCCGATTAGGGTCTACACCGGACTTTTACACCCGTGTGCTTGACCCTTGGGCAACACTGACTTAGTTCACACGGCCTGTCGCATGCCTGTGTGTCTAGCTTGTGTGCGAGTCTGACTTGATTTGAATTATAAACTTAAGAGACACGGTCGAGCCGCATGCCCGTGTGTTCAGCCGTGTGGGCAAGTATAGGCCATTCGCAAGGCCAAATTGCCACCCAAATTTTGGGTCACTCTAACAAGCATCAAGCCATACCAAATTCATATATCAAATGCATCCAAAACATACATTTTAACCATCATTCCCATCAACCAACTCAAGCATGAAACATACCACTTACATATCACCAAAACATACCAAAATTATCATTTACACAACATCACATATTCACCTTATAACTATCATTTTCACATATCCAAAACACATACAAAACTCATTTAACTATCAAGCCATATCACATGGCAAGAACTACACATCTCAAAACATTCCATAATCACTAGCCTATACATGCCATATACCAAAATTACAATTTCCAAAAGTACCAAATAGATGTCCGATTGAGTCGCTAACGATCCCCGAATCCGAGCTAGCTTTAATGATATTGTAAAATAGAAGAAGACTTCACACAGTAAGCTTTAAAGCTTAGTTAGTTTGTAATATAACACATTTAGCTTAACAAATCAAATTCAATAAGCAAAATTACTAACACTTAGTTCAATTCACATCATTACTCAATCTCAACCACAACTACTACTCACTTACATACCATAACTTTCACATGGATAAATTCTTATTAATACTCACTTAATCATCCATTTTTTCCATATACAAAATCATCAACCACATAGGTTCTGTACATACCTGTACCATCACGTAATTATCAATCACATTTACCATTCAATGCTCAATTCCATAATTCGTTTGGTCCTTTTCAACATTCGATGAATTCGCACACTCAGTGCCATTTAATTAGTCGAAGCCATAATATTATCGCACACTTAGTGCCATTACATTAAACAAAAGATGTCTCAATATCGCACACACAGTGCGAGCTAATATATTCGATGCTTTCTTTATCTCGCACACTTAGTGCCAATCATAGTTGTATCGATTCTGTTTACGCACACTTAGTACCATATAACTTCAGAATCACATCTCACATTTATGAATTCCAAACTCACATTTCCATTCATTTCAACACATAAGAACATCGTTTGAACAACATGTATTATACACAAACTTACCTCGGATGTAGAGACACGATACAAGTTGATCAATCGAGCACCTTGTTCTTGCCTCGATCTAAGTCTGAATTTCTCTTTTCTTGATCTATACTATGACATCCCGATTTTGGGGCTAGTCAGAACAGTGGTTTCGAGATCACTAATCTAAGGTTGAGGAAAATTATTTTAATATTATTTTTTGTGTTATAGCAAGATTATACGGATGCATGCATGAAAATTTTGGTGCCTTAATTTGAGCGATTGTATGCTTAATTGAGAAAAAGGACTAAATCGCATAAAATGCAAAAGTTCCATTTTACAAGCTAGAGGTGTCTTATAGCTATGGAATACTAAATTGGAGGTCCTTAATGTGTAATTAGGCCAATAGTAAGCTGTTGGCCAGCCATAGGGACAAGGGAGACAAGAGCATTTAATTTGGTCAAAAATTTGGTGAAATTAGGTGACTAAAAATGAATAAAATAAGATAAAGGAAGAAGATATCATCTTTCACTATTCACATTTCTTATTCCACAAAAAATTGAAGGGAAATTAGAGGTTTTTAAGGTTCAAACTTTCATCCAAGCTATTTCTTTGCAAGTAAGTGATTTTAGAAGTCTTTCTTGATAATTTTTGTACTTTTGGAACCCCTAAAGCTTAAGCTAGCTAATGGGGGCACTATTTTGCAAAATGGTTGAAAGTTTAGGGACTTTCCATGAGAGTGTTTATTTTTTTTGCTGAGTTTTTATGGAAGATAATGAATGTTAGGGAGTTACGGAATAACTTTTGTGAAAAGTGTTACCATGAAAACACCTAAATGGGACTTATTTGTAAATGTTGTAATTGTGTAATAAATGCATGAAATGATGGGTTCTGTAAATTGTTGTAAGAGAAATAAATGTTCAGCTAGGCTTGTTTAATGAGAAAATGTGATGAAAAATGATTTACGAGCCTAAGGGCAAAATCGTAATTTTGCCCAAGTATAAGGGCAAAATGGTCATTTTTGCCTAAGTGGAGATTTTGATCTATTATGAGTTATGTAATGATTGAATGAGTAAACTTTATTATTATAGATCAAGAAGATCGCAGAAACAACTTTACGGGGGAAAATGCCAGGTTACAGACTAAACCGTCAATTAGAACATTTTGCACTAAGGTAAGTTTATGTGTAAACGATACATCTTTAATACATATGTTGTTACCTATTGATGCATTGTAAATGATAAATAATGAGTAATTCCCGTATGAACCTCGGAATAGAAATGTAAGTACGGATAGATATCCGTAATTATCATTGTTGGTAGGCTGTGTGCGATGCCACCTTATTATTCATTCACGATGGGTTGTCTGCATTACCATCGTTTATATTATTATGTGGTGGGCTATGTGCGAAACCACTGTAAATATCATTGTTGGTGGGTTGTGTGCGATACCACCCTATTATCAATTAATGGTGGGCTATGTGCAAAACCACCGGGTACTTATATCATGTGGCTTTGTGGTGATGAGTGCAGGGTATATGTGCAAGTAAATGTGAGTAATATATATGTCATATGGTTGGAATGTGGTAAGAGATTGGATGAGTAAGCATGATTAAGAAAATGTGAATGGTACTTACATAATATGTAATGTTTGTGATTACTTAGCATATGGTATGATGCTTATTTTTTACATGTAGGCTTACTAAGCTTAAAGCTTACTCCCTTTCTTTTCCCTTGTTTTATAGTGTCAAAGAGCTAGCTCGGGATACAAAGATAATCGGAAGATCACCCATACTATCAGCTCAACTTGGTATATTTAGACTTAGCATTTTGAGTATGGCATGTATAGGGACTAGACTTAGTGAAATGTCTTGTTGTTTTGGCCAAGTGCGTTGGCTCTTTTAATGATGAACTCTTTTGTATAAGGCCATAGTTGATGGCTCATTATTATTAATCTATGAAAAGATGAGGTTATTCATGAATGTGTATGGTGCATGATTGGGTTGCTGGGTTAAAATATGCATGAAAGGGTTGATGGTTGAATGTGATTTATGTTTGTATGAGTTAGGGTGATAAAACAGCTTGGCAAATAACCTTGTTCTTGTCCACACGGGTAGACACACGGGCGTGTGTCTAGGCTGTGTGTAACACACGGTCAACCCCATGGGTGTACGATTAGGCCGTGTGTCCCTCGCAAGTTAGTTTTGCAAGCCAGTATGCTCAGTAGTAAATACACGGGCAGAGACACGGCCATGTGTCTCAGCCGTGTGGAAGGCATGGCCATGGTCATGGCTGTGTGCCCAAGCCGTGTGAAGTCTACACCTGAATTTGGAATTTAATTTGCCATAAGGACGTGTGACAGGCCGTGTGATGCAAGTCAGTCTTGTCCACGGGTGTGTAACACAGGCGTGTCCCTTCTTTAACACTAGTGTGTAGACTGTTTTAGGAAAATTTTATAAGGTCTTCCAAAAAGCTTCAAAAGAGTTCGATTTGATCCCGAACCATTCCTAAAGCGTGATTTAAGTCTTGTAGACATTTTTAAGAAGTGTATGATTGTTTGCGTATAATCCTAGTAATGCCTTGTACCCTATTCCAGTGTTGAATACGGGTAAGGGGTGTTACATATACATATTCAAATTTAGCTCATTCAGTCACCAAATTATTCTATTCAATCCAAAAACACATATTTTGAGCATTTTACAAAATATCCCTCACATTTGCACATTTTGACATTTAAGTCCCCATGTTTCATAAAATCACAAAATACTCATAATTTCATTACACCATGCTTAGGCTGAATCTTCCTCATGTTCATTCAAGTCCACATATTTCATTTATTTCACATTTTAGTACCTCAACTTCTCATTTTTATAATTTTGTCCAAAATAGTCAAATTCATCAAAAATTCAAAGACAAAATATGTTAACCCAACATTAAACTTTCATATTTCACCAACTATCAACACAAAGCTCACATATTCATCAATGGCATATCTCAAAATCATCATCAAATTCTAAAATTAAGGTATGGGTTTGATAGTATGCTAAGCAACGATTACAAAAAGATAGAAATCATCAAAAACCAGGCTAAAACCATACCTTAATCAAACCAAGAGTGTGCCGAAATGTTAAAGGTTCCAAGCCCTATCTTCCTTTCAATTTTCGGTGAAGAGATGTAAAAGATGAACATAAAAATCATTTTGGTTTTATTTAATATACATTAATACACATTTTACCATTTTACCCTTAATGAAACCATTTTATATTCACCTAATATATGCCCATTTATGTCCATCCCCACTATCAATGGTGTAATATCAACATAAGAACCTTTCATTTAATAAGACATGAAAATTAAGCACTTTTAACAACTAGCACACAACTTTTTCATTTTATGCAATTAAGTCCTTTTTCACAATTCGGTACACAATCGATAAAATTTTCACACATGCTTAATCACATACTGTAAACACTAAAAATAATATTAAAATATTTTTTGACCTCGAATTTGTGGTCCTAAAACCACTATTCTGACTAGGGTCTAAACCGGGCTGTTACAACTCTCTCCTTTAGGGATTTTCGTCCCCGAAAATCTTACCAGTGATTAGATTCAGTTATTGCTCTCTCATAACATCTTCAGGCTCCCAGTAGCCTCTTCAACTCCATGTTTGTGCCACAGCACTTTCACTAAAGAAATTTTCTTATTTCTCAATTCTTTGATCTCACGTGGCAGAATTCGAATAGGTTTTTCTCTATAGGATAAATCAGATTGAATCTCAACTTCAGTAGGGGCAATCACATGTGATAGATCAGATCTATATCATCTAAGCATCGATACGCGAAACATATTATGAATCTTCTCTAGCTCAGGTGGCAACAACAAATCTATAAGCAACCGGCCCAATACACTCAATAATCTCATACGACTCGATGAACCTCAGACTCAATTTTCCTCTTTTGCCGAAACGAAGCATTTTCTTCCATGGAGACACTTTCAAAAACACTTTATCACCGATCTCAAATTTAGTATCTTTTCGTTTCAAATCTACATAAGACTTCTGACGATTTGATGCGGCTGTCAGACTGTCACGAATCTTTTCACTTTCTGTTTAGTCTCTCTAATCAAATCGACCCCGTGAATCTTATTCTCACTAAGCTCAGTCCAATACAATGGAGTTCTGCATTTACAACCGTAAAGAGCCTCATATGGTGCCATTTTAATACTTGACTGAAAACTGTTATTATACGCGAATTCAATCAATGACAAATACTTTTCCCACGTACTTTCAAACTCAAGAATACAACATCTCAACCTATCCTCGAGAATCTGAATGATCCGATCAGATTGACCATTTGTTTGAGGATGAAATGCAGTACTAAAATGCAGCTTCGTACCTAGAGCCTCTTGCAGTTTCTTCCAAAATCGCGAAATAAACCTCGGATCTCTGTCACACACAATGGATAATGGCACCCCGTGTAATCTCACAATCTCGGAAATATACAATTCAGCTAACTTATCAAGTGAATAATCTGTTCTCACCGGAATAAAATGAGTTGATTTCGTTAATCTGTCAACTATCACCCAGATTGCATCTTTCTTTCTCGGAGATAAAGGCAATCCCGACACAAAGTCCATTGTGATTCTCTCGTATTTCCACTCAAGAATCATGATTGGTTGTAACAAACTGGATGGAACCTGGTGTTAATCCTGACAAACTAAACATCTCAAAACAAACTCTGAGATATCTTGTTTCATACCATGTCACCAATAAAACTATTTCAGATCATTATACATTTTCGTACTTCTCGGATGAACAGACAAACTACTATTATGAGCCTCGTTCAAAATCAACTTAATCAACTCCAAATTTCTCAGAACACAAATCGATCTCGGAATCTCAAACGACCATCATTATCAACTCAAAATTCTGAATCAGAATTCAAACCACACTGAGCTCGTTTTGCCATCATCTCAACATCACTCTTCTGGGCATCAAAAATCTGACGTATAAACATTGGTCTCACTTTTAACTCAGCCAAAATTGAACCATGATCACACAGATCTATCTGAGTACTGATTGTTGGTAAAGAAAATAAAGACTTTCGGCTTAAAGCGTCGGCAACAACATTAGCTTTTCCCGGATGATAGTCAATTACTAATTCATAATCTTTTAATAATTCCAACCATCTCTGCTGTCGCAAATTCAATTCTTTCTGAGTCATTAGATATTTCAAGCTCTTGTGATCCGTGTAAATGTGACATTTCTCACCAAATAAATAATGATGCCAAATCTTAAATGCAAACACAATAGCTGCTAATTTAAGATCGTGAGTCAGATAGTTCTTTTCATGCGATTTTAACTGTCTCGAAGCATAGGCTATAACTTTGCCTTCTTGCATTAGCACACAGCCTAAACCATTCAACGATGAATCACTGTAAACTATGAATTCTTTACCCGATTCAGGTTGAACTAACATTGGTGCCTCTGTCAACAATGCTTTCAACTGTTCCAAACTCTCCTGACACCTTTCTAACCACTCAAATTGAACATCTTTCTGTAGCAATTTTGTCGGAGTCGCAATCATCGAGAAGCCTTTCACAAACCGTCTATAATATCCTGCTAGTCCTAGAAAACTATGGACTTTAGACACATTTCTTGGAGGTTTCCAGTCTAAAATTGCTGAAATCTTGCTTGGATCAACTCATATCTCTGCAACTGACACTATATGTCCCAGAAAACCAACCTCACGCAACCAGAACTCACATTTACTAAACTCTGCATACAATTGGTTCTCACGCAAAGTCTGTAACACGATCCTCAAATGCTCAGCATGTTGCGTCTCATCACAAGAATAAATCAAAATATCGTCAATAAACACAACGACAAACCGATTCAAATACGGTATAAGTATCTGATTCATCAAATCCATAAATACCGTAGGAGCATTTGTTAGTCCAAAAGGCATAACTAAAAATTCATAATGTCCGTACCTCAATTAGAAAGCAGTTTTCGACACATCTGATTATTTGACTCTCAACTGATAATATCCCGATCTCAAATCTATTTTTGAAAACACTGTAGCTCCTTTTAACTGATCAAACAAATCATCAATTCACAGTAGAGGGTACTTATTCTTTATCGTTACTTTGTTCAACTGTCGATAGTCATTACACATTCTCATAGTACCATCAATTTTTTTCACAAACAATACAGGAGCACCCCAAGGTGAAAAACTCGGTCGTGCAAATCCTTTATCTGTCAACTCTTTCAATTCTGTTAGAGCCATTCTATTCGGAGTTATTGATATAGGATTCGTCCCCAACACTAAGTCAATACTAAACTCAACTTCTCGTATCAGAGGTAATCCCGGTAATTCTTTAGGAAACACATCAGGGAACTCACAAACCACAGGCACAGATTCAACTTTCTTTTCTGTCACTTTTGTATCTATCATATATGCAAGATAAGCTTCACACCCCTTTTTCACATAATTCAAAGCTTTTATCGAAGATATTACAGCCAGTAGCCCATTCAAATCACTGGATTCAATTTGAACTATCTCACCATTCTGACTTCTGAAATCATTACTCTTTCATTTGCAATTCACAATAGCATTATGCAACGTTAACCAATCCATACCCAGAATTATATCAAATTCATCAAAGGGTAGCAGCATCATATTAGCCGGAAAAAAATATCCTGAAACATCAATTGACAATTCTTGCACACTTTGTCAACTAGAATACACTTGCCTAAAGGGTTCGATACTCTAATTACAAACTCAGTAGACTTAACAGGTAGAGTCTTACTAGATACTAGGTTCACACACACATATGAATGAGTAGATCCTAGATCTAACAATGCAATCACATCAGTATCAAAAAGAGTAAAAGTACTAGGAATGACATCTGAAGATGACGCTTCTTCGCGAGCGCGAATAGCGTAGGCTGGGGTAGGTGCTCTCCCTTCAGATCTCATAGTTGTATCTGTTGTTCCTCTTGACTACCACTCACATTTCCAGTATTTCTGGGTGGTCTACCCCTAGTAGTCGTGTTACTCAGCCTCACACTCTGAATATTATCTTTCTCAGCTAACTTTGGGCAATCCCGAATAAAGTGATCTCGTGATCCACATTTATAGCAAGCTCTATTATTATACTTGCCCCAGCATTCTCCAATATGACGTCTCCCACACTGTCTACACTCAGGCTTATTGCCTCTGACACTTCCAACACTTGATTCAATTGGAGCTTGAGTTTTAGGACCAGTATTTTGTTTCACGCAATCTTTACTCGAATGTCCAAACGAAACATTCGAGTGATTGGTTGCATCTTTGAATCTCTTTGATGAAGATTGATACGTCGTACTCATCGACCTTTTTCTTTCATCTCTAGATTCTGAATCCGCCTTCTTCTTTTCTTTACTAAGCTCCTCGAATTTGCAGGCTCTTTCAACCAATACCACAAATTCATTAAAATCAAGAATTCTGACCAGAAGTTTAATGTCTTCATTCAATCCTTCAATGAATCATTTACACGTAGTAGTTTATGTCAAAACACACTCTCGCGCATACTGGCTCAATCTCACAAATTCCTGCTCGTATTTCATAACAGACATACGGCCCTGTTTCAGCTCAAGGAACTCTTTACGTTTCTGATTTATAAACCGTTGACTGATACATTTCTTCCTGAATTTAGCTTGAAAGAAATCCCAAGTGATTTTTTCTCTCGGAACCACAGATATTAATGTTTTCCACCAATGAAATGTCATATCTCTTAACAATGAAACAACACATTTTAAGCAATCATTAGGAGTACATGATAATTCATCAAACACTCTTACAGTATTCTTAAGCCAAAATTCAGCTCGCTCAGCATCATCATCAACTGTGGCTCTGAACTCTTTGGCCCCGTACTTTCGAATTTTATCCACAGGAGGCTTACTCAATCGGATCGAATCTGTAACTTGTGGCACTATCGGAACTTGCGGGGGTGTAGGTTGTTAAGCAGCCGGATTCGTTCGAACGAACTCCGTAAACCACTCACTCATCATTTGAAAAAATGCTTGTTTTGCCTCTCCCTCGTGACTACTAGCTATCGGCCTAGATTCAACCGGCACTGTCCCTTGAGCGGGAGCAGGCGCATTACTTTTGACATCATCAGCTACGGCTTGATCGAGATCCATTTTCTATATAAAAAACACATTTTGGACTGTCAGGAATCATCACACTATCATAGATATATATATGGCATGTATAGCAAAACATTCACATGCTACTTTAGTCCTAGAATCGACTAAACTGTAACTCTGATACCAATAAAATATAACACCCCTAACTCGTCACCACCGCCGGTCTAGGGTTAAGAAGCATTACTTGACAAAACAAAACATTTACGAACATTTCTCAAACTTAAATACATCATTATCATATCATAGCAAATTATAAGCATAGACTCCCTCTAAAAGGTCTATAAGACCTTAAACATGCATTAGGAAGGGGTCGGGACTAAACCGAGCTCATACAAATTTTTTTTGAAAACTTAACATTTTTCAAAGTTTCAAAGGTCACACGCTCGTGTGGGCAGGCCGTGTGCCTCACACGGCCTCAGACACACCCGTGTGTCCAAGCCGTGGCAAAATAAGGCATACATATTGACTTGTCCAGACGGCCAAAAACATGCCCGTGTGCTTGACCCGTGGGCAACACTGACTTAATTCACATGGCCTGTCACACGCCCGTGTGTCTGGCCAGTGTGCTAGTCTGACTTGATTCGAATTATAAACTTAAGAGACACGATAGAGCCACACGCCTGTGTGCTCAACCGTGTGGGCAAATACCAAATTTTGGGCACTCCTGCAAGCATCAAGCCATACCAAATTCATATCTCAAATTCATCCAAAACATACATTTTAACCATCATTCCCATCAACCAACTCAAGCATGAAACGTACCACTTACATATCACCAAAACATACCAAAATGATCATTCACACAACATCACATATTCACCTTATAACTATCATTTTCACATATCCAAAACACATACAAAAGTCATTTAACTATCAAGCCATATCACATGGCAAGAACTACACATCTCAAAACATTCCATAATCACTAGCCTATACATGCCATATACCAAAATTACAATTTGAAAAAGTACCAAATAGATGTCCGATGGTGTGATTGAGTCACTGACGATCCCCGAATCTGAGCTAGCTTTAATGATACTGTAAAACAGAGAAAGATTTCACACAATAAGCTTTAAAGCTTAGTAAGTTTGTAATATAACACATTTAGCTTAACAAATCAAATTCAATAAGCAAAATTACTAACACTTAGTTCAATTCAGATTTTCACTCAATCTCAACCACAACTACTACTCACTTACATACCATAACTGTCACATGGATAAATTCTTATTAATACTCACTTAATCATCCATTTATTCCATATACAAAATCATCAACCACATAGGTTTCATACATACTTGTACCATCACGTAATTATCAATCACATTTACCATTCAATGCTTAGGTCCATAATTCGTTCGATCCTCTTTCAACATTCTATGAATTCACACACTCAGTGCCATTTAATTAGCCGAAGCCATAATATTATCGCACACTTAGCGCCATTACATTAAACAAAAGATGTCTCAATATCGCACACACAGTGCCAACTAATATAGTCGACGCTTTCTTTATCTCGCACACTTAGAGTCGATCATCGTTGTATCGATTCTGTTTACGCACACTTAGTGCCATATAACTTCAGAATCACATCTCACATTTCTGAATTCCAAACTCACATTTCCATTCATTTCAACACATAAGAACATCGTTTGAACAACATGTATTATACACAAATTTACCTTGGATATAGAAACACGATACAAGTCATCAATCGAGCACCTTGTTCTTGCCTCGATCTAAGTCTGAATTTCTCTTTTCATGATCTATACATATTCAAATTTAGCTCATTCATTCACCAAATAATTCAATTCAATCCAAAAACACATATTTTGAGTATTTTACAAAATAGACCTCACATTTGCATATTTTGACATTTAAGTCCCTATTTCATAAAATCACAAAATACTCATAATTTCATTACACCATGCTTAGGCCGAATCTTCCTCATGTTCATTCAAGTCCACATATTTCATTTATTTCACATTTTAGTACCTCAATTTCACATTTTCACAATTTAGCCCAAAATAGTAATTCATCAAAAATTCAAAGACAAAATATGTTAACCCAACATTAAACTTTCGTATTTGACCAACCATCAACACAAAGCTCACATATTCATCAATGGAATATCTCAAAATCATCATCAAATTCTAAAATTAAGGCATGGGTTTGATAGTATGCTAAGCAACGATTACAAAAACATAGAAATCATCAAAAACTAAGCTAAAACCATACCTTAATCAAACCAAGGGTGTGCCGAAATGTTAATGGTTCCACGCCCTATCTTCTTTTCAATTTTCAGTGAAGAGATGTAAAAGATGAACATAAAAATCATTTTGGTTTTATTTAATATACATTAATACATATTTTACCATTTTACCCTTAATGAAACCATTTTATATTCACCTAATATATGCCCATTTATGTCCATCCCCACTATCAATGGTCTAATATCAACATAAAGACCTTTTATTTAATAAGACATGACAATTAAGCACTTTTAACAACTAGCACACAACTTTTGCATTTTATGCAATTAAGTCCTTTTTCACAATTCGGCACACAATCGATAAAATTGTCACAGAATCTTCACACATGCTTAATCACATACTGTAAACACTAAAAATAATATTAAAATATTTTTCTTACCTCGGATTTGTGGTCCTAAAACCACTATTCTGACTAGGGTCTAAACCGGGCTGTTACAGACTTACTAAGCTTAAAGCTTACTCCTTTCTCTTTTCCATTGTTTTATAGTGTCGAAGAGCCAGCTCAAGATACAGAGATCGTCGGAGGATCACCCACACTATCCACACATTTTGGTATAGTTAGATTTAGCATTTGAGTATGGCATGTATAGGGACCTAGTCTTTGATTAAATGTCATATTATTTGGGCCAAATGTGTTGGCTCATTTGAAGATGAATTCATTTGTATAAGGCCATAGTTGATGGCTCTTTCTCATCAATCTACAAAATGTTGGTATTATTCATGAATGTGCAAGTGCATGGTTGAGTAATCGGTATATTTATGCACGAATGAGTTGGTTGCTAGATGTGGTTTATGTTGGTGAAAGTAGACTTGTTAAAGGGACGATATGAAAAATTTTAAATTTGAGTGGAAAGTCATGTCTCGATTTTGTATGATTGCTTGCGTAAAAGTCTGGTAACGCCTCGTACCCTGTTCTGGCGATGAATACAGGTAAGGGGTGTTACAGTGTACTATGTTGTGTCAATCCTGTAGGGTATATTGACTTATGCCACACGGCCAAGTCACACGCCCGTGTTTGAGGCTGTGTAGAGCATACTGACTTGGTTTCAAATTCAACCCCAGAGGACACATAGCCGTGTAACATGACTGTGTGTCACACACGGCTGAGACACACATCCGTGTCTCTGCCCGTGTGGACAAAAATAGGGTATTTACCAAGCCAATTTTCCACCTAAATTGCACATACCTATGCAAGCTAAAATGGTACCATTTCAAGACACAAATATATAGCCAAATATCATCAACCAATGTACAAATCATACCATATCTATTTCAACTATTTCAATACTCAATTCAATGCCATTTACCTATTCAAACACCTACTAACTCAACTTGCTTTACTAGCCATAACCTACATATATAACATGTCTTATAATTAATCTAATTCATCATCAATCATATCAGATGGAAATATTTACAACAAGCCACATAACATTTATAAGCTACCTCAAATGGCCAAAATACATTTCCATCAAACATACCAAAATGACCAAAGCCTATTCATTCCATATACCATATATACACAACTTCAAAAGTACCAAAAAAAATGTCTGATAGTGCGATGAAGTCCCTGACAATCCCCGGATCCAAGCTCGCTTTGAAATACTATAAAACATGGAAAATAAAAGTGAAGTAAGCTTTATAGCTTAGTAAGCTCGTATAATAATAACTTAACGATTAAACAGCATTCAATCATAATATGCAATCATGGCATAACCCATAACAATCTAAAACCTTTCTTTTGTTCAATTTTTTATTAAACATGAATTCACCATTCATTTCAATTCACAGCTCGTATTTTTCGTACATACCTGTACCAACTCATATTAGTCTCAGTACCATCCACATCTCGAATCTACCCGTTAATTATTTCAATATCACGAAATATACCCTACCTTGGATTGATATTAATAATAATAAGACTTTATATATTAATTCCATAATTCACTTACCAAATCACTCCAGATTTATAAATGCTTACTATAACAGCCTGATTTTGGGGCTAGTCAGAATAGTGGTTTCGGGACCGCTAATCCGAGGTTGAAAAAATTATTTTGATATTATTTTATGTGCTATGACATAATTCTATGGATGTATGAAAATTTTGGTGCTTTAATTTTGACAATTGTATGCTTAATTGTGAGAAAGGACTAAATCACATTAAGTGCGAAAGTTCTATTATACAAGGTAGAGGTGTCTAATAGCCATAGAAAATTAAATTGGAGGTTCTTAAAATGCAATTAAGCCATTAAGAGTGTGTTGGCAAGCCATAGAGACAAGGAGACAAGAGCATTAAATTTTGGTCAAAATTTGGTGAAATTAGGTGATAAAAAAATGAATAAAATAAGATGAATAAAAAAGATATCATCTTTTACTATTCATGCTTCTTCTATGACCAAAAATTGAAGAGAAGTTAAAGTTCTTGGAGTTCAAATTTTCAGCAAAACAAATCTCTTGCAAGTAAGTGATTCTATAGGTCTTTCTTGATAATTTTTGTACTTTTGAAACCCTCAAAGCTTAAGCTTGCTAGTGAGGGGACTATTTTCCAAAATGGTTGAAAGTTTAGGGACTTACCATGAGAGTGTTCATGTTGTTTGCTGAGTTTTTATGAAAGAAAATGAATGCTAGTGGGTTAAGGAGCAACTTTTGTGAAGGGTGTTATCATGAAAACACCTAAATAGGACTTATTTGTAAATATTCTAATTGTGTAATAAATGCATGAAATAATTGGTTTTGTGAGTTGTTGTAAGAGAAATAAATGTTTAGCTAGGCTTGTTTAATGAGGAATATGATGAAAAATGATTTACAAGCCTAGGGACAAAATCGTAATTTTGACAAAGTATAAGGGCAAAATGGTCATTTTTTCCTAAGTGTAAATTTTGATGTATCATGAGTTATAAAGTGATTGAATGAGTAAATTTTATTATTATTGATTAAGAAGAGCACGGAAACAACCTTGACCGAGGAAAAGGCAAGGTTACAGACTAAACCGTCGATTAATACATCTTGCACCGAGGTAAGTTTATGTGTAAACGATACATCTTTAATACATATGTTGTTACTTATTGATGCATTGTATGAATAAGATTAATTATGAGTGAGATTGATTGATATTGGTAGGCAGTGATTAATTCTCGTATGAACCTCGTAATAGATATGTAAGTGCGGAAAAATATCTGTAATAATTATTGGTGGGCTATGTGCGGTACCACCGTAATTATCCTTTTTGTTGGGATGTGTGCGGTACCGCCTTATTACTTATTCATGATGGGTTGTGTGCGATACCATCGCTAATATTATCATTTGGTGGGCTATGTGCGAAATCACTGTAAATATTCTTGTTGGTGGGCTATGTGTGATACCACCCTATCATTGATTAACGGTGGGCTGTGTGCGAAACCACCGGTACTTAGTATTATTCCGAGGGGTTCATCAAGAAATTGTTTAAGTAAATGTTTCATGTTGCTTTGTAGTGATGAGTGTAGGGAATGTGTACAAGTAAATGTGAGTAATATAATTGATATATGGTTGGAATGGGGTAAGAGATGAAATGAGTAAGCATGATTATGGAGATGTGTATTGTTCTTGCTTAGTATGTAATGCTATTGATGGATTAGCATATGCTATGATGCTTATTGTTTACATGTAAACTTACTAAGCTTAAAGCTTACTCCCCTTCTTTTCCCTTGTTTTATAGTGTCAAGGAGCCAGTTCGAGATACGAAGATAATCGGAAGATCACCCACACTATCAGCTCATCTCGGTATATTTAGACTTAGAATTTTTATTTTGGCATGTATACGGACTAGACTAAGTGAAATGTTTTGTTGTTTTGGCCAAGTGTGTTGGCTCTTTTAAAAATGAACTCTTTTGTGTATTGCCATAGTTGATGGCTCATTATTACTAATTTATGAAAAGATGAGATTATTCATGAATATGTATGTTGCATGATTAAGTTGCTTGGTAAATGGTTGAATGAGATTTATATTGTGTGAGTTAGGGTGATAAAAAGAGTTTGGCAAATAGCCTTGTTCTTGTCCACACGGGTAGGCACATGGGCGTGTGTCTAGGCCGTGTGTGACAGACGGTCAGTCCCATGGGCATGTGGCTGGGCCGTGTGTCCCCTGCATGTTAATGTTACAAGTCAGTGTCGACCACGGGCTAGACACACAGGCATGTGCCTAGGTCGTCTGCCCTTATAAGGTTGACGTCATAAATAGAATACCCAGGTTTTCACGCATGAGTGAGGACACGGGCGTTTCTAGGCCGTGTGGAGGACACGGGCATGCGTTCGGCAGTGTGAAAACCTCTGTAGGTTCGAAATGAAAAATAAATTCCACACGGAATAGGGACATGGGCGTGTGTGACCACACGGCCTGCCCACACGGGCGTGTGGCCCTATTTAGGAAAAAAATTCTAAGTATACAAAAGTTCCCGATTTGATTCTAAGACCCTCCATTTGCTTGTTTAAGGCCTCGTAGGCCCATAATGAGGATGGAATGAATGTGAATTGGAAGTTTTAAGTTGGAATGAAATTTTATAGTCCAAAGTTGTATGTTCAAGTAAGTTAAGCTTAGTAATGCCTCGTACCCTGTTTCGGTGTTGAATATGGGTAAGGGGTGTTACATTTAGTGGTACCAGATCTATGATTTAGTCGGTTCTCGAACTACCGTAGCATGTGTAAGAGTCTAGCTATACATGCCATAGACGTATATTGATAGTGTGGTGATTTCTGACAAATTCAAACTATGTTTTCGTATAGTAAATGGATCCCGACCGAGCGGCTGTTGATGACGCTGCTAGTAACGCGCCGGATCTTGTGCAAGGGATCGCGCCTGTAAAGAGTAGTCCCAAGAGTATGGGTTCAGGAGAAGAGGCTCGGGAAGCCTTTCTCCAAATGATGAGTAATTGGTACACAGAGTATGTACAAACGAACCCTAATACTCAACCTCCTCCATCCCCTCCTATACCTCAGCCAGTTTCTGTGGCTCCTCAAGGTATAGATTTGGTGAGAATGACCAAACCCCCGGTCGATAAGATACGGAAGTAAGGGGCCAAGGAATTCAGAGCTAATATAGACGATGACCCCGAGAGGGCGGAGTTCTGGCTTGAGAACTCAATACAGGTATTCTATGAACTCTCCTGCACACCTGAGGAGAGTTTGAAATGTGTCGTGTCATTGCTGAAGGACTTGGCATATCGTTGGTGGAAAACATTGAAGTCAGTAGTTCCAAGGGAGAGAGTAACGTGTGACTTCTTTTTGGAAGAGTTCCAAAAAGAAGTACATAAGTCAGATATTTATGGACCAGAAACGGAAAGAATTCCTTAAATTGAAGCAAGGTAAAATAACTGTAGTAGAGTATGAGCGCGAGTTTGTTAGGCTTGAATTGAAGCAAGTATGCACAAGAGTGTGTGTCTACGGAAGCTATCTTGTGCAAGAGGTTTGAAGATGGGCTGAATGAGGATATCAGACTACTAGTTTGGATCTTGGAATTAAAAGAATTTGTGGTGTTGGTTGATATGGCATGCAAGGCCGAGGAGCTGAATAAGGAAAAGAGAAAAGCCATGAGCGAGGCCCGGGATGCAAGAAAAAGACCAATGAGTAAATCGTACTAAACTCAATCAAAGAGGTCCAAGGAAATAAACCCTCGGACGACTGCGTCAGTTGGATATTCACACCGAGATTGAGGTAATACATACTCGGGCTCGAGGGTTCAAGCCACCTCGAAGGCAAGTGTGGGAAATCCAAAGTCAAACAAACCGGAGTGTCCAAATTGTGGTAGGCAACATACTGTGGAGTGTTGGGGGAGTAACCGTAATTTTTACATGTGTGGTTCACCCAACCATTTCATTCAAAATTGTCTAGAAAGGGATGAAAAGGAAAGAATGCAAGAAGCAAGATCAAGCACTGTATCTTCGAGCGGTAGATCACAAAAGAACTCGGGAGGTGGGTCTAGTAATAGAGGAGCACCCAGAGACTCTGCTGTGAGATCGGAGGGTCGAGCATCTACAAGGACTTATGCCATTCGCGCTCGCGAAGAGGCATCCTCCCCAGATGTGATAACGGGTACTTTTTCTCTTCATGATATCTCTGTTGTTGCTTTGATGATCCGGGGTCTACCCATTCTTATATTTGCATGAAGTTGGCATCTAGCATGAGTATGATTGTTGAGTCTACAAAATTTGTAGTAAAGGTGTCAAACCCGTTAGGCAAACATGTGCTAGTTGACAAGGTGTGTAGAAATTGTCCTTTCGTAATTACCATTGTTCTCTGACAAATCTCATGTTGTTGCCGTTTGATTGAATTGACTTGATTCTTGGTATGGATTGGTTAACTGCTCATAATGTTTTAGTGAACCGTGGTAGTAAGTTTATTGAATTGAAATGTGTAAATGGAGATGTTGTTTAGGTTGAATCAGGTAGATCGAATAGTTTGCCTGTGATAATTTCATATATTGTAGCCGAGAGATACTTGAGAAAAGGATATGAGTCCTATCTCGCTTTTGTGCTGAATACTCAAGAGTCTGAGGTAAAGGTTGAATCAGTGCCGGTGGTATGCGAGTATCTAGATGTGTTCCCGTAAGAGTTACCCGGATTGCCTCCAATTAGAGAGGTCGAGTTTGGGATAGAGTTGGTTGCGGGTACGACACTTATTTTGATTGCTCTTATAGGATGGCACCATTGGAGTTAAAAGAGCTGAAGGTTCAGTTGCAAGAGTTAACAGACAAGGGTTTTTCAAGATTAAGCTATTCACCGTGGGGTGCTCCGGTACTTTTTGTGAAGAAGAAAGACGGGTCGATGAGGTTATGCATAGATTACAGACAACTCAACAAGGTGACGGTAAAGAATAAGTATCCTTTGCCAAGGATAGATGATTTATTTGATCAATTGAAGGGAGCCATGCTATTAGCAGTTGATGATTAATGAGCAGGATGTGCCGAAAACTACATTCCGGACGAGGTATGGCCATTATGAGTTTTTTGTCATGCCATTTGGCTTAACGAATGCTCCTGCGATCTTTATGGATTTAATGAATCGTATCTTCCGACCATATTTGGATAAGTTTGTGGTTGTTTTTATCGATGACATATTAATTTAGTCCTGGGATGAGAGTGAGCATGCAGAGCACATGAGAGTTGTTCTATAGACTTTAAGAGACAAGCAGTTGTATGCTAAATTCAGCAAGAGTGAATTTTGGCTCCGAGAGGTTGGGTTCTTAGGACACATTGTGTCGGGTGATGGAATTAGAGTTGATCTGCGTAAGATCTCAGCCATTGTGGAGCGGAAACCGCCAAGGAATGTGTCAAAAATCAAAACCTTTTTGGGTTTAACGGGGTACTACAGATGTTTCATAAAGGGGTTCTCTATGTTTGCTACCTTGATGATGAAACTATTGCATAAAGATGTAAAGTTTGAATGGACTGAGAAATGCCAATAGAGTTTCGAGAAATTGAAAGCATTGTTGACTGAGGCGCCAGTTTTAGTACAACCTGAGTCGGGGAAAGAGTTTGTAGTCTACAGTGGTGCGTCATTAAATGATCTTGGCTATGTGTTGATGCAAAAAGGTAAGGTAGTAGTTTACGCCTCGAGACAACTAAAACCACATGAGGAAAATTATCCGACTCATGATTTGGAGTTGGCTGCGATCGTCTTTGCTTTGAAGATTTAGCGTCATTATTTATATGGTGAGAAGTGCCGAATCTTCACCGACCACAAGAGTTTGAAGTACTTGATGGACCAAAAGGATTTGAATTTGCGACAACGGCAGTGGCTCGAATTATTGAAGGATTATGAGTTAGTAATTGATTACCATCCGGAGAAAGGGAATGTGGTTGCGGATGCCTTGAGCAAAAAATCCCTGTATGCTTTGAGAGCTATGAGTATGAGTTTAGCGTTGTCTATTGATGGTGCTATATTGGCCCAGTTGAGGGCTAAACCATTATTCATTCAGCAGATATGTGAAGCTCAAAAGAATGATAGTGAGATGCAAGCTAAGAGAGCTCAATGCGAATCGGGAAATGACTCTGATTTTTGGGTGAGTTCAAA
This sequence comes from Gossypium australe, assembly GCA_005393395.2. Taxonomy (NCBI): domain Eukaryota; kingdom Viridiplantae; phylum Streptophyta; class Magnoliopsida; order Malvales; family Malvaceae; genus Gossypium; species Gossypium australe. The sequence goes on from CM016617.1 coordinate 66,595,642, forward strand.
TGGTTGTTTGATGTTTCATGACAGGGTTTGTGTACCTAAGGATGAGTTGATCCAGAAAATTTTACATGAAGCATATAGTGGTTGCTTGTCAGTACATTCGGGTAGTACGAAAATGTACAATGATTTGAAGAAATTGTATTGGTGGCTAGGTATGAAAAGAGACATCTCTGAGTTTGTTACAAAATGTTTCATCTGTCAACAAGTGAAAGTCGAGCATCAAGTACCTTCGGGATTGCTTCAGCCAGTGATGGCTCTCGAATGGAAATGGGATCGAATCACCATGGATTTTGTAACAGGGTTACCTATGACTCCAAGAAAGAAAGATGCTGTGTGGGTCATTGTTGATAGATTAACGAAGTTGGCTCACTTTATACCGGTGCATGTGCATTATTCACTGGATAAGTTGGCCAAGTTGTATATTTCTAAGGTAGTGAGATTGCATGGAGTGCCTATATCTATTATCTGGGATAGAGATCCGAGGTTTACTTCGAGGTTTTGGAAGAAATTACAAAAAGCCTTGGGTACGAGATTGAATTTTAGTACAGCGTTCCATCCTCAAACTGATGGCCAATCTGAAAGAGTGATTCAAGTTCTTGAGGATATGCTCCAATGCTGTGTGTTAGAGTTCGAAGGTAGTTGGGAAAAATATCTACCTTTGGTTGAGTTTGCCTATAACAATAGTTATCAGTCGAGTATATGGATGGCACCGTACGAAGCTTTATATTGTCGCAAGTGTCGGACTCCCTTGTATTGGACTGAGCTTAGTGAGAAGCAAATTCACGGGGTTGATTTAATTATAGAGACCGAGGAGAAAGTGAAAGTGATCCGTGATAGTCTAAAAGTTGCTTCAGATCGACAAAAGTCATACGCAGATTTAAAAAGGAAAGAAATCGATTTTTAAGTGGGTGACAAAGTATTTCTAAAAGTATCCCCGTGGAAGAAAATATTGAGATTTGGTCGAAAGGGAAAACTGAGTCCACGATTCATAGAGTCGTATGAGGTTATCGAAAGGATTGGGACAGTAGCATACCGGTTGGCTTTTCCGGTAGAGTTAAAGAGAATACACAACGTATTTCATGTGTCGATGTTGCAGCGATATAGTTCCTGTCCTTCACAGGTGATTCCTCCAACAGAAATTGAGATACGACCGGACATAACTTATGAAGAGGAACCAATCAAGATTTTGGCTCGAGAGGTGAAATAGTGGAGGAATAAGAGCATAGACTTAGTGAAAGTGTTATGGAAAAAATATGGAGTAGAAGAGGCTACGTGGGAACCGGAAGAAGCCATGAGGGAACAATACCAAAACCTTTTTACCGGTAAGATTTTTGAGGATGAAAATCTCTAAAGGGGGAGAGTTGTAACAACCCGATTTTGGGGCTAGTCAGAATAGTGGTTTCGAGACAGCTAGTCCGAGGTTGAAGAAAATTATTCCGATACTATTTTATGTGCTATGGCATAATTTTATGGATGTATGAAAATTTTGGTGCTTTAATTTTGACAATTGTATGCTTAATATTGAGAAAGGACTAAATTGCATTAAGTGCGAAACTTTTATTATACAAGGTAGAAGTGTCTAATAGCCATAGAAAATTAAATTGGAGGTCCTTAAAGTGCAGTTAGGCCATTAAGAGTGTGTTGGCCGGCCATAAAGACAAGGAGACAAGAGCATTAAATTTTGGTCAAAATTTGGTGAAATTAGGTGATAAAAAAATCAATAAAATAGGATGAATAAAAGAGATATCATCTTTCACTATTCATGCTTCTTCTACCACCGAAAATTGAAGGGAAATTAGTGTTCTTGGAGTTCAAATTTTCAGCAAAACAAATCTCTTACAAGTAAGTGATTTTAGAGTTCTTTCTTGATAATTTTTGTACTTTTGGAACGCCCAAAGCTTAAGCTAGCTAATGAGAGGACTATTTTGCAAAATGGTCGAAAGTTTAGGGATTTTCCATGAGAGTGTTAACGTTGTTTACTGAGTTTTTATGGAAGAAAATGAATGCTAGTGGGTTAAGGAACAACTTTTGTGAAGGGTGTTATCATGAAAACACCTAAATAGGACTTATTTGTAAAGGTTGTAATTGTGTAATAAATGCATGAAATAATTGGTTTTGTGAGTTTTTGTAAGAGAAATAAATGTTAAGCTAGGCTTGTTTAATGAGTAAATGTGATGAAAAATGATTTACGAGCCTGGGGCAAAATCGTAATTTTGCCCAAATGGTCATTTTTTCCTAAGTGTAAATTTTGATGTATCATGAATTATAAAGTGATTGAATGAGTGAATTTTATTATTATAGATCAAGAAGAGCAGGGAAACAACCTTGATTGAGGAAAAGGCAAGGTTACAGACTAAACCGTCGACTAATACATTTTGCACCGAGGTAAGTTTATGTGTAAACGATACATCTTTAATACATATGTTGTTACTTATTGATGCATTGTATGAATGAGATTAATTATGAGTGAGATTGATTGATATTGGTAGGCAGTGATTAATTCTCGTATGAACCTCGTAATAGATATGTAAGTGCGGAAAAATATCCGTAATAATTATTGGTGGGCTATGTGCGGTACCACCGTAATTATCTTTTTTGTTGGGATGTGTGCGGTACCGCCTTATTACTTATTCATGATGGGTTGTGTGCGATACCATCGCTAATATTATCATTTGGTGGGCTATGTGCGAAATCACTGTAAATATTCTTGTTGGTGGGCTATGTATGATACCACCCTATCATTGATTAACGGTGGGCTGTGTGCGAAACCACCGGTACTTAGTATTATTCCGAGGGGTTCATCGAGAAATTGTTTAAGTAAATGTTTCATGTTGCTTTGTGGTGATTAGTGCAGGGAATGTGTACAAGTAAATGTGAGCAATATCATTGATATATGGTTGGAATGGGGTAAGAGATGAAATGAGTAAGCATGATTATGGAGATGTGTATTGTTCTTCCTTAGTATGTAATGCTATTGATGGATTAGCTTATGTTATGATGCTTATTGTTTACATGTAAACTTACTAAGCTTAAAGCTTACTCCCCTTCTTTTCCCTTGTTTTATAATGTCAAGGAGCCAGTTCGAGATACGAAGATAATCGGAAGATCACCCACACTATCAGCTCATCTCTGTATATTTAGACATAGCATTTTGAGTTTGGCATGTATAGGGACTAAACTTAGTGAAATGTTTTGTTGTTTTGGCCAAATGTGTTGGCTTTATTAAAGGCTGAGCTCTTTTGTATATTGCAATAGTTGTTGGCTCATTATTACTAATTTATAAAAAGATGAGATTATTCATGAAAGTGTATATTGCATGATTAAGTTGCTTGGTAAATGGTTGAATGGGATTTATGTTGAGTGAGCTAGGGTAATAAAAAGAGCTTGGAAAATAGCCTTGCTTTTATCCACACGTGTAGGCACATGAGCGTGTGTGACACACGATCAGTCCCATGGGCATGTGGCTGGGCCGTGTCTCCCCTGCATGTTAATGTTGCAAGTTAGTGTCGACCACAGGCTAGACACACGGGCGTGTGCCTAGGCCGTGTGCCCCTTATAAGGTTGTTGACGTCATAAATAGAATACGTTTTCACACACAAGTGAGGACACGGGCCAAGGACACGGGCGTGTGTCCGGCCGTGTGAAAACCCCTGTAGGTTCGAAATGAAAAATAAATTCCACATAGACTAGGGACATGGGCGTGTGTGACCACACGGCCTGCCCACACGGTCGTGTGGCCCTGTTTAGGCAAAATTTTCTAAGTATGCAAAAGTTCCTGATTTGATTCCGAGACCCTCCGTTTGCATGTTTAAGGCCTCGTAGGCCCATAATGAGGATGGTATGAATGTGAATGGGATGTTTTATGTTGGAATGAGATTTTAAGTTGGAATGAAATTTTATAGTCCAAAGTTGTATGTTCAAGTAATTTAAGCTTAGTAATGCCTCGTACCCTGTTCCGGCGTTGAATACGGGTCAGGGGTGTTACAGTTACGACACGAGTACTTTGATTTTCCGATGCCATAGTCCAACTATGCTCTTACACATACATTGCCATGGCTCTGTCGTGGTCTTACACTCACATGCCATAACCCGGTTATAGTCTTATTTTCAGATCGCCATAGCCCAGCTATGGTGTTATTTAGTAATTCGTCTTACTTAAATCGTACATTTAATTTAAAATTCCCAAATTTAACCAATAAGATAAATACAATCACTATACCATTTATCAATTAAATAAATACACATTTAAGTTCAATTATACAAACTTACCTCGCGTACGTAAATGACGGAACGAACCGACTATTATTTATTTGCTTTTACCTCGATCTAAGTCTGAATTCCTCTTTTCTTAATCTATAAGCAATCAAAATCAACTTATTTATTCCTCTATTTATTCAATTCAATCCAAAATATACATTTAAGCACATTTACATATTTTCCTCTAATGTTTCACAACTTTTACAATTTAGTCCTTATTTCATAAAAACAAAAATTAATGAAATTCAATGCTAACCCATGCTAGCCGGTTTACACATTAGTCCCTAGCAGCCCATATTTTTCATTTATTTCACATTTTAACCACAAAGTTTCAACATTTCACAATTTAATCCCTAATTTACATTTTTACTAAAAATCACTTTATAAAACTTGTATATATCACCAAGCATTCATAATCTATCAAGAAACTTCAAAATACATACTTATTCATCAATGGAAACTTTCAAAATCTTTAAAAGTTTTGCAAAATAGTCACTGGGCTAGCTAGACCTAACTGCAACGATCTCAAAAACGTAGAAATTAAAAACGGAACAAAAGCAGACTTACATGCTCAAGGAGAAGTGACCGAATATTCAAAGCCCTAAAATGGTGTTTTTATTCATGTAATTTCAACAATAGTAAGAAGATGAAGAAAGTTTTTGGCTTTGTTTTAGTTATTTTCACCTTAATAATTAATTTACTCTAATAACCTTAAAAATAAACCTTTAATACACATGTTAATATGTCCATAAATGTCCACTCAAATAAGTAATGGTCTAATTTCCATTTATGGCCACCATAATTAAACCATAGCAATTTAACACCTTTAACTTATAGAACCCTAATTTTGCACCTTATGCGATTTAGTCCTTTTTATTGAAATGAACATTCAAACGATAAAATTTCTTAATGAAATTTTCTCACAAACATATTATCATGCTGTAGACATTAAAATAATAATAAAATAAATATTTCAAATTTGAATTTTTGGTCCCGAAGCCACTGTTCTGATTTGACTAAAAACAGGCTGTTACAACTCTCCCCCCTTAGGGATTTTCATCCCCGAAAATCTTACTAGTGAATAGGTTAGGGTATTGTTTTCTCATAGCTTCCTTGGGTTCCCACGTAGCTTTTTCAACACCGTGATGTTGCCACAAAACTTTCACTAAAGCTATGTTCTTATTTCTCAACACTTTAACCTTTCGAGCTAAAATTCGGATCGGTTCTTCATTATACATCATGTTGGGTTGAGTTTCAATCTCTGCCAGAGATATTACATGTGACGGATCCGATCTATATTGACAGAACATCGACACATGAAACACATTGTGGATTTTCTCTAACTCGGTCAGTAAAGCTAGCTGATATGCTACTAGCCCTATTCTTTCGATGATCTCATACGATTAAGGATTTCTTCAACGGAGAAACTTTTAGAAACACTTTATCACCGATCTGAAATTCAATATCTTTTCGTTTCAAGTTCGCGTATGATTTCTGCCGATCTGAAGCTGCTTTTAGACTATTTCGAATTACTTTTACTTTTTCTTCTGTCTGACGAATCAAGTCAACCCCGTGAATCTTCTTCTCACTAAGTTCAGTCCAGTACAATGGTGTTAGACATTTACGACCGTATAGAGCTTCGTACAACGCCATTTTGATATTCGATTGAAAGCTATTGTCATAAGAAAATTCAATCAACGGTAAGTATTTCTCCCAGTTGCCTTCAAACTCTAATATGCAACAACACAACATATCTTCGAGAATTTGAATAAGTCTCTCAGATTGATCATCAGTCTGAGGCTGAAACATTGTACTGAAATGCGACTTTGTACCCAAAGCTTCTCGTTGTTTCTTCTAAAATCGCGACATAAACCTTAGATCTCTGCCTAAAACAATAGACACAGGCACCCAGTGCAACCTAACAATCTTAGAGATATACAACTCAGCGAGCCTATCAAGCAAAAAGTCTATACGTACCGGCATAAAATGTACCAATTTCACCAATTTATCAACAACTACCCAGACAACATCTTTCTTTTTCAGAGACAGGGGCAAACCCGATACGAAATCCATAGTCACTCTATCCCATTTCCACTCGGGTATCATCACAAGCTGTAGTAATCTCGACGGTACTTGTTGTTCAGCTTTGACTTGTTGACAAATCAAACATTTCAAAACAAACTCTGAGATATCTCGCTTCATGCCAGACCACCAAAATAATTGTTTCAAGTCGTTGTACATTTTAGTGCTTATTGGATGTACGGATAAACAACCACTCTGTGCTTCATTTAGAATCTTCAGAATAAGCTCGAGATTTCTCGGTACACAGATTCTACCTCGAAACATCAAACAATCATCAAATCTAATTTGAATCTCTGAATCAGAAGCTGACTCACGCTAAACTCGTTTAGCTTGCAACTCATTATCGCATTTCTGGGCTTCACAGATTTGCTGGAGAAATAATGGTCTTGCTTTCAACTCAGCTACAATCGAACAGTCATCAGACAAAGCTAATTGTGTGTTCATCGCACGCAAAGCAAATAATGACCTTCTGCTCAGAGTGTCAGCAACTACATTTGCTTTCCCTAGGTGATAATCAATTCCTAGCTCATAGTCTGTCAGTAATTCAAGCCATCTTCGTTGTCGCAAGTTCAAGTCTTTTTAAGTCATTAAATATTTCAAGCTCTTGTGATCTATATAGATGTGGCATTTCTCACCAAACAAGTGATGTCGCCAAATCTTTAATGCGAACACAATCACAACCAACTCTATATCGTGCGTTGGATAATTCTTTTCATGCTGCTTCAACTGTCTAGAAGTGATATGAGCACGCCCGGGGCACCAACGATTTTCAAATTTATGGAGCTCGAATTCAATGCCCCAAGTGTCGTAAAGCTGATATGCACTTTGGTGCACTTCTAAATCGAGCCAGATTAGTTCACTCGAGTTTAATTTGAGCTCATTCGAGCTCTCTCCAGCTCATTGAGCTGATGGTTTTAAATTTAATATTTTTAAATAAATTGCATCCTCAAATTAATTAATTCCTACAGCAAATTAATACGGCCTAATAATTTAATTAGTGACCAAATTAATTTGTCCAAGCTTTAATTAATTTGTTTTCTTTCATGCATTAGTTTGTGTCAATAAATATGTGTCACTAATTAATTTAATTAGTTATTGCCGAATTTTTGATGTCTAATTGCCCATTGTAATGTGCTGATTTTATAAATTAATAAGTTGATTTAATTTGTTCCAAGTAGCATGGAATAAATGTGCATGTGCCTAGTGGAAACATGGTTGGCGGCCTTGGAGCTTTGGAGCAAAGAATAAAAACAATTGGAAGAATTAATTAAGATGATGGAAGTCAACAAGCAAGTGAACAGCAATTGGAAGTGCTTGATCTTTAGAATAAAATTATTTGAATACAAGTGCTATTGGAGGGAATGTTGGACGGCAAGCATAAATGGGAACCTTGGCTTTGCATTAAATAACACAACATGGAGATAGTGTTGAATAAAATAATCAAACAAGATGGGAGCATGGACTTGGACGGCAACATGAATTGTGAGTGAAAGCAAGATTGAAGCATGAAGCATAAATTGAGGAAGCATGCGTGAATGGAAGCTTTATTCTTAAAATAAATAAAACAAATTTGCAAGTGTGTTGAAATGGTGGTGGGATTAGTGAAAGCAAGATTGAATTAAATTATAAGGAGACAACGGCAAGCTTTGAATTGGATAAGCAAAGTGGAAATAAAATAAGGTGAATAAAGCATGTATTGGGTGCATGCTTGGACAGTAAGTGAGAATAAAATTAAATTGGGGAATATGGGCACTTACATGGAAGGCATGAAGGAGTTTTTTGATGAATAAATAATGGCCACCTTGGGAGCTTAAAAGAATGTTATGGGAATTTTTTTATGTCAAAACAATACCAAGAACCATGAACAAAAAGCAAGTGATGGACAGTATGGACGGCAATTGAAGACCAAATTCTTGCTATTTATTTTTATTTGTAAGGCACATTGGCTATAAATATTTGGCCATTTTCATTTGTAAAACAGAATTTAGATTTTAGTGAAATTTCATGAACTTTGTTGATTTGAGAGAGTTTATCTCCTCTTCAATTTCGTACAAGTTTCGTTAGACTTATCAAGCTTGCTTGTGGCGTCTTCGACTTGTTTGAACTTATCACCAAATTTTGTTTGGTGTGGCGTTCATCAACCTATCTTCATTTTTCCACCTTAACGATATAAGAAACGGGGTGACACTGTTATATAGTGTTGAATCTTTCTTAAGTTAAGTTCGTATTTCCATTTCCATCATCGATTACCATTTTCCACCTTAAACATTATAGAATCCGGGGTGACACTTTTTAGTGTTGAATCGTTTCTCGTTTAAGTTCTTTTATCCATTTCCATCAAATTATCTTTTATCTATTTTATTTTTATTTCATTCCATTACACCGAACCATCTCCTATTTTATTTACTTAAAGCTTCCGCAAATTCATCCATATTTTCCGATAATTTTCTGAAGGCTTGATTCCTCCTCTTAGACGATTGGGCAACCCGCATACGTCTCGACTCATCCCGAGCCGGTTCGTATCAAGAAGCATACGCTATTACTTTGCCTTTCTTCATCAATACACAACCCAGACCATTCAACGATGCATTACTGAAAATTACGAATTCTTTATCCGACTCAGGCTGTACTAAAACTAGTGCCTCTATCAATAATGCTTTCAATAGTTCGAAACTCTGCTGACACTTCTCAGACCATTCAAACTTTACATCTTTCTGAAGTAATCGAGTCAGCGGTGTTGCAAACATAGAGAATCCTTTCACAAAACATCAATAACAGCCAGCTAGTCCCAGAAAACTTCAGATTTCAGATACACTTCTCGGAGGTTTCCAATGAATAATTGTAGAAATCTTGCTCGGTCAACTCTAATACCGTCGGCTGAAATGCTATGCCCCAAAAATCCAACCTCTCGGAGCCAAAACTCACATTTGCTGAACTTTGCAAACAATTGCTTGTCTCTTAATGATACGAGCACGGTTGAGGACTGTTTCAACTCAAGCAAGGAATTTAAGAGACCGTGCGAAATAACTTGGAAACTAGCTCAGGATAGCAATTCAAGGATTTTACGAGCCTTAACACAAGCTAACTTCAGCTTGAATTTAGCTCCTCGAGTTCCATATAGCCCGTTTTAGCTCACATGAGCTCAATTTAGCTCAATTTGAGCTCTATTAATTTCTTCCAACTCATTTAATTTAACAATTGAATAAATTAGTTTAAGTATTTAAATTAATTTAGTTAAGTGTTTAAATGTGTTTTAAGCTATTTAGTGTGTCTGAATAATTTCGGTATTAATAGGGTTAAGTCCTTTAATGTGCCCAAATTCCTACAGCCATTTAAGTTGTTTTAGGACATTTAATTTATCTTAAGTCTTACAGCCATTTAATATGTCTTAGTCTAAGGCAACTTAATTAGGTGCTATAATTAAATTTAATGTGCATATTTTTAATTGTTTGCTGCCAAGTTTAATGTGTCCAAAGGAGGAACTTAATTTTGTCATTTTTATTTGCTGCAAGTACAATGCATGGACGACACCATAATTGAGCTGATTATTCAGCTTAATTCCAATAGCCTTTTCGTGGACACCAAGGTGTAAAGAAGCTGCTGATTTACTTCCCCAAGCTGACCGTCTAAGTCTCCAAGGCAGCTTTAAAAGTTTTCACATTGCTGCACATTCCTTTCACACCTAGTGGCTGTTCAAAAACAACCATTCACACCTTGTGGCTACTCAATTTCGTCCATTCACACCTTTTGGCTGATGGCGTCCAAATGTTCACACTATGGGGCTGTTTGTGTGCCCAAAAATGCCATTTATTTGCTACTGGTTATTCGACTGCCTAAGGAAGGAATTTAAGCTGATTTTAAATACTTTAGCTGCTCAACAATGAATCCTTTCAGCTTAAGTAATTTACTCAGTAAATTAGCTGAATTGTTCATTCTAGAAACTGGCCATTGAGCTCCATTCAGTCGAATCTTGCTCTAGGATTTTAATGGTTTTAATTCTGGAATTTTCTAGCTTATTCTAGCTACATTTACTTAGTAATTAAGCTTTGTTTGTTGAGCATTCGGCTAGCTAGTAGATAGGTTATAAATACTTTGTTGTTTTCTTTTGTAAAGGAACTTTTGGTAAATTTTTAATGAAGCTTTGTTTCTGTGAGGTTTCCCTCAACTCCTATTTCGTACAAGCCTCGAGTGACTTATCTAGCATTGCTAATGGCATCTCTGAACTTGTTTGAACTTATTACCAAGTCCTGGTGTGGCGTTCACCTATTATATTTTCCAACCAACCACCTTAACCGTATAAGAACTAGGGTGACACTACTATATAGCGTTGAATCGTTCTTAGTGTTAAGTTCGATATTTCATTTTCACCACTTATCCAAAACTATCTATTCTCATTATCCATGTTAAACCGAGCCTACTACATCCTTCAAAGAAAACCCTTTCCATTTCAAAGCCATCTTGATAGCTTCCGCAATACTTAAGCAAATTCACAATTTTAACGCAACGAACATTTTCCTCGTCAACGATCGGGAAAACACGTGACTGAACTCAGTAAATCGAGGCGAGATCGCATCTTTTGGTATCAGAGCTAGTAAAAGGAGGAGTGCCGACGTTTGTGAAGATCTCGGAGTAGGTTCGTATTGAAAAAAAAAAGAAAAAAATTGAAAAAATTTCAAGTTGTATTTTATTTCTTTCGAAATCAGCATGTTATATTTGAAGTGAAAAAAATGAAATTATAGAAAAAATAATTTCGAGTAAAAAAAAGTGTGAAGTTGAAAGTTCTTGTTTAGTTTTCATTTATTCTATTCCCGATCATCCCGTTGTCCATTCTTCTATCAATTTCTTCCCCTCCCAACACCACACTTATTTTCGAAGTTTCTTTTTGTTTAGCCTACCCTATACCATACACTTTATCCCTTGTAATCAATTTGAAACCAAGCAAATAGGTATTTTGAGACGAAATACGAAATTGTGAGAGTGAGGTCGAGTGGAAAAAGGCAAGAGTGGTGAGTCTATTCGAGTGTAGAAGAAGCCTAAAACAAGTGCAAACACGAGCGTGAGTGCAAACCCTTTATTTTCTTTCTTTCCGAATGGAAAAGTGAGGTTCTTGGTGAGGTACTTATTTTCTGTTTTAGTTTTAACATTTTTGTTCTTTTTAGTAAATAATCATGTCTCGATAGGAGTTTTCAGTGTTTGAATTTCAATATTTGTTGAACAAAATGGAAAGCATGCTCGACTGAAAAATTAAGCCAATTCAAGACAAGCTAGAACCTCGACCAATAACCTGACAGAAGCAAACTCCACCAAGTCGAGAAACGGAGTTAAGATCATCACGACGACACTACTCGAGAAGAGACTCTTATGAAGACTTCTATTCAACAAGGCTTCTGAGACGAAGAGAAGCAAACTTTGAGTCGAAAATCTTTCGAAATGCCGAACGAGAAAGTACGAGATATTCTTCGTATGCTTCAACGAAGTCCCTACCAGAGAATCGTTCACGAAGACTTGATCGAGATGTCTATAAGAATACTTTCTCTTTCTTCGAGCAAAACACTCATCTTTTTTATTCCTTTGTATCATCCTCAAGTTGTAATAAAAATGAAAAAAGAAGTAGAAAAGGAAGAAAAAGAAAAAGAAGTTGAAAAAGAAGAAAAAGAAAAAGAGAATGCAAACGAGAAAAGAAAAAGAGAAGTGAGAGAAAGAGAGAACGAAGAAAAGAAAATTGAAAAGGAAATTGAGATTGAGAAAGAAAGTGAAAAAGAAAAAGACATTGAAAAAGAAATCGAGAGTGTAAAAGAAACAAGTGTTGTTGAAAAACAAACGAGAGAAAAAGAGGCAAAAGAACAAGAAAAAATGAGGAATTTGTTTACTAACCCAGATGTGAATTTGTCTCATTGTGTTTCTTTCTAGGTTCCTGAAATTTCGATTAGCAAGTTCCATCTTACTTACCTTCCCAATGAGAGGCGATTTCGATTGATCGAACAAGGTAAGGAAGGAAAGTGCTCTAAAGCGTTTCAGTCTCCACCAACTTATTCGAATGCTTGTGATTATGTGGATGATATCGTCAATTGCCATTCTTTGATTATTTTTGATGTTTTAAATGATGGTAAGACAATTTTTTCTAACAAAATCATTGTGTTGCAAAGTGTGAAGGTGGAGTAACGTTTATTTGGAAAATGCAAAACTCCGATAGGTATGACAATGAATTTTCATGTAAAAATCCCAATTTGCTTGATTGTGGTAATTACGCGATTCGTTTATTGCCTTATGTGAAATCCTTTAGTATTTGTAAATCTATTCCGATGACTGAAAAGAGGTTTGATTGTATGTTTTTGTGTATGCAAAAATCTTTTTGGTTCGGCACAATTAATTTAATGAAACCTTTGCTACACTTTGGCCTAAATAATCAAAGTCATGTTTTTAAGCTCAAAATTTGTTTTGGATCGTCTTATGAAAAAAAGAAGCATCCCAAACCTTGCGATAGTGGTTTATATTTGTTTAATGCCTGGTTTTTTACTAAGGGAACGAAGCTTAACAATTTTGATTACAATATAAAATCGTTCCTTGATCGTTCTGTGTGGCTGTACATGAGGTTCATATTTCAACTCGAAAAGGTAAGATCGACTTATGTTTTTAATCCTGGTATTGATTCATATATTCAAATTGTGAATCATGTTCCAGCATGTCCCTCTGATTTCATCATCGATGGTGATACTAACTTCTTGTGAAGGTGACCCTTGTAAAAGTGCGAATTGTCTTTGCGTTTTCCCATCATTTCAGGTTAATTCAGGAAAAGGAATTCGGCTACACTACCTTCTCGAGGAAAGAAGGTTTTTGTTGGCTAAGAGAGGTACTGTCCAATACGATTTCCGATCACTTGTTTCTAAAGGTGAGCAAGGTAAGATTCTATTATTCATTAAACCACCTCAATCAACTCGAATTGAAGATCTTACTCACGACCTGAATTTTGAAAAGGTAAAGTACTTTGATGGTGTTAACTACCAATCTTTGAATGATGATAAATTAATTGTCTTGAATGATGGCAAGAAAACTCTTCCTTTTCAAAAATGTGATATTATTACGATTGTTGGAGAGTCCATATTCAAACTTCCTACGCCAAGATCTTTCCATTTTCCTGATTTTGATCGGAATATATGTTTTATGACTTGTTACGAGACATTGAATTGTTTGGACCATGACCAACTCAAGGTGAGTGAACAATTTAAATTCTTTTTGTCCACACTTCTTTTGAATCGTTTGTATGAAACCTTGTCTATTGTTCCGCTAGGCCGTGTCATGTATGCGAGTATGAATAAATTTGGTGACAATTCTTGCATATTTTATGAGATGACTCGTATGCCTAATTCATTACCGAATATTGAGAATTTATATGGACAGATTTATGCGAAGTCCTTCACCCCACTTGACTTTAGCAAACCAAACGAGAACGTAAGTTTTGAATTGAGCAAGCGACTAGATTTGAGGACAAGTCGCTTTGAAGAGGGGGATGATATGAGCAAGGTCGAGGACTGTTTCAACTTGAGCAAGGAATTTACGAGGCCGTGCGAAATAACTTGGAAACCAGCTCGGGCTAGCAATTCAAGGATTTTACGCGCCTTAATGCAAGCTAACTTCAGCTTGAATTTAGCTCCTGGAGCTCCATGTAGCTCGGTTCAGCTCACATGAGCTCAATTTGAGCTCGATTAATTTTTTCTAGCTCATTTACTTTAATAATTGAATAAATTAGTTTAAGTATTTAAATTAATTTAGTTAAGTGTTTAAATGTGTTTTAAGCTATTTAGTGTGTCTGAATAATTTCGGTATTAATAGGGTTAAGTCCTTTAATGTGTCTAAATTCCTATAGCCATTTAAGTTGTTTTGGGCCATTTAATTTGTCTTAAGTCTTACAGCCATTTAATATGTCTTAGTCTAAGGCAACTTAATTAGGTGCTATAATTAAATTTAATGTGCAGATTTTTAATTGCTTGCTGTCGAATTTAATGTGTCCAAAGGAGGAACTTAATTTTGTGATTTTTTTGTTGCAGGTACAATGCATGGACGACACCATAATTGAGCTGATTATTCAGCAAAATTCTAGCAGCCTTTTCGTGGACACCAAGGGGTAAAGGAGCTGCTGATTTACTTCCCCAAGCTGACCGTCTAAGTCTCCAAGGTAGCTTTAAAAGTTTTCACATTGCTGCACATTCCTTTCACACCTAGTGGCTATTTAAAAACAACCATTCACACCTTGTGGCTACTCAATTTCGTCCATTCACACCTTTTGGCTGATGGCATCCAAATGTTCATACTATGGGGCTGTTTGTGTGCCCAAAAATGCCATTTATTTGCTGCTGGTTATTCGGCTGCCCAAGGAAGGAATTTAAGCTGATTTTAAATGCTTTACCTGCTCAACAATGAATCCTTTCAGCTTAAGTAATTTACTCATTAAATCAGCTATATTGGGAGATTAAACAAGTTGAATTGTGCATTCTAGAAACTTCCCGTTGAGCTCCATTCAGCCGAATCTTGCTCTAGGATTTTAGTGGTTTTAATTCTGGAATTTTGTAGTTTATTCTAGCTACATTTACTTAGTCATTAAGCTTTGTTTGTTGACCATTCGGCTAGCTAGTAGATAGGATATAAATACTTTGTTGTTTTCATTTGTAAGGGAACTTTTGGCAAATTTTTAATGAAGCTTTGTTTCTGTGAGGTTTTCCTCAACTTCTATTTCATACGAGTCTCGAGTGACTTATCTAGCGTTGCTAGTGGCATCTCCGAACTTGTTTGAACTTATTACCAACTCCTGGTGTGGTGTTCACCTATTCTATTTTCCATCCAACCACCTTAACCGTATAAAAACCAGGGTGAAACTACTATATAGTGTTGAATCGTTCTTAGTGTTAAGTTCGGTATTCCATTTTCACCATTTATCCAAAACTACCTATTTTCATTTTCCTTGTTAAACCGTGACTACTACATCCTTCAAAAAAACCCCTTTCCATTTCAAAGCCATCTTGATAGCTTTCGCAACACTTAACCAAATTCACAATTATAACGTAACGAACTTTTTCCTTGTCGACGATCAGGCAAACACATGACTCAACTCACTAAACCGAGGCGAGATTGCATCACTCAAGGCCTGTAACACTATTTTCAAATGCTCGACATGCTCGAATTCACCACGTGAATATATCAGAATATCGTCAATAAACAACAACGAATCTATCTAAATACGGTCTAAATGTAACAGCCCGATTTAGGGCCTAGTTGAATAGTGGTGCGAGACCACAAATCCGAGTTAGTAAAATGAGTTTTTAAGGTATTTGAGATGTTCGCATGATGATATGAAAGTTTCATGTAGAAATTTTATGGAAATTTCCATTAAAGGATCCATTAGGACTAAATTGTAAAAGTTGCAAAATACGAGTTTCTAGAAGCTTTTTGTACTAAATAGCTTTAGAATATTAATTAGAAGTCCTTAAATAGCAATTTTCCCAAATTATAATTTTTGGACAAAATTGAACATGCGTTAGAAATTTGTAAAAGTTTAATGAGAAGGGCATTTTGGTCATTTATCTATTAAATGATTAAAATAGGAAAAAGATAACAAAAATCATTCTCATCTTCTTCCTCAAGTGTCGAAAATTTGAAGGAAGCCATAGCTAGGGTTCTTTAATTTTTCAAGCTTGCTAGTAAGTTCATCTTAGCCCCATTTTTAATATTCTTCGTGTTTTTGGAGTCCTCGTAACATGAATTAGCTATTTTTAGCTATAAGTTGAGCTAAGATGCATGTTCAAAAATCTACCCATGTATGACATGTTTGTAAAATGATGTTTTATGGAAGATTATGAGAGCTTGATGTTAGATAAACATCTTTTTCTAAGTGAATTTCATGAGAAATGCTAGTAAAGACTAGTTTGTAATTATTATAAAATTTGCCATACATGGTAGAAATAGTGAGATTTTGTTATTGCTATAGTTGAGAAAATGAATCAGCTAAGCATGAAGTTCACAAAAGATGAATAAATATCACTTTACGAGCCTTGGGGCAAAAGTGTAATTATAAGAAAGTTTAGGGGCAAAATAGTAATTTTGTGAAAGTATGTGTTAAGAGTCAATTTAATCAATGTGGTTATTAAATGATCTAAACTATTATTATAGATCAAGAAAAACGAAGCCTGGATTGAAACTGAGGCAAGAACAAAGTCGAGGACTAAATTGCATATCTACATACATTCTGTATATCGAGGTAAGTCTGTATGATTTCTAAGCTTTATGATTACTATCATTGCATTGCTTAGTATAATGTACATTATTACCATAGAAATGCTTAATGCTATGTTAAATAAAGCAATCAATGAGATTAAACATGAGAAAGTCCCGATTGAAGTTGAATTACTTAGGATACTCGATCTACCACATGAGATAAGAAAGTTCGTATAAGACCAAGCCAAGGCATGGCATCGGCAATCAAGCAAAGTTATCATGTAAGTCCAAGACAAGTCTTGGCATTGAAGAGTTATTATGAGATGAAAACCCATGTAAGCCCAAGCCAAGGCATGGCATTGGTGAGTCTCCAAGCAAAGATGTCATGTAAGTCCAAGACAACTCTTGGCATTGAAAAGCCATCATGAGATAGTGATCCCATGTAAGTCCAACCCAAGGCATGGCATTGGTGAGTAACAAGGAAGATTTCAAGTAAGTCCAAGCCAAGGCTCGGCATTGACCAGTTCATGAGTAAAGATACCAAATAAGACCATGTCAAGACATGGTAATGGTAAGTTCCTAAGGGAACACACAAGGAAGACTTTGAGTAAGTCCATGTCAAGACATGGCATCGGTACCAAGATGAGAGATCCCATGTAAGACCATATCTAGGATATGGCTTTGGCATCGAGTTATATGTGGGATGAGATTTAGTATCCTTGGTTATTCATAGAAATTCATCGGGCAAATGAGTAAAGCATAAATGAGTAAAGCTTAAATGAGATAGCAAGAAAATTAAGTAAGCAAAGCTATTATCAAGTTGGAAATGAGTATTATTCATGTTATGAACGATGAATTAGAGATTATGATTATTATAGTAAAGTATGTTGATCTATGTGTTCAAGCAATACAGGTACCTTGTTTACCTCACAAGCATGAGACTAGTAAGTATCATGAGATATGTAAGAATCAGTAAGAGTAAGTAAGCTTAAATAGCTGAAATTATGATGCCATTGTTTATGCCAAATGGTTTATGTTAAACAAGTATGATGTTATGTGAATTATATGCAAACTTACTAAGCTAAATGCTTACGTCTTTTATTCTTTCTTTCCATGTAGTCCTGCCAAGCTAATCTCGTGGATTATCGTCATCGGAGCTCGGAGCACACCATCAATCGCTATTTTGGTATAGCCAAGATGTTTATATTAATGTATAGGAACATTTCATTTTGAGAATATGTCTTAAAAAGGGCAAAACTATGGGCTATCAAGTTTATTATTCTTTTGTATATGGCTAAGTGATTGGCCAAGATAGACTATGTATGTATGTTTATCGATATCAATGAAGCATGTAGTATTGTTCATGAAAGATGTAGTAATTTGAGTTGTTGGATTAAATATGAGATTGATCTTGATTTCAGGGTGGCAATTGGCTTGGTAAATAGCCTTCAAGTGCCCACACGGATAGATACACGGGCATGTGTCTAGGCCGTGCCTCCCCTGCACCTTAGTACTTTATGTTAGATTAGACTACGGGCTAATCCCACGGCCGTTTGTTTAGGCCGTGTGTAACACATGGTTAGAACATGGGCATGTGCCCTAGGCTGTGTGAATATAGTCAGTGTCGACCACAGTCTAAGTCCACGGGCGTGTCAAGGCCGTGTGAATATAGTCAGTGTCGACCACGGTTGGAAGACATGGGCGTGTCCTAGGGGTACACGGGCGTGTCCCAAGCCACATGGGCGTGTGACCCCTATTTTAAGGAAAAGTTTTCGATTGAATTCCAAAAGTTTCCAGATATGTGTTTAAGGCCTCGTAGGCCTATGAGATGTATGGGTTGTGTAAGAAAGAGAAGTTTTTAATTCAGAACGAAATTTTATAGCCCGTAAATAAAAGTTTAAGCAAGTTTAAGCATAGTAATGTCTCGTATCCGGTCTTAACCTCGGACTCGGGTATGGGGTGTTACATTTAGTGGTATCAGACCTACAGTTTAGTCGGTTCTAGGACTAAAGTAGCATGAGCACGAGTCTAGCTATACCTACCATACGTATGTTTATACTTATATTAAATGGATCCCGAAAGAGCTGTGGCAGATGACATAGAAAGTATCGCGCCGGCTCCCGTAGAAGGGACGGTGCCGAACGAGAATGAGAATAGACCCACTTCGGTGAGTCAAGGAGGAGGAGAAGAGGCTAGAGAAGCCTTCCTCCATATGATGAACACATGGGATACAGAGTTCGTTCGTACGAACCCGAATGCACAACCCCCTCCACCCCGCCTAATCCACAATCTATTCCTGTAGCCCCTCAAGTAGTAGAGTTGGTAAGAGGAGACAAACGTCCAGTTGATAGGATCAGGAAACATGGGGCAGAAGAATTCCGGGATAAAAGAGATGACGATCCAGAGAAGGCCGAATTCTGGTTAGAAAATACCATCATGGTATTTAATGAGTTGTCATGCACATCGGAAGAATGCATGAAGTGTGTAGTTTCTCTTTTAAGAGATTCTGCCTATCAATGGTGGAACACTTTGGTATCAGTAGTACCAAGAGAGAAGATTACTTGGGAATTCTTTCAAGAAGAGTTCAAGAAAAAGTATATCAGTCAAAGGTTTGTGGACCAGAAAAGGAAGGAATTTCTAAAACTGAAGCAAGGCAAGATGTTTGTGACTGATTATGAGCCTGTATTTGTACAACTCAGCATATACACTCGAAAATGCGTGCCCACTGAGGCCATCATGAGTAAAAGATTTGAAGATGGACTAAATGATGACATCAAATTGTTTGTTGCTGTCTTAGAACTAAAGGAATTCGTTGTGCTAGTAGAGAGGGCTTGTAAAGCCGAAGAGCTAGTAAAGGAGAAGAGAAAATCTGAAATGGAGTCTCATGACTCTAGAAAGAGACATTGGAATAAGTCATTCCAATCCCCATCCAAGAAGTCAAGAGATTTCTCCACCCGATCGGCTACTTCCACTGGGTTTTTAAGGAAGGACAAGGGTAAGCAATATTTGGGAAATAAGGCACAAACGACTTCAGTTGTTAGTGTAGGGAACATCCGATCGGATAGACCCGAATGCCCATAGTGTGGCAGACGTCATTTGGGACAATGCCAGCACATGAAAATGCATGTTTTAGATGTGGTTCCCAAGACTGCTACATAAAGGATTATCCTGAGATGACAAAAGAAGAGATAACTCAGAACCCGAGATCAGGGACTATGATCAGAGGAAGACCGCAGAAGAACCCGGGGAGTGGGGCAAGTGGAAGAGGTAACCCTAGAGAGCAGGCCGCGAGACCCGAGGGTAGGGCGCCTGCAAGGACTTATGCCATTCGCGCTCGCGAAGAGGCATATTCTCCTGATGTTATTACGGGTACCTTTTCTCTTTATGATATCAAAGTTTTTGCTTTAATAGATCCCGGATCCACACACTCTTACATTTGCATGAAACTAGTATCCAATATGAGTATGCCTATAGAGTCTACAGAATTTACGATTAAGGTGTCTAATCCTTTAGGCAAGAGTGTGTTAGTTGATGAAGTTTGTAAGGATTGTCCATTAATGATTAAAGGCCATTGTTTTAAGGCAAACCTTATGTTGCTGCCATTTGATGAGTTTGACATCATTCTTGGTATGGACTGGTTGACCATCCATGATGTAATAGTTATTTGTGGGAAGAAATACCTTGGGATGAGATGTGAGAATGGCGACTTTCTCCATGTAGAATCAGATGAACAAAGTAGATCGCCAGTAGTAATTTCTCATATGACGGCACAGAGATACATAAGAAAAGGGTATGAGGCGTATCTTGCCTTTGTGATAAATACTAGAGAAACAGAGCTAAAGATTGAGTCAGTACCAATAGTATGTGGTACTTGGATGTTTTTCCTGAGGAATTACCAGGACTACCACCAGTTAGAGAAGTTGAGTTCAGTATTGAGCTAGCTCCCGGTACTGTACCAATATCTATTACTCCTTACAGAATGGCTCCAACGGAGTTGAGAGAATTGAAGTTACAGTTGCAAGAGTTAACAGATAAAGGCTTTGCAAGATCAAGTTGTTCTCCATGGGGTGCTCCAGTTTTATTTGTGAAAAAGAAAGATGACACCATGAGATTTTGCCTAGATTACTGTCAGCTTAATAAAGTGACAGTGAAGAACAAGTACCCATTGCCTAGAATCGATGATTTGTTCGATCAATTGAAAGGAGCCATTGTGTTCTCCAAAATAGACTTGAGATGGAGGTACTATCAGTTAAGAGTAAAGGATTCAGATGTTTCCAAGACTGCTTTTCGAACAAGATATGGGCATTATGAGTTTCTAGTCATGCCCTTTGGGTTGACCAATGCTCCTGCAGTATTCATGGACCTAATGAACCACATCTTTAGGCCATATCTCGTCAAGTTTGTAGTCGTTTTTATTGACGACCTATTGATTTATTCTTAAGATGAGACTGAGCATACTGAGCACCTACGGACAATTTTACAGATTCTACGAGAAAATCAGTTGTATGCCACGTTTAGTAAAAGTGAATTTTGGCTTAAGGAAGTAGGATTTCTGGGACATATTGTCTCGAGAGAAGGAGTCCGAGTAGACCCAAGTAAGATTTCGGCTATAATAGACTGGAAACCACCGAGGAACATCTTTGAGATTAGAAGTTTCCTAGGCCTAGCCTGTAACATCCCTATCCCGTATCTGTCGCCGGATTAGGGTTACGGGCATTACCAAAAGTCAAAACTTTTATTCATTAAATTATATCTTAAATAAATATCTTATTCAAACAATTCAATTATAAACAAACAAATCACATGTACATAATGTATATGTATATATATATTAAATTAAAGTATATTCGATATAATCATCAACGAATACAGAATGATCAATCAATATACATTTATTTAATATTATACAACAAAACAAACACAAACACCTACTTAACACCACCACCTTCGCATTCATTTCATGCAACGATACCTCATGTACAATTTTGTTTCGAACCAATGCACAACAAAACTTTATAGTTGGAAATATTAATAAGCATCATACATGCATATATCCCCCGATTTCACACTTATAAACTAAGAAGCAGTATACCTTTTATATAAACATATAACCGAATGCATATCATCTTAGCCTTTAATGCCATAACCACAACCTAACTTTGCATGTTATAAACATATGATCAAAGACCGAATGTACTAACTAAACTTCCATAATACATAAAAAAACTATGTCGCGAATTTGTACACTATTGACCATTCATAAACATAGATCTCAAACTAAATTAACATAGAAATACAAGCATATTTAATCATGCCTTGACCGAACCTTCAATACCACCTTTCCATATAATTTATAACTATCTATACTTATGATTAACAAATGAAACTAACAAATCAACTTACATATACAAATTTCATTATAAGATCATTATTATCGCCTAACCGTAACAACCATATTTAACATTCAATAACCCAAGTTAAGTTTTTCCAACTAAATACGTAACACTCATATCACCTATCACATTTCCAATAATATCTGAACTTCAACCGAATACAAACATTCATTAATAGCATGAGCAAGCCATTTCATCCAAACATGTAAATGAAGTTTAACCATAATAAGTAGCCATTTTCGCAAGGCTATAATTATAAACAAGATTAAGTATCATTAGTAATACAGCTTAGTCTAACCTATACATGCCTTTTGAATCAAAAACCAAGTTTATCAATACCAAAAGAGAGTGGATAGTGTGGTTGACTTCTTTGAAGATCCTTCGAGTCCGTAGCTTGAATAAAAAATCTATAAAACAGAGATAGACAAGAACACACACACAGTAAGCTTGCTAGCTTAGTAAGTCTTAAGCAACCATATTATATCATTTAACTATCCAAGCACTTAAACAACCAATTAATGACATTCAATAATATGACTTGTATAAAAACTTTTTCAAAACCGAAGGTTCTATCTCACTTAACCTGTCAACTATCATTTATTTACCAAGGTACAGTAATACAAAACATTACACACATAAACAAATACCTTGCGCATCATCATACATATCAATTCACTTATACGAGTAACTTTAACTACATGTGCTACCATATAAAGACTTTCTATAGCATAGTTCATGTATTTCATTTCCTACCAATCGATTATATGACACAATTCTTGTATCATTCTATTGACTTAATGGCGACATACACATGCATGTACATATAATACATGAATAGGAATAATACATACCTTGTAACGAATTAAGAATTCCACTTTTATAAGTTTAAACATACATGATTTATCTCATGACCTTATTACCACATGCTATAAGCTTGAACTGGCAACTCACCGATTTAGAACCTGCTGGACATTAGTCCGAATCTTATACATTGGCACTAGGTCTGTTAGATCTAAATTCTGCACTTAAACACCGGCATTTAGCCTGCTAGGCAATAAGCCCGAACTATTTCACCAGCACAAAGCCTGCTAGGCTCGAAGCCCGAATAACTCACCGGCACAAGCCCTGCTAGGCTCGAAGCCCGAATAACTCACTGGCACAAGGCCTGCTAGGCTTGAAGCCCGAATAACAACATAATTAACCCTTCAATACATATTATTAATGCTAACATCACAACCGAACCGAACCACATACATCATATTACATCCACGTATCATATCGAATACATATACTTATTCATATCATATTAACAATATATATATATATAATCCAATTTAACACCTTTACATTCGGCTATCACATAATTTTATAGTCAAAATTATTAAATACCATCCTTTAACATGTTCATAATAAACTCTTTTAACATATAAGTGCTTAAGGACTTACCTCGACTATCGACGGACAACGTAGACCGGCTATTCAATAACCTTCGTCTTTCCCCGATCCAAATCTGTTTTTCTTTGTTCTTGATCTAAACATATTAAAATTTAGCTCATTCAAGTACATTTCATCTCAATTTAGTCCCAAAACACATAAATAGGCAAATTACCATTTTGCCCCTAATGTTTCACATTTTTACAATTTAGTCCTATTTGCATAAAACACAAAATACACAAAATTTCACTAATCTACTCAAGGGCCGAATATTCATAGGGACCCTACAAGTCCATTTCTTCCATTTATTTTGCATTTTAGCCCTCTCAAAAATTCATTTTTACAAATTAGCCCAAAATACTCAAATTTACCAAAATTTCCAATATAAAACATACTAGTCTTTATCATATCTTCAATTTAAAAGCATCAAACATCAAAAAACACACGAACATGTCAATGGCCGAACATCAAGCATGCTTAGTTTTAAAAATTCAAACATGGGTCAGCTACTGTTCGAAGCAACGATCTAAAAAACGTAAAAATTTACAAAAATCGACTAAGAATTTACCTTGAATTTGGCTTGAATGTTGCCGAAATTTCAAAGAACCTAGCTCCCCTTTCTTTCCTCAATATTCAGCCAAGAGAAGATGAGTGAAAATGTTCATTTTTTTATGTTTTAATTAACATATAATATGGTTTTAATTTATTTACTATTTTAACCTTATATCATAAAATTATATAATATAAAACTTAAGGTTAATCTTGTCATATACCACCCACTAACTTAGAAATGGGTTATTTACCCATTTAATACCTCATATTAAAAAGCCATCATCATTCTAGCACTTTACACTATAGCATGCAACTTTTACACTTTACGCGATTTAGACCTTTTTGTTAAATTGAACACACAAACGATTAAATTTTTCTAAGAAAATTTCACACACATTAATTCACATATAATAAACACAAAATATAATATTTAAATATTTCTCAGACTCGGATTCGTGCTCCCGAAACCACCGTTTCGATTAGTGTAACACCCCAAACCCGGTCAATACGCCATGATCGAATTTGGCATGCCACAGAGGAAAACGTTTTGAAGAAAATCGAGTTAACAATTAAATTTTAGTGAAAATCTCTTTGTTGTTCCATATTTGTAGAAATCATGTGTATAATAAGTTAAAAACTGATAATTTACTTTGAAATTCCGTAAATAAATCTTTAAAACATAGTTGCAGATCCATAGATTAGAAAACCTTTTATAATATTAAAAGAACCCAAAGCGATTAGTTTGAAAACCGTTTCTAATTGAAATTTGGAAACTTGAGTTTTGGAAAATAGTATGAGTTATCGAAAACACTTAAGTTGTTAAATATTATCAAATGATTTATATTACCCGATGATAACGTTTTGAAAACCATTGCATTTTGTAGTTTAGAAAACTTTGTACTCAATTTATTATATCAACCATGTAATTTATAATCCATATTAAAAAAAAACAAGTCCAAAGCATATAAATAATCCAAAAACATAATTAAAGAGGCCTTATTACAATCCCAAATAAAGATGAAAAACCAAATTTAAATAAAATATAGTACCCAAACCAAAGTCCGTGTAAATCGAATTTTTATTGCATGGCCTCCTTGAGATCATCCGGCTCCTCATCTGCGATCTACGAATCACCTGAAAAGATAAGGGAGAAGGTGAGTCACCAAGACTCAGTGCATAAATCCTTCCCCCGGTTGATGCAACATACTTGCACAATTTATAACCAAGCAATATATATATAATGCACCCAAACCTAGCCATCCATAACTCCTTTTCTACCCCGTGTGGTACCAAACCACTGGTGGTGCCAAACCACTGGTGACCCAAAGTCACGATATCCAATAATGTGGTGCCAAACCACTGGTGACCCAAAGTCACGAATAATCCATTTTTGGGGCCAACCCACGTGTGATACCAAATCACTGGCGACGATCCCATAATATCAAATGTGGGGCCAACCAACTGTGGTACTAAGCCACTAGGACGAGTCGCTATGAGGTGCCAAACCTCTGGTGTCCCAAAGACACGAAATAAACTATGGTACCAAACCACTGGAGGTGCCAAACCTCTGGTGTCCCAAAGACACTGATATCAAATCCTTCCCCCTCCACTCATATTACCCAAACCAATGTATTACGAGTATAAATCATGCCATCATACTTTGATATGAACATATAACATTTATATATCGTAGATCATGATATCAATCAACATATAACAACATCATATCGAAACGGACTTACCCGAATCCTTGCTCATACCCATCAAGGTATCATATCAAGATCTCACAGTTTTCGGCTTTGATAACATGATTAGTTTATTATATATATATATATATATATACCGAATTATAAAGTGTGTAAGGTACACACCTGTCACTAACGAAATCACTAAATCCCGAAGACCCGATCTACCACACTAGATTTCCTTGCCCTACATTCGGCCAACACTTAGATCAATACCATAGACCATTCGGCCAACAACAAACCTTAGTCTCAAAAGCTTTCGGCTTTACATCCTCTTAAAGAATAATGAACCAACATAAATCCTTACCACTTGACTTACCAACTTCGATTGCTAGAGAAATAGGGTTAAATTGATTGCTTCCAAAGTCCCGAAGAGCCTAAAAGAAATAAGTTCCTATGGTTAAAACCTCACTAACAAATGCCCAAAAATTTGGCTTTTGCCCTCATGAGAAACGATAGAGAGAAAAGAAAAGGAAATTCGGCCAAGACACTTACCTATCTTCCAAAACCGATTATAGATGAACCCAAAGAAAATCTACCCTTGTTGATATTCGGCCAAGACAAAGCAAAAAGAAATAAAGAAGATTCGGCTATGGTGGATAGAAGACAATCAAATGAATTTGGCTAGAGTGGAGAAAGAGAAAGGAAAAGAGAAAAGAAAAAAATTGCAATGGGAGAGGGAGAACTCGGCAAATAGAAGGAAAAAGAAGATGATATGGTCTATGAACAATTATGAAAAGAAAGAAAAGAGAGATGGGAGAAAGAGATTCGGCCAAGCACCTTGTTTGCCGAAAAAGAGAAGAGCAAAAAGTGCTAAGTGTGGTTTCAGTTTCAAAAGAGAAATGAGAGAAAGCAATTAGAATTTGGTTCAAGGATGAAAGCCAAAACAAAAACAAAATTGCACCTAATGTCCAAGACACATTCGTCTAAGGAGGAAGATTTTGGTGAGGAAAAGAAAAAATGCAAAAGATGCACAAAATGCTAAGAATTGACCAACTAATCCCCCCCAAATTCCTATCAACATTCGGCCAACCCCGCTAGCCACCCATGACGTACACATTCATGGACTAATGGCCATAGAAGAGTTTCCAAAACAACTCTCCAAAATTCAAGCCTTTTGTCCCCCTATCTTTCATTAATCCATAAGATTTTTATCCCAAAATACAAGTTTTCCTAATCTATTATTCAACTTGCCATAAAATTTAAAGTCCAACTTACCATATGTATAGCTTGACCGACACTTAATGTAAAGGTGCATAAAAATAAAGTCTTCCAAATGCATTCCATGCTACTCGAACCACTTCCTTCAAGCAACCCTTCATGCGCCATAACCATCACGCCACTAACTCCTCATGTGCTAGAATTTAACACTTAAATTAACTTAAATGTCAGGATCACCTAATCCACTTCACTAAATTCTCAATACTAAGAATTATTCTAGCTTCCTAAATAAATCCAAACCTTCACAAGACTATGCTAAGCACACAAACAATCCTACCCGAGCTAACACAAGTAACAAGATGATACTCAAATTTTAGAATGTTACAATTCTACCCCCTTAAAATAATTTCGTCCTCGAAATTACCTGATCAAAAGAGTTGAGGGAACTGCTGTCTCATCACATCCTCCGGTTCCCACGTAGCTTCTTCTACGCCATGATTCCGCCATAATACCTTAACTAATGGAACTGACTTCCTGCGCAACACTTTCACATCTCGATCTAGAATCTGCACTGGTTCTTCTTCTATCGTCAAATCTGGACTCACCTCTATTTCCTCTACTGCCGCGACATGCGATGGATCAGAACGATATCGTCTAAGTATGGAGACATGGAACACATCATGTATCTGACTCTGTTCTACTGGCAACTCGAGCTGATAAGCTACTGGTCCCACTCGTCTCAACACCTTATACGGCCCAATAAACCTTGGACTTAACTTGCCTTTTCTCCCAAATCTTAACACTTTCTTCCATGGCGAGACCTTCAGAAAGACCTTGTCACCCACGGCAAACTCTATATCCCTCTGCTTGAGATCGGCATACGATTTCTGCCTGTCTTAAGCTTCCTTCAAACGAGCCTGAATCAACTTAACCTTATCCTCAGTCTCTGCAACCAACTCTGGTCCTAACATCTGACGCTCACCCAACTCTGTCCACCATGTAGGTGTGCGACACCTCCTACCATACAACCCATCGTGTGGTGCCATCTTAATACTTGCCTGAAAACTATTGTTGTATGTGAACTCAGCTAATGGCAAAAACTCTTCCCAGTTGCCTCTGAAGTCCAAAACACAACCTCTCAACATATCCTCTAAAATCTATATAACCCTTTCCGACTGCCCGTCAGACTATGGATGAAATGCCGTACTGAAATCCAACCGCGTACCCAAAGCCTGATGTAACGCTCTCCAAAACCTCGACGTAAATCTGGGATCTCTGTCCGAGATGATCGACACTGGTACACCGTGCAACCTCACTATCTCTGCCACATACAACTTAGCTAACTTCTGAAGCGAGTAATCTACCCTTACCGGAATGAAATGAGCTGACTTAGTCAGACGATCCACAATCACCCAAACTGAATCTTTCTTACTAGGTGAAAGGGGTAATCCACTGACAAAGTCCATAGTGATCCTTTCCCACTTCCACTGTGGAATCCTCACCGACTGAAGTAACCCAGACGGCAACTGATGTTCAGCCTTGACCTCCTGACAAGTCAGACATTTACCCACAAACTCAGTTATCTCCCGCTTCAGACCTGGCCACCAAAACTGCTCTCTTAAATCCCGATGCATCTTGCTACCTCCAAGATGCATAGCGTATGGGCTGCTATGTGCGTCCCAAAGAATTCTCTGCCTCAACTCGACATCCTTTGGCATACAAGCTCTCCCTTGAAAACATAATACTCCATCACTGGACAAACTATAATCCTCTAAACCATCATTATGAACCTGCAATCTCCGATCGTTCAAACCCTCATCCTCTAACTGTTTCTCCTTGACCTGCTCTAACCAAGTCGGCTTGACTTGCAGTTCTGCCAACAGACTCCCATCGTCATACAGGCTTAGATGGGCAAACATTGCTCTTAAATCTAATACAACCTTACGGCTCAACGCGTCTGCCACCACGTTAGCCTTGCCCGGATGATACTCAATCGAATAGTCGTAATCCTTCAACAACTCAATCCATCTGTGCTTCCTCAAGTTCAAATCCTTCTGAGTCAAAAGATACTTTAGACTCCTGTGATCCATGTAGACTATTGACTTCTCTCCGTACAAATAGTGTCTCCATATCTTCAAAGCGAAAACCACTGCAGCTAATTCCAAGTCATGCGTCGGATAGTTAACCTCATGTGGTCTCAACTATCGAGATGCATAAGCCACTACCTTCCCTTCCTGCATCAGCACACATCCCAAACCAGTATGTGATGCATCACAGTAAACCGTGAATTCCTTGCCTGCTTCAGGTTGAATCAAAACCGAAGCTTCAGTCAAAATATTCTTCAACTTGTCGAAACTTTCTTGCTGCTTCTCAGTCCACACAAATGGTACTCCTTTCCTCAATAACTTAGTCATTGGTGCTGCGATCAAAGAAAATCCCTTTACAAATCTTCGATAATACCCCGCCAGACCTAGAAAACTCCGAATTTCTGCCACTGACTTAGGCGACTTCCAATCCAACACTGCTTCAATCTTCCGAGGATCCACTCTAATCCCTTCAGCTGATACTACGTGACCCAAGAAAGTCACCTCCCTAAGCCAAAACTCGCACTTACTAAATTTGGCATATAGCTGCTTTTCCCTCAGAATCTGCAACACTACTCGCAAATGCGCATCATGCTCCTCCTCTGACTTGGAATATACAAAAATATCGTCTATAAATACCATGACAAACTGATCCAAATACTGCTGAAATACCCGATTCATCATGTCCATGAATGCTGCCGGCGCGTTAGCCAACCCAAACGGCATTACCAGAAACTCGTAGTGCCCATACCGAGTGCGAAATGCCGTCTTATGGATATCAGCCTCTTTCACCTTTAGCTGATGATACCCAGACCTTATATCAATCTTGGAGAAAACCATTGCCCCTTTAAGCTGATCAAACAAGTCATCTATTCTCGGCAAAGGATACTTGTTTTTTATCGTCAGCTTATTCAACTGGCGGTAATCTATACACATCCGCATCATACCATCCTTCTTCTTGACAAAAAGTACCGGCGCTCCCCAAGGCGAAACACTTGGTCGGATAAAACCTCGATCCAACAACTCCTGAATCTGAGCCTTCAATTCCACTAATTCTTTTGGTGCCATCCTATATGGAGCAATAGACACTGGCGCAGTTCCGGGTAACAGATCTATACCAAATTCAACTTCATAATCCGGAGGCAGTCCCGGAAGTTCTTCTGGAAATACGTCAGCATATTCCTTTATCGTTCGAACGTTCCCTACAGTAGACTCCTTAGCCTCCAGCGCACACACATGAACCACAAATGCCTCACAGCCCTTCTTGACCATCCTCTCAGCTTTCAACGTAGATACCACGTTGGATAGATAATCTCTTCTATTACCTATCATAACCACCTCTTCACCCTCAACTGTCTTCAAAACCATACGCTTAGCAGCGCAATCCAAACTTGCCTGGTACTTGACCAACCAGTCCATCCCAAGAATCAAATCGAACTCCCCAAACGGCAGTTCCATCAGATCAGCTACAAACACTACCCCTTGGAGTTCTAGGGGTACATCCCTATACAGCTTATTTACTTCTACAGAGTGACCTAGAGGGCTAATTACTGTCATCTCCCTAGAAGTAGTCTCAAAGTCTAAATTCATGGTCTTTACTATGCTACTAGCAACATACGAATACGTCGAACCCACATCTATCAAAGCAGTATATGGTACACCAAAGATTAAGAACGTACCGGTTATGACGTCCGGTGCATCGCCCTCCTCTCGACGCCTCGCTGCATACACCAACCCAGGCTGTCTTGCCTCAGTGTTGCCTGCACCTCTGCCCGATGGTCCGCGGCCTCGACCAGAACCATTACTTCCTCTACCATTACCACGACCCCTTTGCGGTGACAGTCCCTCCTTTCTAAACTGAGCACGACCTTGACCCTCAGACTGATTCCTGGCTAGCTTACATGGACAGTCCCTCACACGATGATCCAGCGAGCCACACTCAAAACATCCTTTCCCTCCGGTCCAACATTCGCCCCAATGAAATTTCTCGCACCGATTACACTGTGCTGGTCCCTGATTAGCAGTAACAGACCTTCCAGACTGATTCGGACCACTCTGCCTAACCCTCTTCTGAGAATTACCGACAGACCCGGATGATCCAAAACCTCTCTTATGTTTATTCCTGTCGTGACTCTGCCTTATCGATTCCTTTATCCCATCAGCTATCTTAGTCTTTTCAACTAGCACAGCAAACTCTCGCTCCTGATGTGGAGCAATCAGCAATCTCAGCTCGTCCCTCAATCCATCCTCGAACCGGACACATCGCTCGTGGTCCGAAGCCACGATACCTCCAGCATACCGGCTCAATCTTAAAAATTCTGCCTCATATTCTGATACGGACTTACTCCCCTGAACCAAACTCAGAAATGCCTTCCGCTGCGCATCAATGTAACTGGACCCAACATATTTCTTCTGATACGCTGCCTTAAAATAGTCCCAAGTGAGATCTTCGGCTGCAGCACTATTCCGCACCGTGAGCCACCACTGATATGACTCATCCCGAAGAAGCTACACTATCCCTTTCAGCTTTTCCTCAGCATTCAGATCAAATCATCCATGATTCGCTCCGTCGCCTCTAACCAATACTCAGCCGTACTGGGAGCCACACCAGAAACACCTCGAAATACTTCAGCTCCATTGGCTCGGAGTCGCTCAAGTACAGATTTCCAAGCTCCCGCACCTCCACCTACTCCAGCTACCCTCTCAAGAACTCGCAGCATCGCTTGAGACACTGCGTCATCCCCCGTTTGATCCTGATGCTCAACTCCAACCGCTGGTGGTGGGGGTGGTGGTACCTCATTTTCTGACCCTTGACCAGACCTCACTGGCTCAGACACAGCCATCCTACCTCGACCGCGTCCATGCATAATACGACCCCGACCATGAGTGCTCATGTCTAAAGTCTCGACTTATCTGATTTAAAAGTTTTATGCATTAATCATTATTCCACTATCTTTAAAACACAGTTTTATGAATAATTTTTTAATAAGAGGTTGTTTCGCGAGTACATCCAACCTATAATTTTGGGTCTCTAGAGTAGTTCCTACTACTATACAGTCATACCATCATCATCATATCATCAAAATCAATAGTTTGAAGTACTTACCTGGGCGGATCAGTGCCGGAGACTCGGTGCCGTGCTTTTAAAATAATTTCAAACAAAAACATTTTAAGACCATACTTTAAAACATTTTGGGCCTCGAGCCCACAGCCGAGCCTTTGAACTTGGCTCTGATACCAATTTGTAACACCCCAAACCCGGTCAATACGCCATGACCGAATTTGGCATGCCACTGAGGAAAACGTTTTGAAGAAAATAGAGTTAACAATTAAATTTTAGTGAAAAACTCTTTGTTGTTCCATATTTGTAGAAATCAGGTGTATAATAAGTTAAAAACTGATAATTTGCTTTGAAATTCCGTAAATAAATCTTTAAAACATAGTTGCAGATCCATAGATTAGAAAACCTTTTATAATTTTCAAAGAACCCAAAGCGATTAGTTTGAAAACCGTTTCTAATTGAAATTTGGAAACTTGAGTTTTGGAAAATAGTATGAGTTATCGAAAACACTTAAGTTGTTAAATATTATCAAATGATTTATATTACCCGATGATAACGTTTTGAAAACCATTGCATTTTGTAGTTTAGAAAACTTTGTACTAAATTTATTATATCAACCATGTAATTTATAATCCATATTAAAAAAAAAACAAGTCCAAAGCATATAAATAATCCAAAAACATAATTAAAGAGGCCTTATTACAATTCCAAATAAAGATGAAAAACCAAATTTAAATAAAATATAGTACCCAAACCAAAGTCCGTGTAAATCGAATTTTTATTGCACGGCCTCCTTGAGATCATCCGGCTCCTCATCCGCGATCTACGAATCACCTGAAAAGATAAGGGAGAAGGTGAGTCACCAAGACTCAGTGCATAAATCCTTCCCCCGGTTGATGCAACATACTTACACAATTTATAACCAAGCAATATATATATAATGCACCCAAACCTAGCCATCCATAACTCTTTTTCTACCCCGTGTGGTACCAAACCACTGGTGACCCAAAGTCACGATATCCAATAATGTGGTGCCAAACCACTGGTGACCGAAAGTCACGAATAATCCATTTGTGGGGCCAACCCACGTGTGATACCAAATCACTGGCGACGATCCCATAATATCAAATGTGGGGCCAACCCACTGTGGTACTAAGCCACTAGGACGAGTCGCTATAAGGTGCCAAACCTCTGGTGTCCCAAAGACACGAAATAAACTGTGGTACCAAACCACTGGAGGTGCCAAACCTCTGGTGTCCCAAAGACACGGATATCAAATCCTTCCCCCTCCACTCATATTACCCAAACTAATGTATTACGAGTATAAATCATGCCATCATACTTTGATATGAACATATAACATTTATATATTGTAGATCATGATATCAATCAACATATAACAACATCATATCGAAACGGACTTACCCGAATCCTTGCTCATACCCATCAAGATATCATATCAAGATCTCACAGTTTTCGGCTTTAATAACATGATTAGTTTATTAATATATATATACTGAATTATAAAGTGTGTAAGGTACACACCTGTCACTAACGAAATCACTAAATCCTGAAGACCCGATCTACCACACTAGATCTCCTTGCCCTACATTCGGCCAACACTTAGATCAATACCATAGACCATTCGGCCAACAACAAACCTTAGTCTCAAAAGCTTTCGGCTTTACATCCTCTTAAAGAATAATGAACCAACATAAATCCTTACCACTTGACTTACTAACTTCGATTGCTAGACAAACAGGGTTAAATCGATTGCTTCCAAAGTCCCGAAGAGCCTAAAAGAAATAAGTTCCTATGGTTAAAACCTCACTAACAAATGCCCAAAATTTTGGCTTTTGCCCTCATGAGAAACGATAGAGAGAAAAGAAAAGGAAATTCGGCCAAGACACTTACCTATCTTCCAAAACCGATAATACATGAACCCAAAGAAAATCTACCCTTGTTGATATTCGGCCAAGACAAAGCAAAAAGAAACAAAGAAGATTCGGCTGTGGTGGATAGAAGACAATCAAATGAATTTGGCTAGAGTGGAGAAAGAGAAAGGAAAAGAGAAAAGAAAGAAATTACAATGGGAGAGGGAGAACTCGGCAAATAGAAGGAAAAAGAAGATGATATGGTCTATGAACAATTATGAAAAGAAAGAAAAGAGAGATGGGAGAAAGAGATTCGGCCAAACACCTTGTTTGCCGAAAAAGAGAAGAGCACAAAGTACTAAGTGTGGTTTCGGTTTCAAAAGAGAAATGAGAGAAAGCAATTAGAATTTGGTTCAAGGATGAAAGCCAAAACAAAAACAAAATTGCACCTAATGTCCAAGACACATTCGGCTAAGGAGGAAGATTTTGGTGAGGAAAAGAAAAAATGCAAAAGATGCACAAAATGCTAAGAATTGACCAACTAATCCCCCCCAAATTCCTATCAACATTCGGCCAACCCCCCTAGCCACCCATGCCGTCCACATTCATGGACTAATGGCCATAGAAGAGTTTCCAAAACAACTCTCCAAAATTCAAGCCTTTTGTCCCCCTATCTTTCCTTAATCCATAAGATTCTTATCCCAAAATACAAGCTTTCCTCATCTATTATTTAACTTGCCATAAAATTTAAAGTCCAACTTACCATATGTATAGCTTGACCGACACTTAATGTAAAGGTGCATAAAAATAAAGTCTTCCAAATGCATTCCATGCTACTCGAACCACTTGCCTCAAGCAACCCTTCATGCGCCATAACCATCATGCCACTAACTCCTCATGTGCTAGAATTTAACACTTAAATTAACTTAAATGTCAGGATCACCTAATCCACTTCACTAAATTCTCAATACTAAGAATTATTCTAGCTTCCTAAATAAATCCAAACCTTCACAAGACTATGCTAAGCACACAAACAATCCTACCCGAGCTAACATAAGTAACAAGATGATACTCAAATTTTAGGATGTTTCAATTAGGGTCAAATTCAGTCTGTTACATAGCCGGCTATTACAGACGATTTGTCAAGGGGTTTTCCATGATTGCAACCCCGATGACTAAATTGTTACAAAAAATGTGAAGTTTGAGTGGACAGAAAGATGCCAACAAAGTTTCGAGAAACTGAAAGCATTGTTGACAGAAGCTCCAGTTTTAGTACAACCTTGGTCGGGGAAAGAATTTGTGATTTACAGCGATGCATCCTTAAATGGGTTAGGCTGTGTGCTTATGCAAGAGGGCAAAGTGATTGCTTATGCCTCAAGATAGTTGAAGCCTCATGAGAAGAACTATCCGACACACGATCTAGAGTTGGCTGCCATAGTCTTCGCATTAAAGATATGGAGACACCATCTATATGGTGAAGGATTTCGAATTTTCACTGATCAAAAAAGTTTGAAGTACTTGATGACGCAAAAAGAGTTGAACTTAAGGCAACAGAGATGGTTAGAGTTAATAAAAGACTATGAGTTGATGATTGACTATTATCCAGGAAAGGCGAATGTGGTCGCTGATGCTTTAAGAAGAAAGTCCCTATTTGCCTTAAGGGCAATGAATTCATGAATGAATTTATTCAGTGATGGTTCTATTTTAGCTAAGTTGAGAGCTAGACCAGTATTCCTCCAAGAGATCTTTGAGGCTTAGAAAGAAGATAGTGAATTGCAAGCCAAGAGAGCCCAGTACGAGTCAGATGTTGAATCCGACTTTCGGATTAATTCCGATGGATGTTTGATGTTTAAAGATAGAGTTTGTGTACCGAGAAAGGAAGAGCTTATTCAGAGAATTTTGCACAAGGCACATAACGGATGTTTATCTGTACATCCGGGTAGTACCAAGATGTATATGACTTGAAGCAATAGTATTGGTGGTCGAGAATGAAGAAAGATATTCCAGAGTTTGTTTCCAAATGCTTGATTTGCCAACAAGTAAAGGCTGGACACCAAGTACCTTCAAGTTTGCTTCAACCGATTTTGGTTCCCGAGTGGAAATGGGATCGTATTACCATGGATTTTGTAACGGGTTTTCCGTTGTCTTCGAGCAAGAAAGATGTTGTATAGGTTGTGGTTGATAAACTCACGAAGTCAACCCATTTTATACCTGTATGAGTGGATTACTCACTCGACAAGCTGGCAAGCTTGTATGTTTCTAAAATAGTAAGACTTCACGGAGTTTCATTGTCAATCATATCTGATAGAGATGCGAGATTCACATCCAGATTTTAGAAGAAGTTACAAGAGGCCCTGGGTACAAAGTTGAGATTTAGTATAGCTTTTCATCCTCAAATCGATGGACAATCGGAGAGGTTAATACAAGTACTCAAAGATATGCTTCGGTGTTGTATTCTTGAATTCCAAGGTAGTTGGGAAAAGTTTCTCCCATTGGTAGAATTTGCCTACAATAATAGCTTTCAGTCGAGCTTAAAGATGGCGCCTTATGAGGCTCTATATGGGCGTAAGTGCAAAACGCCTTTATTTTGGACTGAACTCAAAGAAAATCAAATTCACGGAGTTGATTTGGTTAGAGAAGCTGAAGAGAAAGTGAAAGAGATAGAGTACCAAGTCAGGGACAAAGTTTTCTCGAACGTGTCACCATGGAGAAAAGTTCTAAGATTTGGCCGGAAAGGCAAGTTGAGCCCACGTTTCATTGGACCATATGATATTATT
Source organism: Gossypium australe (assembly GCA_005393395.2). Taxonomy (NCBI): domain Eukaryota; kingdom Viridiplantae; phylum Streptophyta; class Magnoliopsida; order Malvales; family Malvaceae; genus Gossypium; species Gossypium australe. The sequence goes on from CM016617.1 coordinate 66,632,265, forward strand.
GAGAGAGTTGGGCCGGTAGCTTACCGATTGGCTTTGCCATTTGAGTTAGAAAAGATACATGACGTGTTTCACGTGTCTATGTTGAGACGCTACCGATCAGATCCCTCACATGTAATTACCCCCTCAGAGATAGAGATTCATCCCGATATGACTTATGGTGAAGAACCAGTCAAGATTTTAGCTTGGGAAGTCAAGCAACTAAGGAATAAAAGTATTGCCTTAGTGAAAGTATTATGGCAAAGACATGGAGTAGATGAAGCTACATGGGAACCAGAAGAGAGCATGAGAAACCAATATCTAAACCTATTTTCTGGTAAGATTTTCGAGGACGAAAATCCCTAACGAGGAGAGAATTGTAACAGCCCGATTTAGGGCCTAGCTAGAATAGTTGTGCAAGACCACAAATCCGAGTTAGTAAAATGATTTTTAAGGTATTTGAGATGTTTTCATGATGATATGAAAGTTTCATGTAGAAATTTTATGGAAATTTCCATTAAAGGGTCTATTAGGACTAAATTGCAAAAGTTGCAAAATATGAGTTTCTAGAAGCTTTTTGTATTAAATAGCTTTAGAATATTAATTAGAAGTACTTAAATAGCAATTTCCCCAAATTATAATTTTTGGACAAAATTGGAAATGAGTTAGAAATTTGTAAAAGTTTAATGAGAAGGGCATTTTGGTCATTTATCTATTAAATGATTAAAATAGGAAAAGATGACAAAAATCATTCTCATCTTCTTCCTCAAGTGTCAAAAATTTGAAGGAAGCCATAGCTAGGGTTCTTCAATTTTTCAAGCTTGTTAGTAAGTTCATCTTAGCCCCGTTTTAATATTCTTCGTGTTTTTGGAGTCCTCGTAACATGAATTAGCTATTTTTAGCTATAAGTTGAGCTAAGATGCATGTTCAAGAATCTACCCATGTATGACATGTTTGTAGAATGATGTTTTATGGAATATTATGAGAGTTTATTGTTAGATAAACATCTTTTTCTAAGTGAATTTCCTGAGAAATGCTAGTAAGGACTAGTTTGTAATTATTATAAAATTTGCCATACATGGTAGAAATAGTGAGATTTTGTTATTGCTATAGTTGAGAAAATGAATCAGCTAAGCATGAAGTTCACAAAAGATGAATAAAAATCACTTTACAAGCCTTGGGGCAAAAGTGTAATTATGAGAAAGTTTAGGGGCAAAATAGTAATTTTGCCAAAGTATGTGTTAAGAGTCAATTTAATCAATGTGATTATTAAATGATCTAAACTATTATTATAGATCAAGAAAAATGAAGCCCAGATCGAAATCGAGGCAAGAACAAAGTCGAGGACTAAATTGCATATCTACATACATTCTGTATGTCGAGGTAAGTTTGTATGATTTCTAAGCTTTATGATTACTATCATTGAATTGCTTAGTGTAATGTACATTATTACCATAGAAATGCTTAATGCTATGTTAAATAAAGAAATCAATGAGATTAAGCATGAGAAAGTCCCGATTGAAGTTGAATTACTTAGGATACTAGATCTACCACATGAGATAAGAAAGTCCATATAAGACCAAGCCAAGGCATGGCATCGGCAATCAAGCAAAGTTATCATGTAAGTCCAAGACAAGTCCTGGCATTGAAGAGTTATTATGAGATGAAGACCCATGTAAGCCCAAGCCACGGCATGGCATTGGTGAGTCTCCAAGCAAAGATGTCATGTAAGTCCAAGACAAGTCTTGGCATTAAAAAGCTATCATGAGATAGAGATCCCATGTAAGTCCAAGCCAAGGCATGGCATTGGTGAGTAACAAGGAAGATTTCAAGTAAGTCCAAGCCAAGTCTTGGCAATGACTAGTTCATGAGTAAAGATATTAAATAAGACCATGTCAAGACATGGCAATGGTAAGTTCCTAAGGGAACAGACAAGGAACACTTTGAGTAAGTCCATGTCAAGCCATGGCATCGATACCAAGATGAGAGATCCCATGTAAGACCATATCTAGGATATGGCTCTGGCATCGAGTTATATGTGGAATGAGATTTAGTATCCTTGGTTATTCGTAGAAATTCATCGGGCAAATGAGTAAAGCTTAAATGAGTAAAGCTTAAATGAGATAGCAAGAAAATTAAGTAAGCAAAGTTATTATCAAGTTGGAAATAAGTATTATTCATGTTATGAACGATGAATTAGAGATTATGATTATTATAGTAAAGTATGCTGATCTATGTGATCAAGTGATACAGGTACCTTGTTTACCTCACAAGCATGAGACTAGTAAGTATCATGAGATATGTAAGAATCAGTAAGAGTAAGTAAGCTTAAATAGCTAAAATTATGATGCCATTGTTTATGCCAAATGGTTTATGTTAAACAAGTATGATGTTATGTGAATTATATGCAAACTTACTAAGCTAAATGCTTACGTCTTTTATTTTTTCTTTCCATGTAGTCCCGCCAAGCTAATCTGGTGGATCATCATCATCGGAGCTCAGAGCACACTATCAATCGCTATTTTGGTATAGCCAAGATGTTTATATTAAGTATGGCATGTACAGGAACATTTCATTTTGAGAATATGTCTTAAAAAGGGCAAAAGTATGGGCTATCAAGTTTATTATTCTTTTGTATATGGCTAAGTGATTGGCCAAGATAGACTAAATATGTATGTTTATCGATATCAATGAAGCATGTAGTATTGTTCATGAAAGATGTAGTAATTTGAGTTGTTGGATTGAATATTAGATTGATCTTGATTTTAGGGTGGCAATTGGCTTGGTAAATAGCCTTCAAGTGCCCACACGGATAGACACACGGACGTGTGTCTAGGCCGTGCGTCCCCTGCACCTTAGTACTTTAAGTTAGATTAGACTACGGGCTAATCCCACGGATGTTTGTTTAGGCCGTGTGTGACACACGGTTAGAACATGGGCGTGTGCCCCAGGCCATGTGAATATAGTTTGTGTCGACCACGGTTGGAAGACATGGGCATGTCTTAGGGGTACACGGGCGTGTCCCAAGCCACATGGGCGTGTGACCCCTGTTTTAAGAAAAAGTTTTCGATTGAATTCTGAAAGTTTCCATATATGTGTTTAAGGCTTTGTAGGCCTATGAGATGTATGAGTTGTTTAAGAAAGAGAAGTTTTTAATTTGCAATGAAATTTTATAGCCTGTAAATACAAGTTTAAGCAAGTTCAAGCATAGGGTGTTACACTAAAGATCTGATTTGAATCACACAACCTGGACACACGCCCATATGGCTGGCCCATGGTCACCTTTGATTAATCCACACAGCCTGGGCACGCCCGTGTGCTTCAACCGTGTGGCAATTCAAATCCCAATTTCAAGGTGTAGACTTCACACGGCCTGGGCACACGCCCATGGACTGGCCGTTTGTCACACACGGCCTAGACACACGCCCGTGTGCCTACTCGTGTGAAACAGAACAAGGCTATTTGTCAAGCTCTTTGCATCCCTCTAGATCACACCACATGAATCCATTCAACATGTCAAATAACAACTCATAATTGCAATATGAACTTCCATGAATAACTTCATATTCTCATATATGTAGCAAAGAGTCAACAACTATGGATGTATATATGCACATAAGAATTTTATAATAAAAGGGGTCACCACACTCTTGGCCAAAATAACAAAAACAATATCCCTAGTCTAGCCCCTATACATGCCATATTCAAAACCTCTAAGTCTAAATATACCGAGATAAGCAGATAGTGTGGGCAGTTTTCTGGTTATTCACGTATCCCAGATCGGTTCTGAAACTCTATAAAACAAGGGAAAAGAGAAGGGAGTAAGCTTTAAGCTTAGTAAGTTTACATGTAAATAATATAACATTTTAGTATATGCTAAACAATTATATAGCAATACACACTAAACAAGAAACAATCCACGTTCATAATCATGCTTACTCATTCCTCCCATTTCCATATTCCAACCATGTCACAAGATCAATGTATATGTTCATTAGCATAACTCCCTGCACTTAGCACCACAATATCACTTAATACAACACATCACAATCTATTGATCAACTACTCAAGATCAATTTCTCGGTGGTTTCACACTTAGCCCACCATCAGATTTATTTGGGGTGATATCGCACATAGCCCACCAAATGATAAATAGACGATGGTATCGCACATAGCCCATCGTAATTAAGTATTAAGGTGGTATCGCATTTAGCCCACTATCAAGTATTGATATAACACACTTACATATCCATTCCATCTTTCTTACTAGAGTTATTAAACAACTACCACATTAAATCCACTTGAATCATACATGTTCTCAGTTGTGCTATACACTAGTTAGCAACAACAATGTATATATACAAAATGCATTGTTTACACATAAACTTACCTCGGTGCGAAACGCGTCAACTAACGGTTTAGTCCGTGACCTTGCCTTTTCCCTGGTTAAGGTTAATTTCGCGCTCTTCTTGATCTATAACAATAAGATTCACTCGTTTAGATCATTCTATGATCATAATGCATCAATTTCTACACTTATGCAAAAATAACCATTTTGCCCTTGTACTATGGCCAAATTACAATTTTGCCCCTAGGCTCGTAAATCATCTTTCAACACATTTTACCAATAAATAAGCCTAGTTGAACATTTATTTCTCTTACAACAACTCACCATTCTAACTATTTCATGCACTTATGACACAAATTCATACTTTGCATTTGAGTCCTATTTAGGTGTTTTCATGCTAACACCTTTCACAAAAGTTGTTTCTTACCTCCCTAACATTCATTTCCTTCCATGAAAACTCAGCTAACAACATAACTACTCTCATGGCAAGTCCTTAGACTTTCAACCATATCTCAACCTAGTCCCCTCATTAGCTAGCTCAAGTTTTGGGGACTCCAAAAATACAAAAACCATTAAGAAAAACCTCAAAATCACTTACTTGTTAGGGAATATGTTGGGTGAAAGTTTTGAGCTTCAAAACCCTTATTTCTCTTCAATGTTCGGTGGATGAAGGTGGAGGAATAGTGAAAAGGTGATAACATCTTTATTCATCTTATTTTATTCATTTTTACCACCTAATATCCACCAAATTTGACCAACATTAAAATCTTGTCTCTCTAGCTCCTATATGGCCAGCCATCACTAGATAAATGGCCTAATTGCACTTTAAAAACCTCCAACTTACAATCTATAGCTATTAGGTACCTCTAACTTATAAAATAGAACTTTTACACTTTATGCAATTTAGTCCTTTTTCACAATTAAACATACTATCACTTAAATTAATGCACCAAAATTTTCACATAGCCTTATAATAATACCATAACACATAAAATAACATCAAAATAATTTTCCTTAACTTCGATTTAGCGATCCCAAAACAACTATTCTAACTAGCCCCTAAATCAAGCTGTTACAACTCTCCCCTCCTGTAGAGATTTTCGCCCTCGAAAATCTTACCGTAAAAAGGTTTGGATATTGCTCTCTCATGTCTTCTTCCGGTTCCCACGTAGCTTCTTCTACACCGTGTTTCTGCCATAACACTTTTACCAAAGCTATGTCCTTGCTTCTTAACTATTTCACCTCTCAAGCCAAGATTTTAATCGGCTCCTCCTCATATGTCATATCCAGTCGTATCTCAATTTCTGTTGAAGGAATCACATGCGAAGGATCGGAGAGATAACGTCTCAACATAGATACATGAAACACATTGTGAATTTTCTCTAACTCTACCGGTAAAGCCAACCGATATGCCACTGGCCCAATCTTTTCGGTGACCTCATACGTCCCTATGAACCTCGGACTCAATTTCCCTTTTTGACCAAATCTCAATATTTTCTTCCACGGGGACACTTTCAGAAATACCCTGTCACCCACCTTAAACTCAATTTCCTTCCTTTCCAAATCCACGTACGACTTTTGTCGGTCTGAAGCACCTTTCAAACTATCCCGAATCACTTTCACTTTTTCCTCGGTCTCTTTAACTAGATCAACTCCATGAATTTGCTTCTCACTCAGCTCGGTCCAATACAAAGGAGTCCGACACTTACGACCATACAATGCTTCATAGGTGCCATCCGTATACTCGACTGATAACTGTTGTTGTGAGCAAATTCGACCAAGGGTAGGTACCTTTCCCAACTACCTTCAAATTCTAACACGTAGCATCAGAGCATATCTTCAAGAACTTGAATTATGTTTTTAGATTGGCCGTTAGTTTGAGGATGGAATGCAGTACTAAAATTTAACCTTGTATCCAAGGCTTCCAGTAATTTCTTCCAAAACCTCAAAGTGAATCTCGGATCTCTATCCGAGATAATAGATACGGGTACTCCATGCAACCTCACCACCTTCGTAATATACAACTCGGCTAACTTATCCAGTGAATAATCAATACGCACCGGTATAAAATGAGCCGACTTCGTTAGTCTATCTACGACAACCCACAAGGCATCTTTCTTTTTCAGAGTCATAGGCAACCCGCCATAAAATCCATGGTAATCCGATCCCACTTCCACTCGGGAACCATCACTGGCTGAAGTAATCCTGAAGGTACTTGATGCTCAGCCTTCACTTGTTGACAAATTAGACATCTTGTTACAAACTCAGAGATGTCCCTGTTCATTCTCGACCAGCAATAAATTTTCTTCATATCATTGTACATTTTCGCACTACCCGGATGTACTGACAAGTAACCACTATGTGCTTCATTCAATATCTTCCGAATCAACTCATCATTCTTAGGAACACAAATCCTGTCATGGAACATTAAACAAGCATCCGAACTCACCCGAAATTCAGAATCATTTCCCGATTCACAGTTAGCTTTCTTAGCTTGCAGCTCGTTATCATTCCTTTAAGCTTCACATATTTGTTGAACAAATAATAGCCTAGCCCTGAACTCGGCTAATACAACACCATCGTTAAACCATGCTAAGCTCATGCTCATAGCTCTTAAAGTATACAAGGATTTCCTACTGGTCGTGTCCAAACTAACTATGACAAGGAATAAGGCAAGCGCACCTATCGTTTGGTAGTATAGCTACGGCAAGACCGGAAATATCGTATCCTCAAGGATCAAGAGTACTAATAATTACTATCTTTCTATTATTTAGCCTAAGAATTAAGGGAATTGTTGTTTAATCTAAAACTAACTAATTACTAAGCTAAAGATGCTAAGACAATACCCGAGGAAGAATCCACCTAGACTTCACTTGTTATTTAACTCTAAACCAGACGATTTATTCACTTGACTTGATCTATAGGATTCCCTAATTTATATTAATACCTCTCTCGAGCCTACTAACGTCTAACCCTAGGTTGATTAATTGAAATCTCTTTCTAATTAAAATCCCTAGAATTGCATTAACTCGATCTACGGACTCCCATATTAGGTTTGACCCTAATCCGGCAGATTTTCGTCGTACTATCTCTAGGAGAGCGATCAACTCCGCTTAATTATGCTATATCTACTCTTAAACAGGGACTTTTGCTCCACTGCTTAAGCACATCAATACTTGAATCAATATCCTGAAATATCAAATCAAGAATTAAGAACACATAATTAAGAACAAATCAAGTATTTATCATATAGTTTAGAAAACAATAACAAGACCCGTCATAGGTTTCATCCCCCTCAGGTATTTGATGGGTTTAGTTCATGTTTATAAAAGAATACATCTCAGAAGAAAGTATAAAACAAAACATAAGAAAAACCATAAAACCCCCTGATGGAAATTGAAGGGAAGATCTTCTGTCTTGAGTATGATTCTGGCTTCTTGAGATGGATCAACTGGTTGTCTTCGAGTAAATCCCACAATTCGGCCCTCTCTAGCTTCGCTCTTCGGCCCTCCCTTTTAGGTCATATTTAGGGTGTTTATATAGGCTTTCGGAATGTCTTTCTTTGCCCCTAAGTAACCCAATCTGAATGGAATTAAAATGAGTCACGGTAGGGACACGCTCGTGTGGAACGCCCGTGTAAATCGAGCCCAGGCTGTGTTCGGGTCTGCTAAAGAGGCACGACCGTGTGGTTATCTCCAAGCCGTGTGGACTTCTTACATTGGCCCATTTTCTCCATTTTTAGCCCGTTTCTCGTTCTTTTCATCCTCTTATTCTCTGCTAAATATAAAACATGAAATTAAAGGATTAGGAGCATCAAATTCCACAATTTAGGGGATAAATTATCCAAAACTATGCTAAATGTGGGATTAAAACATGAACATATTACGGTTTATCAAATACCCCCACACTTAAGCATTTGCTTGTCCTCAAGCAAAATTCTCAACTCACAATTAAAATGAACTTCCTTAATTCATAATATTCGTCAACAGTGTTTCATCACAATTCAAAGGTAATTCATACATTGATAATTTAACCAAAAGGGTTCTAAATATTCAAAAAATCAAAGTCATAGTTTTTAAAGTACGAAAACATAGGTGTTTCCCTTTACCTAAATAATTACCTTTAATTCAAAACTGACAAAGGTTGACATCCTTACTAAAGATTCACTCAAATCACTCAAAATGTTTAAGGTTCAAAATTAAGCACTCAAAAGTTGAACATGAAAAGTTAATCCCATAGGCTTGCATGAAAATCAAATCTCCACCACTATAGAACGAGATGATACACAGATCAAAAGGTCTTTTAGGGGTTGTAACGGGGCTTGGGTTAAAGGTATGGATAAAGGCTGAATTAGAGGGTTAAAATCGAGATTGAATTAACAAATTATTTTACTAGAAATAATGAACTGATAATGAATAATTATATTAATGACACGAGCTTCTTCTGAAGATGTGAATTTAACTTTTTAAGCTCATAGAACATAGAACTAATGATGAATATAATATCCAACATTTTTTTAAGAACAAATCAAGTAAAAAGATTTTAACAATTGAAATAAATAATGTAGTTAGACAACTGATCAAATCAAATCTTGATATAAGGGTAGTCAAGAGAAATGGTGATAACAAATACAAGATGGGTTTTGGGTTAATATTAGTGGGTGAGTCAATAAACAGTTTGTTAATATCAAAGGGGTTCACTAGGGTTTAATTGTAAGGGTAGGCTTTTAGTGGAGTAAGTGGGTTAAATCCTAAGTGCCTTTATCATCTCTGTATATCAAATCTTGACATGCATAATCGAAGCAAGTTCTAGAATAACAAATCAATGTTGACACACTCATAATCAATAAAGTGAGCAATAAAAGAATGTATGCTCTAAAAGGCTCAAAATCTCACAAAAAATTATGGGTTTTTGATATCAACCTTGTAAATTTCAAACTTCAAGGTAATAATTAGATTCAGGTAGACAACCTAACAAATTTTTAATTCTGAAAATAGACTCATCATGCTTGCTTCTCTGGTCTCCTAAAGTTTAAATCACCATTGCACAACTATCAATGACTTAATCCAAAACATATCAATAAAAATCATGAATCAAAGGAATTTTCATTCTAATAGTAACATGAGAAAGTTACTTAAGAACAAGACATAATTCAGGGATTTGAGAATGTGTAAAAAGTTAGGAACTTTTCAAAATAAAATTCACCCCCACACTTAAGTTGTACATTGCCCTCAATGTACAAAGATATATATGTAGAGATTAATAGCATGAAATCATAAGAGATAGGGAGAAGTGAAACTTCCTGAATTTTGGATGGATTCCTTGAGTTGGCAGTGGAGACATTTGATTCGGAGGTGAAATATAGGTTGGAGGAGGCGTCTATGGTGGTGGTATGGTGGCCACCAACAATCACTGCGCTAGATGAAGAAATTGGGTAACTCGTGAAGAAATAGCCAGGAAATAATAAGAATAATTCAAAATATACGAATTATATATTTAAAGACAAGAAAGATAATGAGAAAGAGTGTAAAAAGTAAAATAAAATTAAAAAAAAGATTAATGGACTGAAAAGTCCTTATCGTTACATGGTTCTCGAGGTGGATGTGATTTCTAAGGGCGTGGTGTGGTGATTTCCTAATAGCCTTTAGAGCCTAAATCAAAGAAAACAAAATGTAAGAATAAATATTAGAGACAAGAAAGATAAAGGAAAGGAAAATAAAGGAGAAGAGAAAAGAAAAAGAAAAATTAAATGGACTCAACTGTCCTTGGCTTGGCGAATCAATGAAGCGGCCGACATGAACTCATATAGATTGGTCTTGTACGGGGAGGTTTTGGTTGGATCCTTTCATTTCTTTGACATGGGGATGGTGGTAAGTATGGTGAAGGAGGAAGAAAAATTATGGTGGCTATGGTTGAGAGAAAATGTTTGGTGAAGAAGATGAATAGTGAAGGGTTTATATAGAAATAGTGGTACACGGGCGTGTCGCACGCCCGTATAACTCTCTTTGAGCCCGTGTGCTTCGAATATTAGGGTTTTGGCATGCCTGGTTTTGCGGCCAACGTCCGTGTGTTGTGGACGTGTTGTCCTGCACGGCCGTGTTGAGCTTCGTTCGCTTCTCCTACGCCCGTGTCTCTATTGCCCATGCCTGTATTAATTCAACAGGTTTGGCCATGGTTTGTAGGCAAGGGCGTATCGCACGCCCATGTCATTTTAACAGTATCGACCCTAGTCCAGAGGCACGCCCATGTCATTCTTACCCACGCCCGTGTACCTTATGCAGTTTCGTCCGCGGCCGCATCGCACGGTCTTTGCCATGCTGATATGCTTACTCGTGGTGTCCACACAGCCACGGCCACACCCGTGTTCAAGGCCGTGTAGAGGTGCAACCTACACTTAAAACATATATAAAGGTAAAAGCAAACTAATTAGTATGGTTAGAGCTTGGGTTGCCTCCTGAGAAGCGCTCGTTTAAAGTCTTAAGCTAGACTTACCTCTCATTCACACATTCATGGTGGTTTAAGGAGTTGAAACTCCTCACCCTTGCTATCAATTTTATGACCATTATATAGTTCGAGTTAAGTAGTGTTTACCTTACAAGTACCGAATTTAGGATTAGTTACCTCGACTTTTCCATATGGGAAGATATTCAGTACCTCAAAAGGGATTTCTTCATTTGTATCAAGGTCTGAAGTGGCGATCCGAGGGTCTATTTTATCCAACAATACCTGATCTCCGATCTTAAATTGGTTTGGTTCATCCTTAAGTTTGACATGGTTTTGCTTTGGTTCTGTTTCCTGTGTTCCCTATTTCTCTTTGAAATGCATCTTCCACTCGTCTAGTTCATCGGTCTGAAGCCTTCGTTCTTCATGAGTTATTTCCTTTTTGGCATGAGGTCTAGGATCTAGCTCAGTTGTGTAGTTCCGTGGTGCTTCCTGGAAAGAAGGTTTAACCGAATGGTCATTAATAGAATTTATTTTCTCACCTTTATTTCTTGATGTCCTAGCCGAATCAAGAGCCTGAAGAGTGATCATTTCGTCACCTACACGAAGTATGAGTTCACCTGTACCAACATCAATTTTAGTCCCAGTAGTTGCTAAAAAGGGTCTTCCTAAAATTAAAGCGATATTATTGTCCTCATCCATGTCTAAAATGACAAAGTCTACTGGGAATATGAATTTATCAATTTTTACAAGAACATCTTCGATTATACCCCTATGATTTCTAATAGTTTTATCAACTAATTGAATGCTTATCCTAGTTTGTTTGGGCTTCCTTAAACCTAGCTATTTAAACATTTTATAAGGCATAACATTTATGCTTGCTCCTAAATCAGCTAAAGCATTATCAACAGATAAACTACCAATTCAACATGGAATTGTGAAATTCCCTGGATATTTTAAATTTTGTGGTAATTTATTTTGCAGAATAGCTCAGCACACTGCGTTTAGCTCCACATGTGACTCCTCGTCTAACTTCCGTTTGTTTGTGAAAAGCTCTTTTAAAAATTTCCTAGAATCTAGCATCTATGAAAGAGATTCAAGAAACGGTAAGTTAATATGTAATTTCTTTAAAAGTTTAAGAAATTTGCGGAATTGTTCATCGGTGTTGTCTTTCTTCATCTCATTGGGGTATGGCACACGAGGTTGGTACTCTTTGATTACTGGTTTTGGTTTATCATGGCTTACCTGATCCTTACCTTCCTCTGCCAGATTCTCTTGCCTCAATTTTGGTTCATCTAACCCTTCACTATCATGAGCGGTTATTGCTTGAAGTTGTTCCTTTGGGTTAGTCTCAGTGTTGCTTGGTAGGTTTCCTTGTGATCGTTCAGAGAACTGCTTAGCAAGTTGCCCTAATTGGTTCCCTTAAATCGATGCTTGTTGATTTTTGAGTGCTGTCTCGGTGTTTTGGAAACAGGTTTCTGACACCGCTATAAATTTTGTTAGCATCTCTTCAAGGTTCGGCTTCTTTTCTTGTGGGTAGTGTTGCTGTTGGAGGCCTGGGAGGTGTTGTTGTCTTTGATTTCCTTGCCCACCCCATTAAAAATTGGGGTGGTTCCTCCAACCTAGATTGTAAGAATTACTATAAGGGTTATTTTGAGGTCTAGAATTATTACCCATATAGTGAACTTGCTCATTTTCAGCGCTCGGGTTGTAAGGTGGATATTCTATATTGCTCATCCCTCCTCCATTCGTATCGCACTGCATAATTGGATGTACCTGCGAAGAACCACATAAACCATCAATCTTTTTATTTAACATCTCTACCCAATTTGATAGCATGGTTACTGCGTCGAGGTTGAAAACACTGGCAGCTTTTGTTGGCCTTGCCCCCATGACTTGCCACTGATAATTATTCAGTGACATCTTTTCAATGAATTCGTAGGCAGCCTCAGGTGTTTTGTTATTCAGGGTTCCTCCGGTGGCTGAATCAATCAACTGCCTAGTTGAGGGGTTTACACCGTTGTAAAAGGTTTGGACCTGTAGCCATAAGGGTAACCCATGGTGTGGGCATCTTTTCAATAAATCCTTGTATCTCTCCCATGTATCGTAAAGTGTCTCTATATCCATCTGCACAAAATAAGAGATATCATTCCTTAACTTAGCCGTTTTAGCCGGTGGAAAATATTTTAACAAAAATTTTTCGGTCATCTATTCCCATGTAGTGATTGATCCTCGTGGTAACGAGTTCACCCACTGTTTGGTTTTGTTTCCCAATGAAAAGGGAAACAACCAAAGACGAATGGCATCATCCGAAACACTATTTATTTTGAAAGTATCGCAAAATTCTAGGAAATTCGCCAAGTGATTATTCAGATCTTCATCCTGCAAACCATCAAACTGAACAAATTGTTGTATCATCTGAATTGTGTTAGGTTTCAGTTCAAAATTGTTTGCAGCAATAGCAGGTCTAACAATACTTGACTCAGTTCCTGTTAAATTAGGTTTAGCATAATCATACATAGTTCGAGGAGCAGGATTTTGCTTCACCGGGTTGGCGGCAACCACAGGAGGTAGCGGATTACTATCAGCCATCTCTGCGGTAGTATTGGTATCATCCTCCTGCTCTTCTTCTATGTATTGTAAGCTTTGCCTTATTTCTCTTCTATTTCTGCGAATGGTACCTTCTATATCGCTGTCAAAAATCAAGGGTCCTGACGGGTTCCTTCTAGTCATAAACTAGAAAAACCTATCAGAAGTAAAGAAAAGAAAAGAAAAATTAGAGAAATAAATAAATAAAAATAATGGCTAAAGTAATAAAAATCAAGAGTTCCTAATATCTTAGACCCCAGCAATGGCGCCAAAAACTTGATCGTGTCCAAACTAACTATGACAACGAATAAGGCAAGCGCACCTATCGTTTGGTAGTATAGCTATGGTAAGACCGGAAATATCATATCCTAAAGGACCAAGAGTACTAGTAATTACTATCTTTCTATTATTTAGCCTAAGAATTAAGTGAATTGTTGTTTAATCTAAAACTAACTAATTACTAAGATAAAGATGCTAAGACATAGAGAATGAATTGGGGAAATACTTTTGGGAAAACCAATTGATTAAGACAATACCCGAGGAATAATCCACCTAGACTTCACTTGTTATTTAACTCTGAACCAGATGATTTATTCACTTGATTTGATCCATAAGATTCCCTAATTTATATTAATACCTCTCTCGAGGCTACTAACGTCTAAGCCTAGGTTGATTAATTGAAATCTCTTTCTAATTAAAACCTCTAGAATTGCATTAACTCGATCTATGGACTCCCATATTAGGTTTGACCCTAATCCAGTAGATTTTCGTTGTCTTATCTCGAGGAGTACGATTAACTCCGCTTAATTATGCTAGATCTACTCTTAAACAGAGACTTTTGCTCCACTGCCTAAGCACATCAGTACTTGAACCAATATCCTGAAATATCAAATCAAGAATTAAGAACAAATCAAGTATTTATCATATAGTTCAGAAAACAATAACAAGAGCCGTCTTAGGTTTCATCCCCCTCAGGTATTTGAGGGGTTTAGTTCATGTTTATAAAAGAATACATCTCAGAAGAAAGTATAAACCAAAACATAAGAAAAACCCTAAAACCCCCTGAAGGAAATTGAAGGGAAGATCTTCCGTCTTGAGTATGATTTCGACTTCTTGAGATGGATCAATTGGCTGTCTTCGAGTAAATCCCACAATTCAGCCCTCTCTGGCTTCGCTCTTTGGCCTGTCCCTTTTAGGTCGTATTTAGGGTGTTTATATAGGCTTTAGGAATATCTTTCTTTGCCCCTAAGTAACCTAATTCAAATGGAATTAAAATAAGTCATGGCAGGGACACGCTCGTGTGGAACACCCGTGTAAATCGAGCCCAGGCTGTGTTTGGGTCTGCTAAAGAGGCACCACTGTGTAGTTATCTCCAGGCCGTGTGGACTTCTTACTTTGGCCCATTTTCTCCGTTTTTGGCCCGTTTCTCGTTCTTTTCATCCTTCGATGCTCTCCTAAGTATAAAACATGAAATTAAAGGATTAGGGGCATCAAATTCCATAATTCAGGGAATAAATCATCCAAAAGTATGCTGAATGTGGGATTAAAATATGAACATATTACGGTTTATCACCTACTCAGGACATCAGCAACCACACTTGCTTTCCCCAGATGGTAATCGATTACTAGCTCATAGTTCTTCAATAACTCAAGCCACCGCCGTTGTCGCAAATTCAAATCCTTTTGATCCATCAAGTACTTAAAGCTCTTATGGTTTGTGAAGATTCGACACTTCTCACCATACAAATAATGTCGCCAAATTTTTAACGTGGAAACAATCGCGGCCAACTCCAAGTCATGAGTTGGATAATTCTTCTCATGCGGTTTTAATTGTCTCGAGGCATACGCGACTACCTTACCCTCTTGCATCAACACATAGTCGAGACCATTTAACGGCGTCACTGTAGACCACAAACTTTTTCCCCGACTCAGGTTGAACCAAAATCGGTGCCTCAGTCAACAATGTTTTCAATCTCTCAAAACTCTGTTGACATTTCTCAGTCCATTCAAACTTAACATCTTTGTGCAATAGTTTTGTCATCAGGGTAGCAATCATGGAGAATCCCTTCACAAACCGTCTATAGTACCCCGCTAAACCCAAAAAGCTTCTGACTTCCGACGCATTCCTTGGTAGTTTCCACTCCACAATAGCCGAGATTTTTCCAGGACCAACTCTTATATCATCACTCGACACAATGTGTCCTAGAAATCTGATCTCTAAGAGCCAAAACTCACTCTTACTAAATTTAACAAATAACTGCTTGTCTCTTAAAGTCTGTAAGACAATTTCCAGATGCTCCGCATGTTCATTCTCATCTCGAGAATAAATTAATATGTCATCAATAAAGACAACCACAAACATGTCCAAATACGGTCGGAAGACAAGGTTCATTAGGTCCATAAAAACTGCAAGAGCATTCGTTAAACCGAACGGTATGACCAGAAACTCATAATGGCCATACCTCGTCCGAAATGCTGTTTTCGGCACATCTTGCTCCTTAACCCTCAACTGGTAATAACCGAACCTTAGGTCAATCTTGGAGAACAGTGTAGCTCACTTTAGTTGATCAAATAGATCATCTATCCTTGGTAAGGGATACTTGTTCTTCACAGTCACTTTTTTGAGCTGTCTGTAGTCTATACACAATCTCATCGACCTATCTTTCTTCTTTACAAAAAGCACTGGAGCACCCCACGGTCAATAGCTCGGTCTCGCTAAACCCTTATCTGTCAACTCTTGCAATTGAACCTTCAGTTCATTCAACTCTAAGGGTGCCATCCTATATGGAGCAACCGAAATAGGTGCCGTTCCCGGAACTAAGTCAATTCCAAACTCGACCTCTCTAACTGGCGGTAATCCAGGTAACTCTTCCAGGAATACATCCGAATACTCACATATAACTAGCACTGTTTCAATCTTTACTTCAGGCTCTTAAGTATTTAACACGAAAGTTAGATAAGACTCCATGGAAGAAATCATCGCCGGTAAACTATCTGACTGACCTGATTCAACTCGAATAACATCTCCATTTTCACATTTCAATTCAATAAATTTACTACCGCAGTTCACTAACACTATGGGTAGTCAACCAATCCATACCAAAAACCAAATCAAATTCATCAAACGGCAACAACATAAGGTTTGCCAGAAAATAATGACCTCTAATTGTCAAAGGACAATTCCTATACACCTTGTCAACTAACACATATCTACCTAATGGGTTTGACACCTTTACCACAAATTTCGTAGACAACAACAACCATACTCAAACTAGATGCCAATCTCATACAAATATAAGAATGGGTAGACCCCGAATCAACCAAAGCAATAACAAAGGTGTCATGAAGAGAAAAAGTACCCGTTATTACATCTGAAGATGATGCCTCTTTGTGAGCACGAATGGCATAAGTCCTTGCAGGTGCCCGACCCTCTAGTCTCATAGCGGAGTCTCGCGATGCACCTCTACCGCTAGTTCTACCTCCCGGGTTCTTTTGTGGCCCACCCCTAGAGGATACACTGCTTGATCTTATCTCTTGCTTTCTCTCATTGTCATCCCTCTCAAGGCAATTTCAGATGAAACGGTTGGGGGAACTACACTTATAACAATTCCGATGGTTTCCCCAACACTCCCCAGTGTGATGTCTGCCACAACTCAGGCATTCTGGTTTGGACTTAGGATTGCCCACACTTGCCATCGAGGTGGCCTGAACTCTCGTACCCGAGTACGTGTTGCCTCGCTCTTTTTGCGAATACCCGACTGATGTAGTCATCCTAGGGTTCACTTCCTTGGACATCTTCGACTGAGCTTGGTAGGATTTACTCATCGGCCTTTTTCTTGCATCTCGGGCCTCACTCACGACTTTCCTCTTTTCTTTACTCAAATCTTCGGCCTTACTAGCCCCATCCACCAATACCACAAATTCTTTTAGTTCTAAAATCGTGACTAGAAGTCTGACATCCTAATTCAGCCCATCTTCAAATCTCTTGCATAAAATGGCTTCTGTGGACACGCACTCTTATGCGTATTTACTGAGCCTAACAAATTCGCGCTCATATTCTACCACAGTCATTTTTCCTTGCGTTAACTCAAGGAACTCCTTTTGTTTCTAGTTCACAAACCTCTAACTTATATACGTTTTTTGGAATTCTTCCAAAAAGAAGTCCCACGTCACTCTCTCCTTCGGAACCACTGATGTCAACGTTTTCCACCAATTGTATGCCGAGTCCCATAGCAAGGACACAGCACATTTTAAACTCTCATCAGGTGTACATGAGAGTTCATCAAATACTCTCATTGAGTTCTCAAGCCAGAACTCCGACCTCTCAGGTCATCATCTATACTAGCTCGAAAGTCCTCAGCCCCTTGCTTTCGAATTTTGTCTACTGGGGGCTTAGTTGTCCCCACTAATTCTATACCTTGAAGAG
Organism: Gossypium australe; assembly: GCA_005393395.2. Classification (NCBI taxonomy): domain Eukaryota; kingdom Viridiplantae; phylum Streptophyta; class Magnoliopsida; order Malvales; family Malvaceae; genus Gossypium; species Gossypium australe. The sequence continues at coordinate 66,650,045 of CM016617.1, forward strand.
CCACAAGAACTGGCAGGGGTATAGGAGGGGGTGGAGGAGGTTGAGCATTAGGGTTCGCTCGCACATACTCTGTGTACCAGTTACTCATCATTTGGAGAAAGGCTTCTCGAGCCTCTTCTCCTTGACCCCTAGTCTCGGGTCTGCTTTGCACAGGCGCAGCCCCTTGCGTGGGAGCCAACGCATTACTAGCTGCGTCATCAGCAACTGAATGATCGGGATCAATATACTATATAAAAACAAAATTTAGAATCATCAGAAGCTACCACACTATCATTATATACTTATGGCATGTATGGCTAGACTCTCACACACGCTACGGTAGTCCGAGAATAGACTAAACCATACTCTGATACCATTAAATGTAACACCCCTTACCCGTATTCTATGCCAGAACCGAGTACGAGGCCTTACCATACTTAACTCGGACGATTATACGACTTCGGACTATTAAACTTATTCCAGATTAAAACTTTTCCATTCGTATGCCTATCGACCTTACAATGGACCTACGAAGCCCTAAACACGTTTCCAAAAGTTTTCATAGATAATTTGTAATCTCTTACACACTTAAGAAAATTTTTCCTGAACAAGGGCTACACGCCCGTGTATCATCTCAGACACTCGTGGTCGACACTGACTTGAATCACACGACCTGGACGCACGCCCATATGGCTGGCCCGTGGTTACCTCTGATTAATCCACACGGTCTGGGCACGCCCGTGTGCTTGAACCATGTGGTGATTCAAATCCCAATTTCAAGGTGCAGACTTTACACGGCCTGGGCACACGTCCATGGACTGCCCGTGTGTCACACACGGCCTAGACACACGCCCGTATGCCTACTCGTGTGAACAAGAACAAGGCTATTTGTTAAGCTCTTTGCATCCCTCTAGATCACACCACATGAATCTATTCAACATGTCAAATAACAACTTATAATTGCAATATGAACTTCCATGAATAACTTCGTATTCTCATATATGTAGCAAAGAGTCAACAACTATGGCTATATATATATACACAAGAATTTTCTCATAAAAAGGGCCAACACACTCTTGGCCAAAATAAAAAAACAATATACCTAGTCTAGACCCTATACATGCTATATTCAAAATCTCTAAGTCTAAATATACCGAGATGAGTAGATAGTGTGGGCGGTCTTCTGGTTATTCACGTATCCCGGCTCGGCTCTTAAACTCTATAAAACAAGAGGAAAGAGAAGGGAGTAAGCTTTAAGCTTAATAAGTTTACATGTAAACAATATAACATTTTAGTATATGCTAAACAATTATATAACAATACATACTAAACAAGAAACAATCCACATTCATAGTCATGCTTACTCATTCCTCCCATTTCCACATTCCAGCCTTGTCACAAGATCAATGTATACGTTCATTAGCATAACTCCCTGCACTTAGCACCACAATATCACTTAATACAACACATCACAATCTATTGATCAACTACTCAAGATCAATTTCTCGGTGGTTTTGCAGTTAGCCCACCATCAGATTTATTTGGGGTGGAATCGCACATAGCCTACCGAGAGGTTAGTTACGGTCCCACCTAATGATAAATAGACAATGGTATCGCACATAGCCCATCGTAATTAAGTATTAAGGTGGTATCGCACTTAGGCCACCATCAAGTATTGATATAACACACTTATATGTCCATTCCATCTTTCTTACTAGAGTTATTCAATAACTACCACATTAAATCCACTTGAATCATACATGTTCTCAATTGTGCTATACACTAGTTAGCAACAACAATGTATACATACAAAATGCATTGTTTACACATAAACTTACCTCTGTTTAATCCATGACCTTGCCTTTTCCCCGATCAAGGTTAATTCCGCGCTCTTCTTGATCTATAACAATAAGATTCACTCATTTAGATCATTCTATGATCATAATGCATCAATTTCTACACTTATGCAAAAATAACCATTTTGCCCTTGCACTATGGCAAAATTACAATTTTGCCTCTAGGCTCGTAAATCATTTTTCAACAAATTTTATCAATAAATAAGCCTAGCTGAACATTTATTTCTCTTACAACTACTCACCGTTCTAACTATTTCATGCATTTATGACACAAATTCATTCTTTGCATTTGAGTCCTATTTAGGTGTTTTCATGCTAACACCTTTCACAAAAGTTGTTTCTTACATCCTTAACATTCTTTTTCTTCTATGAAAACTCAGCTAACAACATAACTACTCTCATGGCAAGTCTTTAGAATTTCAACCATATCTCAAATTAGTCCTCTCATTAGCTAGCTCAAGCTTTGGGGACTCCAAAAGTACAACAACCATTAAGAGAAACCTCAAACTCACTTACTTGCTAGGGAATATGTTGGTTGAAAGTTTTGAGCTTCAAAACTTCTATTTCTTTTCAATTTTTGGTGGATGAAGGTGGAGGAATAGTGAAAAGATGATAACATCTTTATTCATCTTATTTTATTCATTTTTACCACCTAATATCCACCAAATTTGACCAACATTAAAATCTTGTCTACCTAGCTCCTATATGGCCGGCCATCACTAGATAAATGGCCTAATTGCACTTTAAAAACCTCCAAATTACAATCTATAGCTATTAGGTACCTCTACCTTATAAAATACAACTTTCGCACTTTATACGATTTAGTCTTTTTTCACGATTAAGCATGCTATCACTCAAATTAATGCACCAAAATTTTCACATAGCCTTATAATAATACCATAACACATAAAATAACATCAAAATAATTTTCCTTAACTTCGGTTTAGCGATCCCGAAACCACTGTTTTGACTAGCCCCTAAATCGGGCTGTTACAATTCATAATATCCGTACCTAGTTCTAAACAATGTATTCGGCACATCAACATCTTTATGCCGCAACTGATAATAGCCAAAATCTCAAATCAATCTTAGAAAACATTGTAGCCCCTTTTAACTGATCAAAAAAATCATCAATTCTTGGTAGAGGATATTTATTCTTGATTGTCACTTTGTTGAGCTGTTGATAGTCTATACACATTCTAATTGAACCATCTTTCTTCTTTACAAACAACACTGGTGCACCCCAGGGCGAGAAACTCAGTCGTGCGAATCCTCTATCAGTTAATTCTTGCAACTGAGCTTTCAACTCTTTTAACTCTGCCAGAGCCATTCTGTACGGAGCTATCAATATCGGTGAAGCTCCCGGTACTAAATCAATAGCAAACTCAACCTATCTGATTGGTGGAAAACCTGGTAACTCTTTTGGAGACTTGCAAACAACTGGTACTGATTCAATCTTTGATTCTGACACTTTTGTATCAAGTACACATGCAAGATATGCATCGCATCCCTTTTTCACATTTTTTTAGCTAACATCGACAAAATTATAGCTGGTAAACCACTCAGATAATTTGATTTGATTTGTAGAGTGTCATTGTTCTGACATTTCAACTCAATTGTCTTTCGTCTATAATTTACTACTGCATCATGCAATGTCAACCAGTCCATACCCAAAACTACATCGAACTCATGAAACGACAACAACACCAAATCAGCCAGAAAACAGTAACCCCGAGTCATTAATGGGAAGTTCTTGCAAACTTTGTCAACCAGGACATATTTGCCTAAGGGGTTCGATACTTTTATAACACACTCAGTAAAATCAACAAGTAAATTCTTATTAGACACTAAATTCACGCATATATATGAATGGGTTGATCCGGGGTCTATCAATGCAACTACATCAGTGTCATAAAGAGAGGATGTATCGGTAATAACATCTGAGGATGACACTTCTTTGCGAGCGCGAATAGCGTAGGCTATGGCAGGTGCTCTAGCCTCGGATCTCACAGCAGTATCTCGTGTTGCACCTCTACTACCACTGATATTTCCAACATTACGGGGTGGTCTTCCTTTCGCAGTCGTGTTGCTTGGTCTTGCATTCTGAAATTTATTTTTCTCATCTAACTCAGGACAATCTTGAATGAAATGTTCGTACGAGCCACATCTAAAACAAGCTTTGTCATTCATTCTACACTCTCCAAAATGTTGTTTTCCACATCGTCCATTTTCAGGTTTATTTGGTCTAGCATTACCCACACTCGCCATTGACGTATCCAGAGTTTTTGAACTTGTAAATTGCATCCCATGATCTCTATTAGAGTACTCCACTGATGTATTTGATCGACTATAAACATCTTGTGATTCATGGATAAAGTGTTCTTTAGCTTTGCAAGCACGATAGACGTGTACCACGAACTCTTTCAACTCTAGAGTTCCTACTAGTAATCTGATATCTTCTTTCAATCCATCTTCAAACATTTTGCACATAATAGCTTCCGTTGAAACACATTCTTGGACATATTTACTGAACCCCACGAATTCTCGTTCATATTCTGTTACGGACATACGGACCTGTTTTAATTCTAGAAACTCTTTGTGTTTCTGATCAATGAACTTCTGGCTGATATATTTCTTTCTAAACTCAGATTGAAAGAAATCCCACGTAACCCGTTCTTTCGGTACCACTGATGTCAGAGTATTCCACCATTGATATGCAGTGTATCTCAATAAGGATACATCACATTTAATGCATTATTCAGGTGTACATGATAATAATCGAATACTCTGATTGTATTTTCAAGCCAGAATTCAGCTCTCTTGGGATCATTGTCAATTGTAGCCCTGAACTCTTCAGCCCCATACTTATGAATTTTATCAACTGGCAGCTTGTTCAATTGTATAGGATCAATAACTTGAGGAACTACGAGGATTGGTTGAGGAATTGGTGGGGGTGGAGGTTATTGAGCAGCCGGATTCGTTCGAACAAACTTCGTGAACCACTCGTTCATCTTTTGGAAGAAGGCTTGTTTAGCCTCTCCTCCCTGACTACCCAATACGGGTCTAGATTCAGAAGGCGCTGTCCCTTGAGTGGGAGTTGGCGCATTACTTTCAACCTCATCAGCTACAGCTCGATCTGGATCCATTTACTATACGAAAACACATTTTAAATTGTTAAGAGTCATCACACTATCACAGTTTATATATGGCATGTATAGCTAGACTCTCACACACGCTATGTTAGTCCTAGAATCGACTAAACCCTAGCTCTAATACCAATAAATGTAACACCCTCACCCGTATTCAACGCCAGAATAGGGTTACGAAGTATTACTGAACTTATAAAATATTTAATCATTCAATTCACATATAGTTTCACATTTCATGCAAACATTATTCAAACTCAAGCATAATGTCCCTATAATGAGCCTACGAGGCCCTAAACATGCTTTGGAAGTGGTTCAGAACTAAACCGATAACATATGAAACTTTTACGAAACTTATAAAATTTTTCAAACTGCAGGGGTCACACGTTCGTGTGCCCTGGTTGTGTCACTCACACGGCCAAGAGACACGCCCGTGTCTCAGGCTGTGTGGACATTCGAAATGGGATCACATGGTCGTGTCCTAGCCCGTGTCTGATCCCGTGTAACTCTCTAACTTGGGTCACACACCCGTGTGCCCTAAAAATGGTCATACACGCCCGTGTGCCAGACCATGTACTATGCCATGTCAATCCTGTAGGGTGTACTAACTTATGCCACACAGCCAAGTCACATGTCCGTGTGTGAGGGCGTGTGGAGCATACTGACTTGGTTTCAAATTCAAAACTAGGGGACACATGACCGTGTGACATGACCGTTGTCATATACGGCTGAGACACACGCCCGTGTTTCTGCCCGTGTGGATAAAAATAGGCTATTTACCAAGCCAATTTGCCACCCAAATTGCGCATACCAATACAAGCTCAAATGGTACCATTTCAAGACACAAATATGCAGCCAAATATCATCAACCATATCACATGGCAATATTTACAACAAACCACATAACATTTATAAGCTACCTCAAATGACCAAAATACTTTTCCATCAAACATACCAAAATGACCAAAGCCTATACTTGTCATATACCATATATACACAACTTCAAAAGTACTGAAATAGATGTCGATAGTGCGATGAAGTCTCTGACGCTACCGGATTTGAGCTAGCTTCGAAATACTATAAAACATGGATAATAGAAACGAAGTAAGCTTTATATCTTAGTAAGCTCGTATAATAATAACTTAACTTAACAATTAAACCTCATTCAATCATAATAAGCAATCATGACATAACCCATAATAATCTAAAACCTTTCTTTTGTTCAACTTATTACTAAACATGAATTCACCATTCATTTCAATTCACAGCTCGTATACTTTCCATACATACTTGTACCAACTCATATCAGTCTCAATACCATCCACATCTCGAATATACCCGTTGAATTATTTCAATAGCATGAAATATACCCTACCTTGGATTGATACTAAAAATAATAATAAGACTTTATATATTAATTCCATAATTCACTTACCAAATCACTCCGAATTTATAAATGCTTACGATATGAGTACTTCGATTGTAATATCCCGGGTTAGGGGCTATTTTGTTGTTGCATGTTATTGCATGTGTTTGGTGTGCTGTGTTGCTATTTCGGTGTTTTAGGGGCTTAATTGTAGGCTAGGAGTGTGCCTGAGTGAATGGAAAATTTTGGTTTTTGGGTGTTAAGTTAGGGGAGCTGTTGGAGCTAGGGTATAAGGGTTTTCTTTGGTATTTTATTGCACAAGTGAAGAGCTGGCAGAGTGGCAAGGGAGGAGCTTGGTGTGGCGTCAACTTCAAGGAGTAGAGGTCTGGTGTTCGAGCTGCAGAGTTCCCTTTTTGGTCACTCATTTTGGACGGCATAGGAGGGAGAAGTTGGTTGGAGTTCAAATTCCCCTTGGACTTGGTCAAGTGATGAGGTGGTGGGAAGAGAGGAAAAAGGGGAGTGTGACTTGGTCCACTCATTTGAAATGAGTGGTGGTGAGTACTTGGGGGGATTTGGCCGAAATTTGGGGGAGTTGGAGGGGAGAAGTGACGGCATAGTGTGGGTGAGGGGAAGGCCGAATGTACCTTGGCACTTTGGTATATTTTCGGTCAAGTTTTTAGTAAGCAAAAATTCCCTTTTTGTTCACTTTGGAAACCGAAAGTCTAAGCATCTCTTTTGACATATTTTCTTAGTATGTTCGGTCACTTTCTGAGTCAAGAGCAAAAGTTTAGTTAGCCGAAATTCCTTTGGTCTTCACTCATTATTTGGTTTTCTTTGCTTCCTAAAACCGTAAGTCAAAAGGTGTGCTTGCCGAATTTCTTTTGCACTTTGTCTTCTACATTTTGTGTTGTTAGCCGAATGCTCTTCTAGTTTCTTTCTTCTTTTCAGTTGTGTAAACCGAAAGTCATCTCTAAAAATACTTCCATCATTTCTTTTCTTCCCAAAATCTTAAGCCGAACCTCTCTTCTATTGTTGCCGATTTTTCTCTTTTTCTTAAACCATCTTGCCGAAATTCCATTTTCACTCTACTCTCATCTCATATTTGTTTTCTCTCTTCTCTCATTCAGAACCGATCACAGGTGTGCTAAACATCTAAAAGCAAATTCTTTTCTTTTTATTCGAGGTGCTGGCCGAATCTATTCTCCTCTGTTAGTTTTCTTTTTGGCCGAATATCTCCCCTTCTCCTAGTAGTTGTTGTGGCCGAATATCAGTAGAGGGTTGGGATCCTTGCTTCAATCGTGGGTGGTGGTAAGCTTTTGGCCGAATGGCCATTTCTTCTTTTTTCTGTTCTTGATCGTTTGGTTTGGTTAAGAGCCGAATGTGGCCTTGTGGTTGAGAGTTAACCTTTGGTATTGAAACCGATTGCATTATAGGTCATTTGGATTTTGGATACGATCAAGTGGAGCCTTCGTTCTCTGATCAGCCAAGTGGGGTAAGTATTGGTAAGGGCCGGTTCTATTAGTTGATTCCTTTACCTCATTAAGCCAAGATAATTAGGGATTAATGGTTCTTTTCTAGGTGGAGGCCGATTGTCAAAGAGAACCACTACTGGTTCGGGGTTTGGTTGGAAACCAAACCATTCGCAAGTGTAAGGTAATGGCTTAATGTTGATCCCTTGGTTAATGGTTGTTGGCCGAATGCTAGTGATGCCTAACCCCTAATGTTTGGCCGATTGTAGGAGTTAGTAATCGAGGGACTTAGATCGTTTTCGTTGGGATTCTAGACTCGTATTTATCAGGTGTGTAACTAACACACTTCTGTTTAGTAATATGATTGATAACCTGTGTGATAATTAATGAAACAGTGATGATTGATATGATACCCTAATGGGTATGGTTCTGGACTCGGGTAAGTCAGTATTATTATTATGAGTTTAATGATGATCTATATGATACCATGGCTGTGGATATATGTGACATGGGATATGAGATTAGACATGTTAGCATGATATGCATGATTGTATGATATGCATGATTACATGAGTATGGTATGTTGATGGGTGATACGAGTGGAGGGAGCAGTGATATTTTGTGCTGACGAGCACCAGTGTTTTGGTAACACACTTTGTGACTTTGGGTCACCAGAGGTTTGGCACCTCCAGAGGTTTGGTACCTCAGCGTCTCGTCCCTGTGGTTAACACCACCGTGGGTTGGCCCCACTTGTGAGATACGGGATTGACGCCAGTGATTTGGTATCACACGATGGGTTGGCCCCATCACCAGATTTGTGACTACGGTCACCAGTGCTTTGGTAGCACATTGTGTCTTTGGGACACCAGAGGTTTGGCACCTCATTGCGACTTGTCCCTGTGGTTTGACCACCGTGGGTTGGCCCCACTTGAGATACGGGATCGTCTGCTAGTGATTTGGTATCACACGATGGGTTGGCCCCATCATTGGATTTGTGACTTCGATCACCAGTGCTTTGGTAGCACATTGTGTCTTTGGGACACCAGTGGTTTGGTACCACATTGACGGATATTGTGTCTTTGGGACACCAGTGTTTTGGTAACACATTGTGACTATATGTCACCAGTAGTTTGGCACCACCAGTGGTTTGGTACCACACGGGGTAGAAAAGGCGATATGGATGGTTAGGATCGGGTTGCATTAATTATGTTGCTATGTATGATGTGTGTTAGCATGTTGTTTTATCGGGAGCGGGATTTACACACTGAGTCATTCGACTCACCCTCTCCTTTGGCATTTCAGGTGACTCGTAGACGCGGACATGGAGCCGGGATGGACTCGGGGTGCACATGCCATGCTTTAATAAAAGTTTTGCTCGGACTATAGAAGTTGGGTACTTTAGCTTATTTACTTTCATTTGGGTTTTAAATTGGATTTGTAAAAGGCCTTTAATTTATGTTTTATGATGTTTGATGTTTTAATTAGATTTTAATATGCCTTAACAAAATAAGTTGGTATGAATTTTACTAACACTTGGAAAGATAATAATTTCAAAATCATAACGCAATGTGTTTTTAAACCATACCATCGGGTATCACACTAAGTCTTTATGACAAACAAATACAAATGGTTTTCAATTCAAACTTGTAGTTCTCCTAAGTTTAAAAGTGTTTTATGTATCACTAAGAAACTAATGAGGTTTTAAATGGTATGAACTCGTTTTAACTACACATTCTGGCTAGGTTTTCAAAATATCCGGGTTTCAAATACACCATTTGATTTCAAACAAGTCTACTCAGATTTGTTTCAAGTACACTATGTTTTCACCCTGCCTTTAAACGGAAAATCTGATCTCTCAAAAACGTTTTCCCCGTAACATACCAGATTCGGACGTGGTGTCTTGTCCGGGTTTGGGGTGTTACATCGATATTTCGATGCCATAGTCCAACTATGGTCTTACAAATACATTGCCATGGCCCTACCGTGGTCTTACATTCACATGCCATAACTCGGTTATGGTCTTATTTTTCGATTGCCATAGCCCAGCTATGGTGTTATTTAGTAATTTGTCTTACTTAAATCGTACATTTAACTTAAATTTCCCAAATATAACCAATAAGATAAATACAATCACTATACCATTTATCAATTAAATAAATACACATTTAAGTTCAATTATACAAACTTACCTTGTGTACAGAAATGACGGAATGGACTGACTATTCAATTACTTCACTTTTTCCCTGATCTAAGTCTGAATTCCTCTTTTCTTGATCTATAAGTAATCAAAATCAACTTATTTATTCCTCTATTTATTCAATTCAATCCAAAATATACATTTAAGCACATTTACATATTTTCCCCTAATGTTTCACAACTTTTACAATTTAGTCCTTATTTCATAAAAACACAAATTAATGAAATTCAATGTTAACCCATGCTAGCCGATTTACACATTAGTCCCTAGCAGCCCATATTTTTCATTTATTTCGCATTTCAACCACAAAGTTTCAACATTTCACAATTTAATCCCTAATTTGCATTTTCACTAAAAAGCGCTTTATAAAACTTGTATATCTATCAACAAGCATTCATAATCTATCAAGAAACTTCAAAATACGTGCTTATTCTTCAATGGCAACTTTCAAAATCTTTAACAGTTTTACAAAATAGTCCTTGGGCTAGCTAGACCTAATTGCAACGGTCTCAAAAACGTAGAAATCATTAAAAACGAAACAAAAACAGACTTACATGCTGAAGGATAAGTGACTGAATATTCAAAGCCCTAAAATGGTGTTTTTATTCATGTAATTTCGGCAATAGGAAGAAGATGAAGCAAATTTTTGGCTTTGTTTTAGTTATTTTAACCTTAATAATTAATTTACTATAATAACCTTAAAAATAAACCTTTAATACACATGTTAATATGTCCATAAATGTCCACTCAAATAAGTAATGGTCTAATTGTCATTTCAGGACACCATAATTAAAAACCATTGCAATTTAACACCTTTAACTTATAGAACCCTAATTTTGCACCTTTTGCTATTTAGCTCTTTTTACCGAATTAAGCATTCAAACGATAAAATTTCTTAACGAATTTTTCACACAAACATATTATCATGATGTAGACATTAAAATAATAATAAAATAAATATTTTGACTTTAGATTTGTTGTTATAACACCCCTAACCCGTGTTCGACCCTAGATTAGGGTTAAAGGCGTTACCGAGCAGATCGAAAACTTTTATAAACATTTCATACAATCATTCGCCAAACACAATCAAAGTGTCCCTTATATTGGTCAAGGAGACCTAAGTCATGCTTTAGAGTAGGGCTGAAACTAGGCCAAACACATACAGAAATTCTTGAAAATTTAAAACTTTTTTAAGTTATGCAGGCCACAAGCCCGTGTGAGCAGGCCGTTTGTCTTCCACGGACACCAAACACCCCCATGTGTCTTGGTCGTGCCAAAATCAAGACATGTATACTAAATTTTCCACACGGCCACTAGGCACGCCCGTGTACCATGGCCGTGTGCTCTTAGGTTATATACTGACTTAATCACAAGGCTACCAGACACGTCTGTGTGCTAAGGCCTTGCTCACTTAGCTAGATACTGTCATTTTCCCACGGCCATTAGGCACGCCAGTGTGCCATAACCGTGTAGGCAAAATAGGCCATTGCCAAGGCCATAATGCCACCCACAATAAGGTCATACCTACAAGCAATATACCAATTCATATCATACTCAATTGACAAACAAAGACATGCAAAATATTCAACAAATCTTTGCATCCAATCTCATTTTGAAACATACCAATTTGTCCAACTAAACAAATATACTTTCAAGCATAATTCATCTATAATTACTTTTCATATAATCATTTCTTTAATCAAACCTCAACACTCGAAATTTCATCCATATGCTTACCATAAACTTTTCCCTTTTATAATCATGAAATCATACCAAAACCATCATCAAATACCATATTCATAATGCATAATTTCAACAAATAACTAACCACATCACATAGCTAAGTTCATAACTCAACTTATACCAAATAACTAGCCTATACATGTCATATCTAGCTATATACATTTCCAAAAGATACCAAAATGAGCATAGGTAGTGTGATGATGATCCGCGATGGTCCCGAGCCTTCAGTAGCTTTGACGATCAATAAAACAGAGAAAGCACACACAGAGTAAGCTTTCAAAAGCTTAGTAAGCCATATACAAATGAACTTAGCAATTAATACACATTCAATTTGATAAGATGTCATTTATAGTTCTCATCACAGCTTTATCTCATAATCATTGATTCATATGCTTAGCCATATCATACCAAAGACTTCAACTCAAATATCACATATATATACATAGCTCATTTGAGCATATATTCACATATTGTCTCATCTTTCCATTTCACATATTCATCTTAGTAAGCTCACATAGATGCTTACCTTTCATGCACATCTAGTGTACAAATCAAACATACCTGAAACATATATACAAATCACATAATCATTCATATTACGAATTTGCCCGTTGAACCGTTCAGAATCTAATAGGAAATGAAACGTGCTCAGAATAATAGTACAATGCCAACGTCCCAGACGTGGTCTTACATGTAATCAGATATCGATGCCACTGTCCTAGATAGGGTTTTATACGAATCAATACAATGCCAATGTCCCAGACATGGTCTTACACGTAAAACTCATATCGATGCCAATGTCCCAGACGTGGTCTTACACGAAAGTCTCATATCAACGCCAACGTCCTAGGCGTGGTCTTACACGAAACCTCGAAATAATGCCAACGTCCCAGACATGGTCTTACATGATAACACATAACAGAAACCTATGTCATGATATAGCTAATCCTATCTATTCCTAGGTTCGTACGGGACTTCTCAGAGGTTAACACTATGTCAATCTTATCTTAGAATTCATGTACACAACATCTCATAAGCATTCATAGTTATCAATTATCATATGAACATACATAATTCAATACAAATACGTTTATTTGTATAATGACTTACCTCAGATCCAGATATTCGTTCGGACTCGTTTATTCAACTACCTTCACTTTCCCGCGATCTAAGTCCACTTTCTTCAACTCTTGATCTATATATATTCAAATTTAACACTTTTATTTATCAACATTTTCATTTCAATCCAAAAACACACATTTAGGGCTATTTGCAACTTAACCCTCACATTTGCACATTTTATCAATTTAGTCTATTTTTCTTAAAACATCAAATATACAAAATCACCATTTAACCATGCTTAGCCGAATGCCCATGTATCTCATACAAATCCAAACATTTCATCAAATTCACAATTTAGTACTTCAAAATACTATTTTCACAATTTAGCCATAATTAGTTAAAATCATCAAAATTTCAAGAACAAAACATGTTCATATAACACATATCTTTCATTAAACACCTAAACTCATCACGAAGTTTACCATTTCATCAATGACACATGAATGTAAGAGCCCAAATTTTCCCGGGCCCGATAAAACCAAAACCAAAAAAACCAATAAATAAAATAAAAAACCAATAAATAAAAATCCACATAACTGTTTTTTTACAAGGCCCAATTGAGACCCAAACCACTGCCCAAATACCCAACACTACCCTAAGCCCAAATGGCCCAAAACATAAAGTAAATAAGCAAAAAGCCCTAGCCTTGCGCCGCATGCTTTCAGCGATCGTACACCCACGTGTAAGCCACCACCGCCTCCACGCCACATCAGTCTCTCCGTACGGCTTTCGTACAACGCCATGCACGCTCGTACCTGCACAAGGAAATGAATAGCAGCAGAGAAAACAAAAAAGGAAAAGAATTGTATTTTTCATTTTTATTTTTATTTCTAATTTTGGCTTTAAACGGACCGAAACAAAACATTGTAAGGGCATGATTTTTGATAAGGAAATACAAATAAAAAAAACTCAAAGAGCAGAGAGTTGATTTAGAGGTATTCATTAAATTTCTAATCCTTTTTTGTAAAGATCTATAATACCGGTATAGTATAAATGCTGTGGAAGGAGGTTTTTACATTTGTTCGCAGTCGGAAAAGCCGAACCCGAAGGTTCATTGCCTTCATTTGAGGGTTTTGGGGGATCTTTTGAGTACTTGGTGCTTAGATCCGTGTTAAAGGGGGTTCAAGGGTTTGAAATGGCCTTTTTTGGGTCTTCGATGATCGCGCACGATGGCCGGCGGTGGAGAGACGGTGACAGCGCGAGCTTGGGGTTAAAACCCTAGCAGAGAAAGAACTCCCCCCTTTTAGTTTTTTTAACAAAACGGCAGAAATGAACAACAAAGAAATTTTTTTCCCTTTATAAGTGATACAAAACGGCGTTGTTTAGGGCCTGTTCCATAGGCCTCAAAACGGCGTCGTTTAGGCCGACCCGATGACTCGATCCAAACTCTACTAATCCCGCGTGTTTAGGGATCTGAGGGAATAATTGCGCTATTGATCCCTTTGTTCAGTGCTGCCATTCAATCGAGTCTTATTTCTATTCCATTTTTCTTAGATTTTACTGGAGAATTTTGTGCTGATTCTATTTTTCTTCACGATTTGACTCTGCATTTTGATAATTTGAAATATTTGTACTTTTAATCCCTGATTACTTGCACGCATTTTATTTTAATCCTTATTTCTGTTTAAGGACTTTGTTTATTTTTAAATTAACCTCTTAATTTTATCTTCAATTCAATTGAGTTTTTCTATTCTTTTATTGCTTTAAATATATTGATTTCTTTTGGTTTTTAATAAATTGTTTTGAATTATCTTATTAATTTTAATGTGTTTCAAATTACTTACATATAATTTTTATTATATACATTTTTATCTTCTTGCATAATAAATATTTATTTCTAATTTCTCTTTTAGGCACTTGTTTGATTCAAAATTGATATAATATCGAATATAATTTTTTTTACATCATTATGTTACATATAAATGTTCACATATAAAATTTTACCAAAATTGTTTTCATTTCATGTATATATTATTTTATGTATATTTGTATATCCATATATTTTCATTTAAAATTGTTTGTATATATATCATGTCTTTGAAATACCTCGTTTTAAATTATATTTTGCCTATTTTAAACATTACCTATTATTTATTCATATAAATGTATATAGGTTTGCATTAAAATTTTTCTTCAATATATATATTATTACTTTATGTATATATTATATTTTAAATCTATATATATATATATATATTCTTATAAATCTAGTTAAATAACTTATATCTTTTAAAACTTCAATCTTATTCATATATTTCTTTATTTCAAAACTTTCATCATACATAAATTACTTATATTGAGTTTTCTTGCATATATATTACTTATATTATTCCTATTTAATATTTTGTATACGGTTTATTTTTGTAACACCCCAAACCTGGTCAAAACGCTACGACCGAATCTGGCATGTCATAGAAAAGGAAAAAGTTTCGGAAGAACCGAGTTAACGTCATGAGTTGGGAAAAATCTTCAATTTTTGTAAAACAGAATTTATATTGAGTGATCAATTGGAAACAATTTTAAGTCTTAGTTTGAAAAGTTGAGTTGCCCTTGTTACTAAAACCCGAATTTTAATTACCCAATTGTAAAATCTTGAAAATCCCAAAGTTCTTTAAGTTTCGGAAATCACCCATTTCGTAAATTTGTTGGGCATGACTTAATAATAAAAAAATAGGATAAAAGAAAATTTATAAAAACAAATAAAAACCTACTTAACGTTTAAATGGCCTTATTACATTACCAAAATCCAAATTAAAGTAGAATAGTTTCGAAATAACTATTTAAAATAAAATCCAAATATTATGCATGGCCACCACGAGTCCACCTCGGCTCCATATCCGCGGTCTATGGATTACCTGCAAAATATAACAAAGGGGGGTGAGTCACCGAGACTCAGTGTGTAAACCGCCGACCAAATGAGCTTTGGGCGCTCACACAATTTCATATACAAAGTATGTATGTCATGCAACCCAACCAACCTAATGTGCTCATCCACCGTATCTCCTGTGTCTACCCAATGTTTGTGGCACCTAGCCACTGGTGGTACCTAACCACTGGTGGTTCCAAACCACTGGTGACAAAAGTCACAAATAATAATATATGGGGCCAACCCACTTGTGGTACCTAACCATTGGTGACAATCCCAAATATCAATACGTGGGGCCAACCCACTGTGGCACCAAACCACTGGGACGAGTCACAGAAATAAGATATATGTGGTACCTAACCACTGGTGGTTCCAAACCACTGAGACTTAGTCACAAATAATAATATGTGAGGCCAACCCACTTCTGGTACCTAACCACTGGTGACAGTCTTAAAAGAGATCATATTTCCTCCCTCTTCACATCATACCCCTTTTTCATGCTCATGCTTTACAATATGGTATAATCATGCTTTCAATGTACAACAACAATCATTTCACCCGAACATACATCCATTAATAACAGCACATAGTGGAACTTACCGGGAGTCCTCTCTATTACCCACAAAGGTAACATAGTGGTACATGCCATCACTTTGGCTTTTAGCAATACACAGATAATAACATAACTAACATATAAAGTGTGTAAGAGTTACACACCTGATAACGCGTAACACAACACTCTCTACGTCGACGCTATCGCTAACAGGCACTACTGCTATCTGCCTACTATTCTGCTCGGAAGTTGGCCCACAACCCAGTGGCCAATCTCGAATAGCAGACACCGTGCGCTTCTTGTACTTTGGAACTGGGGCTATGGGTTTAACGCCTTCCTTCGCTTGGCTAGCGTTTGGGTCCATGAAAAAGGGCTTGGTCAATAGACCAGATTAACGCATTAAATAAGAACAAATAGGAATATGTACTCAAACTTAAAGATCCCTTACCTAGATTGACAAATCCCAGAGATTTAACGACTTGGATCAAAGCACCGATTAAGTACTTAAATCGACTAACACCGAGTATTCCTTAACACCCTTCAATCGACCAAGAATTACACAATTCGGTTACTGCCTTCGGCACTCCAAACGTGAGAAAATATAATTGAAATGAAAAGAAACCACTTACCCCAAACTCTAGAGAACCGATTTGGAGTGATGGAAGATGGGTAACAGTGATCCACAAAGAACGAATGCTGATGCTGTTCTGCTCTCGAACCGAAAGGAATGGAAAAGAGAGGATAGGTTTCAGCTAACAAGAGATGGAAGAGATGAAGAAAAGGAATGGGGAATGGAGTTTTCGGCTCTTGCTGAATCAAATGAAAGGAAGAAAAAGAAAAAGGAATGGTATGATGCTAGGAGAGTTCGGCTATGGCGTTTGAGAGAGGAGAAAATGACAAAGTTTCGGCAAGGGTATGGCTTCAGAGAGTTTCGGCTTTGAAGACAATGGCAAAGAGAATGAAACACAAGTGATGAGTGAAAAGCAAAGTAGGTTTCGGCCAAACACAAAAGAAGAAGAAAATGAAAGAGATTTAGAAGATGTTTCGTTTTTGGTAATTTGAGAGAAAAGAAAAATGCAAATCAAGAAGTGTGGGAGTGCTTCGGTTTTGGCATCAAAGAAATGATAACAAAAAGACACTAGGTGTTCTCTAACTAGCCGAATATTCAACACCCCCTAAGGCTAGCGCCAACAATCGGCCACCCCTAAGCTAACACCCAAAACCGAATGCCCAATCCCACCTAACACCTTCAAAATTCGGCTAACACTTCACACTCCTCAATCCCTTCTTTTCCTCCTTAATTTTCTCCTGATCACACATTCAAACTTGTTTGAATTATTCAAACTCCTTGAATTGACCTCTTTCACTCATTCAAAGGTGTTGACCCATTCAACACTCATCCACCAGAGTCCAAGCTGAGTGCAACTCTCCCTTACCTTGGCGTCAAAAAGAAATCCCCAAAAGGGAGACCACGCAGCTCGAACCTGCTCCCTGCCAGCTCCCCTGAGGCGTCACTCCCTTGCATCCTAAGTGGCGCCTCCTTGCCACTTTACTAAGGCATTTCTTGTCTCAAATACCCACAAGAACAACCCTTAAGTCATATCCCATCCAGCTTCCCCCTAAGGTGCCCAAAAAGAAAATTTGGCCAAGTCCCCAGCTTAACCCTGAGCCTTTCCTGGACCCTCGAGACAACCTAAACCAACATATTAAACACAGCATACACACAAAACATACAACATGCACAGCCCCTAATTCTAGGATGTTACAATTTTGATTTTCTTTTTGCATGCAATTTCCAAATTTATGTACATATAACTGATAATTCATATAACATTGGTTGCAAATGGTTTTTCCTTTATGCTATTCATTTTTTATATATTTGTCGCATTTGAATTGTGTCAATTTTTTTGGTATTCTTTTTAAAAATTGTCTTTTAATTTATGGATTTTGAATGTTAATATTTGTAAAGTATATGTTGTATTGCCATCGTATGTGTATTAATTTGGTTTCTTGGTATTTTCATATGATTTTGTTCCTTTATATGTTATTGTCACCATGTATTATAATTCAATGCTTGGCACTATGTCTTATTATCAAATAATGATGCAAATTCTAGGTTATATAAGCCAATTTTAGTTGTTTTTTATCCCAAACAAATCAAATAAAATACATTTTGATTACTCGAAATATTTTTAAAATACGACAATATTTGATGTTTGGAAATTCAGAATATTGTGCCCTACCGTGCTGGGTTTCAGTTCTTCACTTGACCAAATAATTAAATACCCTTTTAATAGCATGATTTGGAAATTTTGAGATGATTTTGGTTTCAATGTTCAAGATGTCATATCCTAACGTGTTGGATATGGTGTTTTATTCCTTCGGAATGAGAAAATCTTAAATTCCAACTTAAATTAATCAAACAATTTTCAAAAGGAATTACATTTTAATTTGTTTCAAATTTTCAACATAAGGACATTAGTTAATCAATTTGGTACCAATTTTGGGCGTACGAGGGTGCTAATCCTTCCTTGTATGTAACCGACTTCCGAACTTGTTTTTCTATTTCGTAGACCAAATTATTTTTTTACAAGGTGATCCAAGCACACCTAAATAAAAAAAGGTTGGTGGTGACTCCATATCTCATTTTTAAGTCGATATCCATTTTCCAAAAAAAAAAAAAATGGTTTCGACAATGAACATCATAAATTCTTCAAATTACAACATGGGCTTGATAGTAAACTAATCAACAATATCAAAAACATAAAAATCATCAAAATCCAAAGTCAAAACATACCTTAATTTAGCCAAATTATAGCCGAATGCCCTAGCTTTCCTATTCTCTTTTTCTTTTCTTTATTTTGGTTCAAATAGAAAGATGAACACACATATCATAGCTTTCTTCTTTTGTGTTTGTTTAATAATCTTTTATTTTTCAATTTACTAATTTAACCTTTCCACTAATAATTCAAATAGACATACATTAAGGGCACATTTGTCCTTTGTTCATCCACTAACTAAATAATAGTTAAATTGCCTCTTAAGGCCACTACTTTCAAAAGCCACGTCAAATAGGTATCTTTCCATAAAGCATGCAAATATTGCATTTAATGCAATTTAATCCTTTTATCAAATTAAGCACATAGACGGACAAATTAACTTACGAAATTTTAACACATGCTTAATCACGTATTAAAGGCACAGAAAATAATATTAATATAGTTTACTGATTCGGATTTGTGGTCCCGAAACCACTGTTCTGACTAGGGTCTAAACCGGACTGTTACAGTGGTCCCGAAACCACTGTTTCGATTTGACTACAAATGGGCTGTTACAATTATCTTTAAGCTGAAGTCTCCTCTCAGTTTTGTTCTAACATAAAGATCATTACAACACCCCTTAAACCACTATGCTATATAAGTGGGTTCAATTGAGAGCATTCGCAATGTATTGCCAGCTTAAATGAAATATGATATATTTGTAAATAGAAATGGTTATTGGATACTAAAGAAAGTTGAAACAAGTAATTTGTTGTGAGATGTTAACAAAAAGCTCGCAATTGTAGTATATTCTTTCAGGGTTATTGGATGCGCATAAAGCAAACACAAACAAACACAAGCAAAACAATAGCAAATAATAACAAAATACGAAAAATAAAAATAGCAAAAACAAAACCAAAAATAGTGTAGTCGTTTAAATAGTTTACATAAAACTAAAAATACGAAAGCATGTAACTATTCTCTAACTCTGCAATCGAGGTTTGAGGCCATGATTGATTTTCCTTTGCCTCGCATAGTACGTTTTAAGATTCTTTGCTGACTCAACTACTCACTGGGCTCTCTCATTACGATACATTTCATATATCATCTTCAGTGGCCTCATCATCTTCATCGTCAGGATCCATTCCCTTGTCTCTTTCTTCCTCTTCAGCTTCATCTTCTTCTCCTTCCTTGGTTGTGTCTGTAGATGAGTCATTCGAATCCTCGGGCTACTATGGACCTGCTCTCTAGCTCAATGCTAATTTGTTGAAAAATGGTTTCATCGCCTCGGGCATATGAGTGGTGCGGCGTATGTCCTGTTAGAGTAGGCCCAAAGAACAATCATGAGATGATTATAATCACATACTTGTTTTACCCTATTTGTTAATATAAGGTATTGCTATTATTATTTTAGTTTCTTTTTCTATATGTAAATAAACTGATTAATAATAAAGTCTTGAGAATAATATGATTATTCTTAAAAGGTCCTTAGAAAGTATTATTGTGGGCTTGGATAATAATAATGCATCGACTAATGTGTAGTTGATTGATGACAAAGTGTCGTTATTGACATAGGGATATAAAGATCAATACATGAGTATGTATTAAAGAACAACACACTGGACTAATCCGCTATGAGTATGTTTCTTGAATTATTATGTAATAGTCACAACATTACTCATAATGATAACTATGTATACGATCCTCAGACTTGAGATAATCTTGTCCCAACATCATCAGTCATATATTTTGATACAGTCAAACATATACTGTAACAAGTTGTGTTATAAAGACTGATGTTGGATATACCACAATGCATGTAGTGGGATATGGTTGATCAAGATAAGATATATCCATCGTACATAACAGGAGCAATATCTTAGGCCTCTTGATGGAGTGAGACTAGAAATGCATGGTCATGCTCGAATAAGTTGATAAAAGATATCACACTTACTTATTTATTGTAGATACTTAGAAAATAAAGAAATATGAGATTGGACTTGCAACACCCCAGACTCGTCTTAGACGTTACGACCGAATCTAGCATGTCACATAAAAGGGAAAATTGAAAACCTCGTGCACGTTTAAAAGTTCGTAATCTTTTCGAAACTCCAGACCAAATTGTTTCTGAAATTCAAACTTGCTTTAATTGTGTCTTGTAAATGTTATTATTTCTTTCGAAAACTTTGTTTGTTAATGAAGTTTCAGTGTGAAATTGCGGTAACGTGATATTTTGAAAAAAACAATTATTGTCGTTTTAAGAAAACTACGAATTTATAAATCTAATGGTTATTAATGGAAACTTAAAAGAAATTAAACCAGTGGCTTTATTTCAACAATATTAACCCAAAATTAAATAACTTTAGAATAAGCAAAAATGAAAATTTACTAAGTCATGAAAAATGTTCCCGATGTATGGCCACCACAGAGTCCTCCGTCGTTCCAAATCCTCTAACGCTGGTGATCACTTGCAAGGTTAAAGTAGAGGGGTGAGTTACGAGAACTCAGTGTGTAATCCCCTAATCGCTCATCAACTGGGCCCGAGCCCATACGGATACAGATTGGGTTGAAGCCCATACAAAAGCAAATTGGGTCGAAGCCCACACAGAAGCAGACTGGGTCGAAGCCCTATTCAGTACAATCTGGACCTTAGCCCTATTAACACGATAAAGTAGATAATGCATGCAGCCCAACCTAATAATCCATCCATTAGACACCCCCGTACCGGCCCTATACACCTGTAGGGACCAAGTCAACCCACCCAGCCCTACACACCAAGAACGTAGCCGAGTTGCCAGAATATAAGCGGCTTAAAGCCGTCGGTAGATCCACAGTCATCTCGGGCGACTCGTGCGATCTTAACAATCGAATCGATGGGTCCACAGTCGTCTTGGGAGGCCCGTGCGATCTTAACAATCAAACCGATGGGTCTACAGTCGTCTCGGACGACCCGTGCGACCCTAACAATCAAATCAGTGGGTCCACAGTCGTCTCGGACGACCCGTGCGACCCTAACAGAACTATCACTTCCTCCAAATACAGAATCACTATCCCATGCAGAATGTCATTTATGCAAAGCCCATATCAAAATGATGTATGAAATAAATTACTACTATAACCAGATAAACAGAATACACACGATCATACTAATCAACCTTTAAGGGTATAACAATCATGTTCATCCTTTGGGGTATTTTGGTAATCCTACCTATCGAGGGAATTTCGATAATTCGCCCACTAAGTGCATTTCGATAATTTTACCCACCAAGGGTAATTCAACTTTTGACTGATTCACAGAATAATGCATAATATAACAAGTAGGGGTGTGAGATTACACACCTGATTACGTAGAGTACTAAACAATCACTAGCGCCTTCACCTATACAAAACATAACACACAATTAACACATTCCACACTAGTACTACCACGAGGGTACAACAACCATTTGTCGTTTCAGGGTAAAACGATAATTACACACTAAGGGTATTTCACTAATTTTGCAATCCGAGGGTATTTCGATAACTTTGCAATCAAGGGTATTTCAGTAATATGCAAATCAATGGTATTTCAGAAATTTTGCAAATCGAGGGTATTTCAGAAATTTCACAAACCAAGGGTATTTCGGTAATTTTGCCAACTAGGGGTATTTCGGTAATTTTGCAACCCAGGGGTATTTTGGTAATTTTGTAAACCAGGGGTATTTCAGTAATTTCTCAAACTAAGGTATTTCGATAATTTTGCAAACCAGGGGTATTTCGATAATTTCGTAAACCAGGGGTATTTCAGTAATTTCCCAAACCAGGGATATTTCGGTAATTTCGTAAACTAGGGGTATTTCTGTAATTTTGTAAACCTGGGGTATTCTAAACAGAGATAACGATACGAATGGGCCTAAGGCCCATTCTCCGCCCAAATGGGTCCACGCTCGTGTGGCCCGTTTAGCCCAAATCTAGCCACATATATGAGGTTCACATAGTCTAATCCAACATCCACTACACAATCGTACAACCTAATCATATGGGCCCACGGGCCCATTGGGCCCACTTAGCCCCTTTCGGCCCATCGTGGCCCAAACAACATCAATCCACAAGAATACTCATGGTGGCCTCAACTATGGAATCGAAGCTCCTACACGTGCGCTCGCACGCTCCTGTGGCTACCATTGCCGTGTGACTGACATTTCGGCAGTTGTCGCTCTACAGCTAGTGTAGGGCGAAATACACACCTGATAGGAGTCTGAAGCTAATCCGCGCTCCGGATGCTCCTATGCCCAAACACCCACCGAGGTATGCTTCCTCTCCTCATAGACAGCTCCATTTATAGCCAGCTTCTCACCTTCCCTCTTGCTAGCTTTCCTATGTGGGATCCCTCCTTCAGTAGAGTTTAAATCCAACACAAACTCTGGCCGTCCAATCCGCAAAATAAATACTCCCTTACTTGTCATGAGATTCGAACCCAGGCTCCCTTCTCACATAATCCACTCCGCTAGCCACTTTACCAACTAGCTTCTTGTTGTCTTAAAACATGCGCAACTAAATATAAGTCTATGGCCAAAGTCTAAGTTCCATTTAAAAAGAAAATCAAAATGCAAGCACCAAGACTTGAACCTTGGACCCCTTGCTTCCTTGTGGCATCATTCCCTTGTCCCTTTTGTGGCGTTATTTGCCATTAGACCACAACTCCTTTTGTGTCATTTTTCTCCACATTTTATTCTTAAAGCCTACTTACTACCTCACAGGGTTTTATTCACCTAAAACCAAAATTTTCCTAAAGCCCAAGTTTGATCCCGAGACTTCATAGAAGCCTACTAACCTTCCATAATCACTCACCTAATAGGTCCAACTTGCATTAGTGTCGTTCTCTTGTTCTCAACAATTTTAAACGCTCCCATAGCCAAGGCCCAATGGGCCCAATTCTACTAGGCCCAAATTTGGGTCGTTACAAATATACGTCCGTAAAGAAATTCCGTCCTCGAAATTTCCAACTAACGAAAATGTTGCACATCCTAACCTAGCACACGACACTCTCGTTGCGCACTCTGATCTTAATAGCACAAGCACGCACCACACTATTTATCCATCAGAGCTGATGAACATCACACGCAAATAATTTCCACAATATACACGAAATAAATACAAACTCTAAGCTTAAGCATCACATCCACAAAACATACACAGAATAACTATAGTCAATACAGCATACAACAAAGCATAGTATTAGGAACTTACGGATTTGGTGCCGGAGACTCGATGTGCCATACTTCCAATAAAGATATATATTTTCTAAACCATATTTCAAATAAATTTTGAAAAATATTTTCGAACCCATTCCACAGTCGAGTTTTGCAATCGGGCTCTGATACCAAAAAATGTAACACCCCAGACCCAGCCTAGACGTTACGACCGGATCTAGCATGTCACATAGAAGGGAAAATTTAAAATCTCGCGCACGTTTAAAAGTTTGTAATCTTTTCGAAACTCCAAACCTAATTGTTTGTGAAATTCAAACTTGCTTTAATTGTGTTTTGTAAAAATGTTATTATTGCTTTCGAAAACTTTGTTTGTTAGTGAAGTTTAAGTGTGAAATTGCGGTAACATGATATTTTGAAAAAACAATTATTGTCATTTTAAGAAAACTAAGTATTTAGAAATCTAACGGTTATTAATGGAAACTTAAAAGAAATTAAACCAGCGGCCTTATTACAATTGTTAAACCAAAATTAAATAACTTTAAAATAAGCAAAAACAAAAATTTACTAAGTCATGAGAAATGTTCTCGATGTATGGCCACCATAGAGTCCTCTGTCGTTCCAAATCCTCTAACACTGGTGATCACCTGCAAGGTTTAAGCAGAGGGGTGAGTTACGAGAACTCAGTGTATAATCCCCAAATCGATCATTAACTAGGCCCGAGCCCATACGGATACACACTGGGCCGAAGCCCATACAGAAGCAAACTGGGCCGAAGCCCAAACAGAAGCAGGCTGGGCCGAAGCCCTATTCAGTACAATTTGGGCCTTAGGCCTATTAACATGATAAAGAAGATAATGCATGCAACCCAACCTAATATTCCATCCGCTACACACCCTCGTACTGGCCCTATACACCTGTGGGGACCAAGTCAACCCACCCAGCCCTACACGCCAAGAACACAGCCGAGCTGCCAGAATATAAGCGGCTTAAAGCAATTGGTAGATCCACAGTCATCTCAGGCGACGCATGCGATCCTAACAATCAAATCGGTGGGTCCACAGTCGTCTCGGGAGACCCGTGCGACCCTAACAATCAAATTGATGGGTCCATAGTCGTCTTGGCCGACCCGTGCGACCCTAACAATCAAATCAGTGGGTCCACAGTCGTCTTGGGTGACCCGTGCGACCCTAACAATCAAATCGGTGGGTACATAGTCGTCTCGGGGGACCCGTGTGACCCTAACAGAACTATCGTTTCCTCCAAATACAAAATCCTTATCCCATGCAAAATGTCATGTATGTAAAGCCCATATCAAAATGGTGTATGAAAAAAATTACTACTATAACCAGATAAACAGAATACACACGATCATACTAATCAACCTTTAAGGGTATAACAGTCATGTTCACCCCTTTGGAGTATTTCGGTAATCCTACCTATCGAGGGCATTTCGGTAATTATCCCACAAAGGGCATTTCGGTAATTTTACCCACCAAGGGTAATTTAGCTTTTGACTGATTCACAGGATAATGCATAACGTAACAAGTAGGGGTGTGAGATTACACACCTGATTACGTGGAGTACTAAATAGTCACTAGTGCCTTCACCTATACAAAACATAACACACAATTAACACATTCCACACTAGTACTACCACGAGGGTACAATGGTCATTTATCATTTAGGGGTAAAACGATAATTACACACTAAGGGTATTTCGGTAATTTTGCAATCCGAGGGTATTTCGATAATTTTGCAAATAGAGGTATTTCGGTAATTTTGCAAATCAAGGGATATTTCAGTAATTTTGCAAATTAAGGGTATTTCGGTAATTTCGCAAACCAGGGGTATTTTGGTAATTTTGCAAACCAGGGGTATTTTAGTAATTTTGCAAACCAATGGTATTTTGGTAATTTTGCAAACTAGGGTATTTCGGTAATTTTGTAAACTAGGGGTATTTTGGTAATTTCGTAAACCAGGGTTATTTCAGTAATTTCGTAAACCAGGGCTATTTCAGTAATTTCACAAACTAGGGGTATTTCGGTAATTTCATAAACCAAGGGTATTTCAGTAATTTTGTAACCTAGGGGTATTTTGGTAATTTCGTAAACAAAGGGTATTCTAAACAGAGATAACAATGCGAATGGGCCTAAGGTCCATTCTCGGCCCAAATG
Organism: Gossypium australe; assembly: GCA_005393395.2. Lineage (NCBI taxonomy): Eukaryota > Viridiplantae > Streptophyta > Magnoliopsida > Malvales > Malvaceae > Gossypium > Gossypium australe. The sequence goes on from CM016617.1 coordinate 66,676,467, forward strand.
GGTCCACATGCTTGTGTGGCCCGTTTAGCCCAAATCTAGCCACATATATGAGGTTCATATAGTCTAATTCAACATCCACTACACAATCGTACAACCTAATCATATGGGCCCACGGGCCCATTGGGCGCACTTAGCCCCTTTCGACCCATCGAGGCCCAAACAACATCAACCCACAAGAATACTCATAGTGGCCTCAACTATGGTGTCGAAGCTCCCACACGTGCGCTCGCACGCTCCTGTGGCTACCATTGCAGTGTGACCGGCATTTTGGCACTTGCCGCTCTATAGTTAGAGTAGGGCGAAATACACACCTGATAGGGGTCTGAAGCTAATCAGCACTCCGAATGCTCCTATGCCCAAACGCCCACCGAGGTATGCTTCCTCTCCTCATAGACAGCTCCATTTATAGCCAGCTTCTCACCTTCCCTCTTGCTAGCTTTCTGATGTGGGATCCCTCCTTCAGTAGAGTTTAAATCCAACACAAACTCTGGCCGTCCAATCCGCAAAATAAATACTCCCTTGCTTGTCATGAGATTCGAACCCAGGCTCCCTTCTCACATAATCCACGCCGCTAGCCACTTTACCAACTAGCTCCTTGTTGTCTTAAAACATGCGCAACTAAATATAAGTGTATGGCCAAAGTCTAAGTTCCATTTAAAAAGAAAATCAAAATGCAAGCACCAAGACTTGAACCTTGGACCTCTTGCTTCCTTGTGGCGTCATTCCCTTGTCCCTTATGTGGCGTCATTTGCCACTAGACCACAACTCCTTTTGTGTCATTTTTCTCCACATTTTATTCTTAAAGCCTACTTACTAACTCCCAGGGTTTTATTCACCTAAAACCAAAATTTTCATAAAGCCCAAGTTTGATCCCGGGACTTCATGGAAGCCCCTTAACCTTCCATAATCACTCACCTAATAGGTCGAACTTGCATTAGTGCCGTTCTCTTGTTCTCAACAATTTTAAACGTTCCCATGGCCAAGGCCCAATGGGCCCAATTCTACTAGGCCCAAATTCGGGTCGTTACAGGACTATACAAGTGTGACTATTCCATGACTTGTATCCATTCTAGATATTAAGGATAAAAGGATATAATACATGAAAAGATTATCACAAAAAGGTTAGTCGAATCACGACTTCTTGTAACTTGGGAAGCAATGATGCATTGCTAGATGCCGCTCATTACTTGTAATGTTAGAAACGTTCTAGTATTACTACTAACATTACAAGAGCCTACAGGGTCACATCCTTTGGTTGAAGTGAACTGAATCCAAACATAATTGGTATTGTGTTTAGCTATCACATGAAATTAAATTAATTTAATTTGATATTTAAATATTGAATGTGTTATATGCACAAACTTGTTGTACACTTATAGAGAACATATTTAAAATTAATATATAAATTTGATTCATATAAAAATATTAACTACATATAGTTTACCGAAATTATTAAAATAAATAGTTGTAATAATAATTTCAGTCAAATATAAAACATATGGAAGTTAATATTCTTTTAGAAAGAATATAATTTTTAATGCTTTCCATATGTTTCTCTAAAAAGGAAAAGCAATAATTCTATTTTTTTATTATGTGATTTTAAAGAAAAAGGAATAGAATCCCTTATACATGTAACAAAGTACAAGTAAATAGGGGTCTAGCAGCCAATTTCAATTTTTCTCTCTCAAGAGAGTTTTTGTTGTTCATTCTTGCGTAGAGGACGAGAGGGTTGCGGCTTGGGATCGACATTGCACAAGGGAATCCGATTGAAAAGGTATATCTTCAACCATATTTCAACCCGATTCGTTCCAACATGTCCTTACATAATTGGCGTTGCCAATCAATTCTCTTATCGGCTTCTTCACCTTAGTTTTCTTGGATTTCTTTGGGGGCGACAGGAGGTATTTCCATTTTATGTTCGCGTCTTTGATTCCACTCCTGAATCTACTTCTGATGAAGCTCTTGGAACTGATGGAGCATATAATCATTGATACTGCCTCGAGTAGGGAGATAACACTACTCGATGAGTGCCACCTCCACACTAGCCCTACGGCACAAGTAGTGATTAGGTGTGCAAAATAAATACCCCCTTTGTCTCTAACAATGCAACACTTCAATTGTTGGTGGATCTACCTACCTACATAAATTCATTTGCGCTGCAAGATAAAATATAATAAACAGCTCTAAAGACGTTAATATTATTAGTATCAAGAAGGCATATACGAGTGCATATTAATTGCACCGATAGTTTTACTATCGGGAACATAATAGTTTGCTTGAAAGAGAGAGGTCGCCCCGTTGTGGCCTCTCGCTTCCACTCACCCATACCTTCCATTAGGTAGTTCAAAATAGCATCCATATCTGTTAGGGCCACCAGTATGCCCTATAGCGGAGAGAAAAAATTATTCTGGTGATCCTCAGCCATGGATCCATGTACGAGGAACGAAACGGGTTAAAATAAGGTTGAAGATACATCTTCGTAACTAAAAAATGATGAAAGGATGCTACTGATTCGATGTCAATTCCAAGCCACAATGAAAACATCTCGGTCTCTACGTAATCCACCTAGTAAAAGAATGAACAACAAAATTCTCTTGCACTTTTTAGGGAGAAATTTCAAGAACAATTACTAGACCCTTTTTTTTTTTTGGTTTTCTTGGTAACCCTAACACACTAAAGGATTCATTTACTTTTTATTTTCTTTGATATCATATCTCAAAAAATAAAAACAGGATTAGTCCCTTATTATTAGAGAAACAAATGATGAGTCAGGAAAAAGATTATGCGTAATCAACACCGGAACAGGGCTCGAGGGATTACCGGACTTATACCACAAGCAAACATACATTTTCGAGTCATAAATTTTCGTCGAAATTAAAACCATTCATATTGAATCATAAAGTCCCTTATACGAGCCTACGAGGCCCAAAACATGCTTTGGAAGTGGTTCAGGACTAAACCGAGAACTCAAGAAATTTTTACAAAACTTAGAAAAATTTTGCTAACTGCAGGGCCCACACACCCGTGTGGTCCAAGGGACACGCCTGTATGACCTGGGACACGCCCGTGCTTCAGACCGTGTTCAAATTAGGATGCTCTCTAACTTGTGCCAAACGGCCATGCCACACGGCTGTGTGCTAGAGCGTGTAGCACACATGGCTGAGACACACGCCTATGTCTCTACCCGTGTGCTCAATTCTGGACATTTTGTTTTGCAACAATTAAGGTGCAGGGGACACACAACTGGAACATATGCCCGTGGGGCAGACTGTGTGTCACACACGGACTAGACACACGGCCTAGACACATGCCCGTGTGTCTACCTGTGTGGACAAATTAAAGGCTATTTACCAAGCCATTTGCCACCCTTGTACACACATACACTTACACCAATTCAAGGCAAATACATAACATACTTAGGCAACCAAAACATACACATTTATGACCAACACATGCCAAACATTTCACATTCATGTCATAAATATTTAGGCTTTGGTACACATCTATATATATTTAGGCTTACAACCATGATAGCCCAAATAAACCAAGTTACATGGCCAAATACCAAAACAAGCATATGAATCACAAGCCAACACTTTGGCTACAATCACAATGACACATTTAACAAAATGACTAAGTCCCTATACATGCCATAAACTCAAAATACTTGAATTCATCAATACCCAAAGTGATAGCTTGATAGTGTGATAGGATCTCCGGCGAACTCCAACCTGAGCTAGCACAATAACCGTATGGGACATTGGAAAGGAAGGGGGTAAGCTATATAGCTTAGTAAGTTCATATGCAAACAATACAAAACATTATTCATACACTTGACATACAAGTAACTTAACAAATATTGACATAGATGCCATTAAAAATTCACAAACACAACTTACTCAATCCCTTATCAACAGCTCATCATATGAATTACACAACATATTTCCACGTGAATGTCATTAAACTTCATGAGTATAATTTACTCAATCACATTCTTGCCTATAGCTCATTATATGAATAACATAACATATATCAATATAAATGTCATTAGACTTCTTAAATGTCATATGAACATAAATGTCATTTGATATCAACATAACACATATCAACTTAATTGTCATATACCAATAGCTCATCATATGAGTTACATATCACGTATCAACATAAATGTCATTTAAACTTCATACGCACAACTTATTCAATCACAGTCTTACCAATTATCATCATATACTAAGCTCATTTTCTTTGAGTTTTTCGTACATACCTGTACCATCTCATAACATATTCACATACTTTCTCATCTTTGACATACCCTGTTGAATTTCCCATTGAACCACTTGGAATACTAAAGGATACTCGGGAATCTCACATGCATAATACCATACCAATGCCATATCCCAGATATGGTCTTACATAGGATCTCTTATCGATGCGAATAACCCAGCTATGGTCTTACACGTAATCACAGTAATGTCATGACATTTGTATCCTAACTATTCCTAAGGTTCAACATGGGATTTACTTGCTTGTCGAAACTTCGTCAATTTCATCCATAGAGTCAATCATACAATTCATGCAATAACAAAACATTATAAAGTTTCATTATTTACATACAAACTTACCTCACTTAGAAATGGCGAAAAGGGCTAAATCGTCAAATACTCGGTTTTCCCTCGTTCTAACTCCAAACCTCATTTTTCTTGATCTATAATATCAAATTTAAGTTATTTAATCATTATACTATTCAAATCATCCCAAAACCACATTAAGGCAAAAATTACATTTTTGCCACTAAAGTTTGACATCTTTATAATTTAGTCCCTAGGCTCGTAAAATGAATTTCATTCAATATCTTCATTAACCATGCCTACCCAAACCTTATACATGCTCATAACAGCCCACATTTTTCATTTATTCATATTTTAGACCATATTTTATAACTTTTACAAACAACTCCTTTTAGGCATTTTTACCAAAAATCACTTAGCAAAAGTCGTTTATCATACACCAAACATACATTTTCTACCATTAGACATCAAAATACACAAACATCTATCATGGGTAAAATTTTAGACCTTGACATCTCTTCAAATTGATGGTAGAAATAGAAAGATCGAGTTACAACGACTTCAAAAATGTAAAGAGCATTAAATATGGGGCTAGAATAGACTTACAATCAAGCTTGGAAGTGTCCAAACCCTAGCTATCGCTTTCCCCTTGTGAATTTCGGCCATGAGAAAGAAGATGGACAAAAATTGGATTTTAATTTGGCTTTTTAATTCATTTAATTACCAAATTACCAAAATGCCCTTAATGAAAAACTTTGAAAACATACCAAACCATGTCCATTTTTGTCCACCAACTTAACTAATGGTCTAATTACCATTTAAGGACCTCTAATTTAAAATCTCATAGCAATTGGACACCTCTAACATATAGAAATAAAGTTTTGAACTTTTTATAATTTAGTTCTTTTGACTAATTTGAGTGCCAGACGTCAAAATTTTCGAACGAAATTTTCACGAAACTATTCCATAAAACTGTAGACCTTAAAAATATTATAAATTTTTTTTTCTTCATCGGGTTTGTGGTCCCGAAACCACTATTCTGACTAGACCCAAAATTAGACTGTTACAGATTACATTTTCTTCAAAAGAATATCACTTTCAATGTCCTTTTATATTTTGACTAAAATTATTATAACTGTTTATATTAATAATTTCGGCAAAATATATGTAATTAATATTTTGTATGATTAAATTAATATATTAATTTTATCTATGTTCTCTATTCAAGTATAACACGTTTGTTCATATAATATGTTTAATATTTAACTATCAAATTAAATTGATTCAATAATTAATTTAATTCATGTGACAGCTAAATACAATACCAAATGTATTTGGTTTTTGTTCGTTTCAACTATAGGGTGTGACCCTATAGGCTCTTATAATGTTGGTAGTAATACTAGAATGTTTCTAACATTACAAGCAATAAGAGACATCTATCAATGCATCATTGCTTCCCAAGTTACAAGAAGTCATGATTCAACATAACCTTTCCGTCATAATCTTTTCATGTATTATATCCTTTATCATTAATATCTAGATTGGACACAAGTCATGGAATAGTCAAACTTGTACAGTCCAATCTTTTTTTTTTTTATTTTCTGAGTAGACTATAATAAACAAATAAGTGTGATATCTCATATCAACTTATTCGAGCATGGTCATGCATTTCTAGTCTCACTCCATGAAGAGGCTTAAGATATTTCTCCTATTATGTACGAGGGATAAATCCTATCTTGATCAACCATATCACACTACATGGATTGTGGTATATCCAACATCAATCTTTATAGCACAACCTATTATGGTGTACATTTGACTGTATCAAAATATACGACTCACGATGTTGGGACAATGATGATCTAAAGTCTAAGGATCATATACATATTTATCACTATGAGTAATATTTTTGACTATTACATAATAATCTAAGAAACATACTCATGGCAGGTCAGTCCAGTATGTTGTTCTCTAACACATACTCATGTATTGATTTTGACATCCCTACGCCAATGACAACACTTTGTCATCAATCAACTACACATTAGTCTTAATGCATTATTATTATCCGTGCCCACAATAATACTCGATTAAGGACCTTTTTAAGAATAATCATATTATTCTTAAGACTTTATTATTCACGAGTTTAGTTATACACATAGAAAAATAAACTAAAATAACAATGACAATGCCTTATATTAACAAATAAGGTAAAACAAGTATGTGATTACAATAATCTCATGATTGGTCTTTAGGCATACTCTAGCAATATCTACATTAGAAAAGAACTCTAAATCCATGGAGGAAAGATCATCTGTGTTGTAATACGGTACGCCATAGTATTTATAGAAGGCAGAAGATGAAATGTTAACCTCAACATGTCTGACATACACCCGGTCTCGATGATAATTTTTTAAATTAGAGTAGAAGTCTAGGACAACGGGTATGACGTTAGATGTCTTTTGTAACATACAAAAATTTTCCCACTTGTGGAACCAAGCAAGATCCTAAACTTGGTCATTGAATGAAGAGGCCAGACCAAAACCACGTTCAAGGATAAACGTTCTCCCCTGAATCATTTGATAAAAGTCAGCGGCCTATTTTTGTGAAAAATTATTACCGTCATAATCCGACGACAGAGTTGGGATGTTTTGGGATCAAGACTATTTTTGCTATCTTAGGGGTATTTTCAGAAAATCACTTCTTTTAAATAGACAATATCAAGATATTATTTCATCTAGCCAACTTACCACTAGCAACCCACAATAGACTAAACTAGGAATAGCAAAAGCAAAAATAGAAATAATAATAATAAAAGTAAAAAATAAAGGAAGTAAAAACAAGAACAAATGTAAGGAAATAAAGGAAAAAACTTAAACCGGGTTGATGGCAATGTCAAAGTTGTTTGACTCCACGAAGCTCCGTGTTCCCCAAGTAATAAGAGAGGAAAACATGCAATAGAAAAACAAGAAAAAAAAACAAAAAGGAAAAAGGTATTGTAAAGAAAATGAGAAAGATTTTATAGCAGGATTGTGAGGAAAATGAGAGTGAAAAGTGTTTTGGGGATTTAAGGTTTATGATTTGGGGAAAATGAAGGAAATGTGGGGTTATGACGGTGTTTGAGGCTTAAAAAGCCTCCAAAACACACAAATAGCTTGGTTTTTGCCTGACCCGACATGTATATCACGATACCCAAGGGTGGATATCGCCATATCCCCTTCTTTTGGGCCCTCTTGATTTTGAATCTATCTAAGGTATTGCGACACTAAGGGTCCGGTAACGCGATACCGTTGTGCATGGACCAGATTTTTGACTTTTGAATTTCCAGGGGTATCACGATATCAGGATCCAATATTGTGATAACCAAAAGATTTTTAGCCCCCTTTTGAATTTGTCGAAGAAATCGTAATATCCCCCATTTGATATCACGATTATCCTGTAGATGTGACTTGCCACAAATTGTAGTGGTAGGTTGTAACATCTCGTCTAGTGAAGCCTTAGTGCTCGAGTGTTGTTTTAGGTGTAAGAATTAAAGAATAGGTTTTGAGTGAGTTAAGCGTTGGACTTAACCAAAGGGTTGAAGTCTACGGGTGTATCTTTGGGTGGATTCTTGATTAGGCAAACAAGTCAGAGGAAAGTAGTAGCGTAGTTTTAGCCGCCCAAATGATACTTTGGTGAATAGATTGGGCGAATCGTTAACATTGGGGCAACAAGTGAAAATGTCTCAAAAAGTGAGGCATCTCGAAGAGTGGTACTTATTGAAGTGTTAAGAAAGTTCAAGAAGAATCTAGATATCACCAGAAGACATTGTAAGCCAAGTTTGGCTAGTTGAGGTGTTGCTTATATTCTAACAAGATGGTTAAGAATGAATGATGAGCTTGACTCAAAAATATTTATTTATTCATATAACTATGGATTGTTGTACACATTTTCTTACAGTTGTAAACCACCAATATCGTAGATAGAATAGGATTTTGACGCATGTCAAGTTCTTATAAGGATAAATGTTGTATATTAAATAATAAAAAATGGAAAAGAAGGAGAGTTTTTCCTCCTTCAATAAGAATTTCTTTGGTCTAGATCTAAAGTAATTTGGAGTGTTTCCTTCAAGAATGTTGAGGTGTTGATCTGGATCTCCACCTCATAACTTCATGCCAAGGTAAGATCCATGATCGTCCATGCTCTGTTGTAAAAGAGTAGGTTTATTATGTCGGCTGAGGGTAAGGACGTAAGGCTCTATTTAGGGGATTTTAAGTGTTAAAAAAAATGGAAACAAGGCTTTATGAGTGACCTTAATGAGTCTCCATGCTCTGTAGAAGTGGTTGAAGCTCTGTAAAAACTGTTACGGCTAACACAATATAGTAACATGGCAAGAACAATGAGACTAAAGTGTGCCAGAGTATGTGGTGAACCTAGAACATTCTGTCTGAAATCCCTCCGCAATGGGAATGACTAAAGAATCACGAAATAATAAGACGAGGAATACGAGAGTGGTACAAAAGACATGAAAGGCAAGATATGAGCTTAGTACAAAGCGTGACACCCATGGTGTAATGAATAGAATCTAAAGGATGTATCCATCAAAGTTAAGTTAAAGAATAAACGATAAAAAGTTAGATAAATGAGTTTTTATGTAACACCCCTAACCTGTCTCTGTCGTTGGATTAGGGTTTCGGAGCATTAACGTACAATCAAAAACATTTAAACATTCAACAATTTAATCTCATCATAAACCATTCATTCACAGTCCCTAAATCGAGCCCTCGAGGACCTAAAAATAGCTTAGAAGCAATTCGGGACCAATTTGAAACAAATCGGGAAGTTTAAGAAAAAGATGCAAAATTTACAAAATAAGGGTCAAATGGCATGGCTGAGACACACGATTGTGTCTTTGGTCGTGTAGCCTTCAAACTAGGGACACACGGTCGTGTCCTCACTCGTGTAACTCTCTAAGTAGGGTCACACAGCCGTGTCACACGTTGACGTGTCAGGCTATGCAACTCACTAACTTGCACCCTAAAGAAATCATCAGAGGACACATGGTTGTGTCGCCAGGTCGTGTGTCTCGCACAGCTGAGTCACACACCCATGTCTCAGACCGTGTGGACCCAAAATATATCTAAATCAAGCCATTACAATACTATTTCTTGCATAAACTGTAACAGCCCGTTTTTGGTCAAATTGGAACAGTGGTTTTGGGACCACAACTCTGATGTCAAAATTATTATTTCAGTATTATTTTAATGTCTATAGCAAGATAATGTGATTGTGTGAAATTTTCGTTAAGAAATTTTATCGTTTGGTTGGTCAATTTGATAAAAAAGACTAAATCGTGTAAAGTGCAAAAGTGATGTTCTATTAGCTAAAGGTGTCTAATAGCTATAGAACCTTAAAGCTAAGGTGTCTAATAGCTATAGAACCTTAAAGCTATGGTCCTTATGGTGTCTAATAGCTAAAGGTGTCTAATAGCTATAGAACCTTAAACCATTTTAATTATGATTGGACAAATATGGACAAGCATTAAGTGATTTATATGTTTATTAATAAAGGTTAAAAATGTAATTTGGTAAATTAAGTTAAAATAAATGAAACAAAATAAAACCATCACCTAATATCATCATCTTCAACTGGATCTAAAGAGGAAGAAACTATTCTTTTAGGTTTTACATTTGGCCTTGGTTAAATTGCTCATTAAGGTACGATTTTTATCCCATTTTTAATGATTTCTATGTTTTTGAGATTGTTGCAGCTAGTACTAACTATGTAACAGTCTGGTTTAGATCCTAGTCGGAATAGTAGTTTCGGGACCACAAATTTGAGTTAGAAAAATATTTTAATATTATTTTTTTGCCTTTAATATGTGACTAAGCATGTGTGAAAGCCTCATATGAAATTTGATCATTTGTGTGTTTAATTTGAGAAAAGGGATAAATTGCATTAAATGCAAAATTTGTATGTTATTTGTTAAAGCACCTATGTGTTGTGGCTTTTGAATGTTGGGGCCTTATGAGGCAATTGAACCGATAGTGGATAGTAGTTGGACAAATATGCCCTTAATGTATGTTTGTTTTAATTATTAATTGAAAGGATATTTTAGTAAATGGTATAATAATATGATTATAATAAAACAAAGCTCAAAATAATCCTTTAATTTAGTGTTCATCCACTGAAAGTTTGAAAGAAAAAGAAGGGTTTGAGCTTTGTGAAATTCGGCACCTATTTGGCTTAATTAAGGTATGTTTTGACTTTGGTTTTGATGATTTTTATGTTTTTGAGATTGTTGCTTAGTCTACTATCATGCCCATGTCGTAATTTGATGAATTGATGATGTTTATGAGATGCGACATTGATGAAATTGTAATATCCTAAATTTAGGGGTTATGCGTTCGTGCATAATTCATGAGTTAGTATAGTTTAGTGAAGGCTTGGAATTATTAGCTAAGCTAGAATAATTCTTAGTATTGTATATTTAATGAAGTGGATTAAGTGAACTTGACACTTAAGTTAATTTAAGTGTTAAATTAAGCACATGAGGAGTTAGTGGCAAGGTGGTTATGGCACATGGATGGGTAGCTTGAGGATAGAGGTTCGAGTAGCATAATTAGCATTTTAAAGACTTTATTTTTTGTGTATCCTAGCATTAATGGACGGTCAAGCTTTACTTATGGAAGGTTGGACTTTCAAATTTTTCTTTATGGCAAGTTGAATATTAGTTTAAGGTAAGTTTGATGTTTGGGAAAGAAATCAATGGTTTTAAGGCTAATGGGAGAGCATAAGGCATGATATAAGGTATTTGGTTTTGGAAAGTGTTGGGTGGATAGGTTTGACTTGGAAGTCCATGTATGTGGACGGCAAGTGTGGCTAGGAGGAGAGTGGCCGAATTTTTGGTTTGGTTGGTAGCTAGTTAGTGCCAAATTTCTCTTTGGTTAGTAGTCATTTTCGGCTAGCTTGGTAGGCATTCAACCTTTGCTTTGTGTCAAAATCGAAACTCCTTTGAACCTTACCAATTCTTCTCTTTTGTGCACCATTTGGTATTTTATTTCTTTCCTCTCCAAAGCTATTCTCTTTAGCCGAATGTACCTTGATCTTTAGGTGCAATTTTGTACACTTTTCTTCTTTGGTAAAATAGGTGTTGGCCGAATCTCTTAATCCCTTTTTCTCTCTTTTCTTTATTTTCAATATTGTTCAAAATCACAACATTTCTTTTACTTTCTTCTTGGCCGAATCTCTTTCTTCCCCATTCCTCTTGATTTTTCTTTCATTGGTTGCTAAAGCCGAATCATCCTTCTTCTCTTTTCATTTTTCTTTGCCATACTAATTCTTCATCTCTTTCGAGCCGAATATCAATTGTTTTCTTTATTCTAAAACCATAGCCGAAACTTCTCATATCCTATTTGGGTTGCCTTGGCCGAATATTATCAAGGGTAGGAATTCTTTTGGTTTTCTTCAATCGATTTTGGAAGATAGGTATGTGTTATGGCCGTTCTTCCTTATTCTTTTTCTTGTTTCTATGTTGTTTCTCTTGAGGGCAAAGGCCAAATTTTGGGCACTTGTTGCAAGGTTCTAATGACTCTTAGAAACCGATTTCTTTTAGGCTCCTCGGGACGTTGGAAGCGATCAATCTAAGCCTCGTTTCTTTGTCAATCGTTTTGGGTAAGCTTTTAGGTAAGACATGGTATTTCAAGGATAACTCATTTGGATTAAGGTATTATTGGCCGAATGGTATTGCTTAAGGTTTTGTGATTTGGCCGAATGTAGGACAAGGTGATCTAGTGCGATAGATCGGGTCTTCGAATTTTAGTATTTGCGCTAGTGACAGGTGTGTACCTCTCACTGTAGCATTATAAGATCTCAGATTCTGATTCGTCTCTGGCTCAACAGACTCTGGGCAATCATGAATAAAATGATCTAATGATCCACATCTGAAGCAAGCTTGATCATTTAATCTACAACTTCTCGAATGCCTTTTACCATAATGCTTACATTCAGGTTTCTCAGATTGAACATTTCCAACACTTGCTATTGAAGTTTTTGGAGCCTTAGAACTCAATTGTGATCTAGCTTGGTTTCTACTTGAATGCCCCACATTAAACTTTGAACTGCTATACTCATCTCAGAATTTCTTCGAAGCAGACTGAAATGATCTACTCTGAAATCTCTTTCGCACATCTCTAGCTTCAGACTCAGCTTTCTTTTTATCTTTCCCGAGTGCCTCAGCTTTACATGCTCGGTCAATGAGTACAACAAACTCTTTTATTTCCAGAATCCCAACAAGTAAACGAATGTCTTCGTTAAGGCCATCTTCGAATCTTTTGCACATTATTGCCTCAGTAGATGCACATTCACAAGCATATAGACTCAATCTCACGAACTCTCACTCGTATTCAGTGACAGTCATATGGCCCTATTTCAAATCCAGAAATTCCTTTCATTTCCTATCGATGAATCTTTCACTGTTATATTTCTTCTGAAACTCAATCTGAAAGAAGCCCCATGTGACTCGCCCTTTCGAAACAATAGAAGTTAGGGTTTTCCACCACTGGTAGGCTGCATCCCATAACAATGAAACGACACATTTAATACTTTCTTTTGTAGTTAAAGACATTTCATCGAATACCTGGATAGTGTTTTCTAAGCAGAACTCGACCTTTTCGGCATCACTATCACTAGTAGCCCTGAACTCTTCAGCCTCATATTTATGGATCTTGTCAACCGGAGGCTTATTTAACATATTCAGATTTGTAGTTGGAGGCATAGCGGATGTCTGAGTGGGATTAATCGGGGGCGGAGGTTATGAAACAACCGAATTATTTCTAACAAATTGGGTGAACCATTCACTCATCATCTGGAAGAAAGCTTGTTTAGCTTCTCCCTCTTGACCGCTCGTAGCCAGTCTCGAATCAGATGGCGCTGTCCCTTGCGTCGGAGCAGGTGCATGACTTACTACATCGTCAGCTACAACTCTTTCGGGATCCATTACATTACGAAAATCACATTATACACGTCAGGATTCATCACACTATCACAGTTCAGATATATGGCATTTATAGCTAGACTCTGACACGCTATGTTAGTCTGAGAATCGACTAAACCGTGGCTCTGATACCAATCAAATGTAACACCCCTAACCTGCATCCATCGCCGAATTACGGTTAAAGGTATTACTGGAAAGATCGGAAACTTTTACACACATTACACACAATCATATATCAATCGTAGTCAAAGTGTCCCTTAAATAGGTCAACGAGACCTTAATCATGCTTTAGAGTAAGGCCGGGACTAGGTCGAACACTTACGAAAATTCTCAGATTTTTTAAAACTTTGCTAAGTTATGCAGGACACACGCCTGTGTGTGCAGGCCGTGTGTCTTCCACGAGCACCAGACACACCCATGTCTTGGCCGTGTCAAAACATAGCATGCCTACTGACTTTTCGACACGGCCACTAGGCACGCCCGTGTGCCTTGACCGTGCACACTTAACTCGATACTGACTTAATCCCACGGTCACTAGGCATGCCCGTGTGCCACGACTGTGTAAGCAAAACAGGCTACTTGTAAAGCAAAATTGCCACCCAAAATAGGTTCATACCTACAATCACAAACAATCTTATTTCCAAAATCAAATGGCAACCAAAAACATACCGAATGATCTTCATATCATCCATTCAACCTCATTTCTAACTACGCTAATTTGTTCAATCAATTTCAATGCAAATCCAAGTATAATTCAACCATAACCTCATTAAAATACTAAGGCATCAATTCATCCATAAGCTTACCATTCATAAGGCTATCTCATTTCCATCAAGACATACCAAATCATGCATCATATATCATATTCAGAAATGCACATTACCAACACTTAACAAGCCACATCTCATGGCTACTTTATACACATTTTGAGGATATCCAAGGTGACTAGCCTATACATGCCATATCTAACTATATACATTTCCAAAAGATACCAAAATGAGCTTAGGTAGTGTGATGACGATCCTCGACGGTCCAAAGCCTTTAGTAGCTTTGACGATCTATAAAACAGAGACAAGCACACACACACAGAGTAAGCTTTCGAAAGCTTGGTAAGTCAAATACAAATAAAATTAACATAAAATGCACATAGCCATATTAATATAATGACCATAATGGTTTTTATAATAAATTCATCTTATTCTTTCTTTGGCTCATTTGCTTAGCCATAACTTATCACATTCTCAACTTAAATACCTTTTATGCACATAGCTCATTTAAGCATAATTTCACATATCATCTCATCATTCCATTGCACATATTCATTTTAGTAAGTTCATAAAGATACTTACCTTTCATACACACCTTGTGTACTTATCAAACGTACCTGAGACAGATATACATTCACGTAATTGTTCATAGCTCAGAATTTGCCCATTGAACCGTTCGGAATCTAATAGGATATACAGAATACTCTGAATAGTTGTACAATGCCAACGTCCTAGACGTGGTCTAACATATAATCAAATATCGATGCCATTGTCCCTGACAGGGTCTTATACGAATTAAAACGATGCCGATGTCCGAGACATGGTCTTACACATAAAGATCATATCGATGCCAACGTCCCAAGCGTGGTTTTACACGAAATCTCGAATCAATGCCAACGTCCCAAACGTTGTCTTACATGATAAAATAGAACAGATACCTATGACATGACATAGCTAATCCTCTCTATTCCTAGGTTCATACGGGACTTCGCAGACATTGTCACTAAGTCGATCTTATATCAGAATTCATGTATACAACATCTTATAAGCATTCATCATTGTCAATAGTCATATGAACATATATAGTTCAATAGAAACACGTTCTTTTGTATATTGACATACCTTGGATCCAGATACTCGTTCAAACTCGTTTATTCAACTACCTTCGCTTTCTCGCGATTTAAGTTCGTTTTCTTCGGTTCTTGATCTTGAACCAAGGAAGACAAGGGCTGAATGCTTCAAGCTCATGAAACCTGTTCTCTTTTCTATATTTTGGTGTAAAAAGATGAACATTTCCACTATCTAATTTTCTTTTGTTTTATTATAAGCTTTATTAAACTTATTAATCAATTTACCAAATTCACCTTATTACAAAATATAAAACAACATATAATTCAATGCCATTTTTCTCTATTAACCAACCACTATCTAAATAATGCACTATTTGCCTTATAAGGCCATAACACTTATAAAGACATGACAAATATGTATCTTTTCATAAAGCATGCAAATTTGCATTTCAATTCAATTTAATCCTTTTATTAAATTAAGCACACATACGGACAAATTAACTTACGAAACTTTAAGACATGCTAAATCACATATCATTTGCACAGAAAATAATATAAAAAAATATAATTCAGACTCGAATTTGTGGTCCTGAAACCACTGTTTCGATTAGGTCTAAACCGGACTGTTACAAGAATTATAAATGTCATTATACCAATATGGTTATGTGTATTTTATGCTAAGTTCATTTGTATATGGCTTACTAAGCTTTTGAAAGCTTACTCTGTGTCTGTTTGCTCTGTTTTATAGACCGTCAAAGCTACTGAAGGCTCGGGGGCCGTCGAGGATTGTCATCACACTAATCAAACTTGTTTTGGTACTTTGAAAATTTATATATAGCTAAATATGGCATGTATAGGCTAGTCATTTTGGTTTAAGTTTGAGATATGAAATTATCCATGTGATGTGGCTAGTTAATTGTTGATATTGTGCAATTATGAATGTGTTATATGAGGTTGGTTTTGGTATAATTTCATGACTATGAAATGGTCAGGTTTATGATAAGCATATGGATGAAACTTGAGTAGGTAGGTTTGATCAAAGAAATGGCCATATGAAAGGTGAATGTGGATGAATCATGCTTGAATATATATATGTGTTTTAGTTGTGCAAATTGGCTTGATTGGAATTGAAATTGAATGTGGAGATTTGTTGATTGTTTGACATATCTTAGGTTGTCAATTGTACATGAAATGAACCGATATATTGTTTGTAGGATTGACCCTAGTGTGGGTGGTATTTTGGCCTTGTAAATGGCCTGTTTTGCCTACACGGCCATGGCACACGGGCGTGCCTGGTGGCCGTGTGAATAAGTCAGTAGCTAGCCTAATCTTACACGACCATGGAACACGGGCGTGTCTGGTGGCCGGTGGATAATTCACTATACATGCTGTGTTTTGGCACGGCCAGGACACATGGGTGTCTCTAGTAACCGTGGGAGGCACACGGCTTGCCCACACAGGCGTGTGACCTCTATAACTTAGAAAAGATTTTAAATTTTCGAGAATTTGAGTATGTGTTCGGTTTAGTCCCAACCCTATTCTAAAGCATGATTAAGGTCTCGTTGACCTATAAAAGGGACACTTTGATTGCGATTGATGAATTGTTTTTATGAAATGTCTATAAAAGTCTCTGATTTGTCCGGTAACGCCTTTAGCCCTATTTCAGTAACGGATACGGGTTAGGGGTGTTACAAACTAGCCCAGGGACTAATTTGCAAAATTGTTAAAGGTTTTGAATGATTCCATTGATGAAAATGTATGAGTTTTAAAGTTTGATGATATATTATGAATATTTGTTATGAGATATATAAGTTTTGTTAAGTGATTTTGAGTAAAAATACAAAATAGGGATTAAATTGAGATTCGTGGTTAAAATGTGAAATAAATTAAAAATATGGGCTACTACGGGCATAATGGTAATTCAGCTAGCATGGGTTTATTTGGAATTTCACTAATTTGTGATTTTATGCAGTAAGGACTAAATTGTGAAAAGTGTGAAATATGTGGTGCAAAAGTGTAAATGTGTTTTAACGTATGTTTTGGACTAAATTGAATGAATAGATGATTGAATGAGTTAATATTGAATATAATTAGATCAAGAAAAATGGAATTCAGATCTAGATCGAGGGAAGAACAAAGTGTCGGATTAGTTGATCCGCGTTATCGTTTTTACGTCCGAGGTAAGTTTGTATGTTAAATTTTCGTTTCAAATGTATTTTATATGCTTTGATCTAGCATGAATTGTGATTATGTGATTACGAACGAGTTCAGAAATGATTCGATGATGATTCGATAGTTGGAAACCCGATTGAACCTTAGGAATAGTTTAGGATGCTAGTGACATGTCATTAGGTATACTCGAGTTGGCTTCGAGCCATGATAAATCGATTTGGCTTTGAGCCATGCATATCGACTGATTTGTCTTCGGGCCATGATATCAGAATTTCGGATATGTTACCTTGATTTGGCTTCGGGCCATGGTATAGGTACTTATCGTGTGAGACCTTGAGTATCCGACTTCTATTCTGAATGGTTCAACGGGTAAATGAAGGATGTGGTTGAGTATGAGATTGGTACAAGGTGGTACAGGTACGTACGAAAATGAATTGAGTATTGAAAACTATGAAATTAATGAGCTCATTGGTAAGTTATATGAATAATCATTTGATAGCTTGAGATTTAATAGAATTGTTGCACATTGTTTTCCATTATATGAATGATTAATGAATGATGATAGTTGCTCATTGTTAACATACGAGCCTACTAAGCTATATAGCTTACTTTGTTGCTTTTTCATGTTTTATAGTGATTTTAAAGCTAGCTCGAATTCGGGGATCGTCGGAGACTTCACCACACTATCCACTGACTCTTTGGTACTTTTGAAACTATGTTTTATGTATATGGCATGTATAGGTATTTGAGTCAAGTTGATTATGTTTTGGTAATGATGTTGGCCAAATGAATTGGTATTGTAAATGTATATGTTTTGGTTTTTAAATATGCCATGAGATTTGGCTTAATTTGGTAAATTTGGTTATGTGCATAATGTTGATATTTAAGTTCATTGATGGATATGGGAATGGGTTATATTATGAGAATTATGGTCATTGATGCTAATAGGTATTATGAATGTTAAATTGATGATTTGTGGAAGTTGGCATGCTTGTGAAATTGGGCCTAATAATGCATAATTATTAAGGGTCATTTTGTTGATTTTGAAAGATAAGGTTTGGTATAACTTTGAATTGTATGATGTGATAATTATGTTTTGTATTGATTGGTGTTTGATATAGTATAAGTTATGCTTGATTTGGTATTGAATTACATGCCTGTTGATGCTATGTTATGTACCATATGAGTTGTGTAGGTGTGATTAAATGTGGGTGGCAAATTGGCTTGGTAAATAGCCTATTTTTGTCCACAAGGGCAGAGAGATGGGCGTGTGTCTCAGTCTTGTGTGACACACGGTCATGATACACGGCCATGTGTCCTCTGGTGTTGAATTTGAAGCAAATTCAATATGCTTCACACGGTCGTGTGTCACAAGTCAATATACCCCCTAATTGGCACACGGCATAGCACACGGGCATGTGACTTGGCCATGTTGCATAAGTCAGTATACCCTACAGGTTTGGCATGGCCTAGCACATGGCCTGGCACACAGGCATGTTTGGCCACTTCGAAGGGCACACGGGCTAGACACACGGGCGTGTGGTTGGTCATGTGACCCAAGTTAGTAACCTCATTTGTTTGGACACAGGCTGGGACACGGCCATGTGTTCCCATTTCGAATGTCCACACGGCCTGTGACATGGGAGTGTCTAGTGGCTGTGTGAGACACAGTGTAACGTCCCAAATTTTTGGCCTAGAAGAAATGGGCTTCGCGTGCCGGAGGAATTGGAATTTAGTTGTGCATTTGAATAACTTAAAGGTATGTCTGCTTTGGTGGTTAAAGGTCCTGAGAGGTATTGAAAAAGTCTTTGGTTCAAACCTGGGCTTTAGGAAAATTTTGGTTTTAGGTGAATAGAACCCTGGATGTAAGTGAGTAGGCTTTAAGAATATTGTTGGGGAAATCTTGACACAAGGAAGCTTGTGGCCTAGTGGTTGTGGCGTCATTAAGATTGTAGGGGAGCCTGGGTTCAAGTCTTGGTTCTCGCAAAATTTTTAAATTTTTCTCTTAAAAGAATCTGGACACTGGCACATAGGCTTTATAAATATTTGTGCATGTTTTAAGTCACAGAGGAGCTTGTGGTCTAGTGGCAAGGTGGCATTTGGAGTAACCTTGAGGTCTGAGGTTCGAGTGTTGTCACAGCATAATGGGGTATTTATTTTGTAGTTGGGACGGCTGGAGCTTGTGTTGTATTAGAATTCTGATGGATGAGGTTGTTGTGGAGAGAATCATGGAGTTGATTGTGGAGAGATTAAATGAGTGATTTATGGAGGAAAAATAGGAATTTGAGTGGGAAGGGAAGTGTGTGACGATTTGGTCTCTAGACTTTGGGGAGTTCGATTTTTGTAGAGGCAGAATTAAGCATTTTTCCTAGTAAGCCGTTGGTGTCCTAAGGTGTAGCCATACAGTTTGCCGAATTCTTTTAGTGGAACCTCGATTTTCCTTTTGTGGGGAGATTTGTGCAATTGAGGTTTCTTTCCCTTTTTACCAAATTTTACTTCTCTGTCTCTCTACTGAATCATTTTTCCATCTTTCTCTCTACCCTTTTCTCTGCGTTGGCAAAATACACATTCCTCTTCTTTTTCTCCAATATTCTGTCGGTTCTTCTTTCAATAACTGAATCTCCCTTTGTTTTTTTCTTCTCTCCTTTTCGTTTGCTTTACTTGGCCAAATGCATCATCTTCTCTTTTCCCAAATTCTCTTTCCCCTTCTTTAGTCTATTTCAATCCGTATCTGTTATCACCCCTTTTCTGTGGGAAGCTAGCCGAAAACTGCATTCCTTTCACCTTTACTTTCGTCATTGATTCAGCAACTATCCTCTGGCATTCGGTCAAAATCTCCTTTCCTGACGTTGAGTTCAAGTAAGGGGTTTCTCAAGTGGGCAGATGTGTTCAAAACTTCCTGTTGTCAATCGATCGTATAGTTGGGGTAAGTTGATCTGTTGGCGGATTGCCCTATGATGTTGGTATTGGGATTTTAAGTCATATTCTAGAAATAGTTTTGTTTAATAAGACTCGTTGCTTAAGAAGATATTCATTGAGGGCTCTGTAATCCTCTTTCGTCGGCAATCTAAGTAGGTTCAATCCACGCTGGTTCAAGCAAGGCGTTGGTAGGTAATCTTTTGAATGGGTTTCGATTAATGGCTTTTTCAATTCATGAGCTAAGGTTATAACCGAAGTTACTGTTATGATAGGTTCGACATTCGGGGGTTTCTGCGCTATTCCGAAAAAGGTGTGTAACCACACTCTTTCTCATTGTAGATCGACAAAATGCCAAAAAGCCGAAATACCGGCGAATGATGCCACACGAGCGTCTGATTGCACATGTGGTGGTCCGAGCCCACGAATATGGGTGTAAGATGGTTGAAGCCACAATGAGCATTCTCATGTAGGCCCAACGGGCATGTGGGCCCCACATAGATTAAATTTGCATATTGTGGTAAATGTTAGACCGAGCCGTGTAGTCCACATGGCTAGGGTCATTTTTGGGCAATGGGTCGTGTGGGCCCACTGTGCTGGTGGCCCCACACGGATAAAATGCATGTTGTATGGTTTCTATTGGTTTGGATTGTGCTGTTCGTATAGCGGAGCATATCTCTGGGCTAATTGGGCCACACGAGCGTGTGGGCCCACTTGTGCCGAGTAATGGGCCTTAGGCGCATTCACCCCATTGTTACTGTTTAGGTTACTTAAATTGCTCGAGGCGACGGTGGACCTTCTGTTGGATCACTGAGACCCCCGGTTTGCAAAATTACTGAAATACCCCTGGTTTACAAAATTACCGAAATACCCCAGGTTACAAAATTATTAAAATACCCCCAACTTGCAAAATTACTAAAATACCCTCAGTTTGCAAAATTACTGAAATACCCCTGGTTTGCAAAATTACAGAAATACCCCTAATTTGTAAAATTACCGAAACACCCCTGTAGGGTAGGATTACAAAATACCCTTACAGGGTAAAATGACTATTTTGACTGACTTGACTATGGGCGTATGACTGATATGCTGTTAATATATGTTGAACTGACTGTTACTGAGCATGGCCATTTTGCATACACGTGTAATGATTGAGCATGACATACACGACATATTGCATGGGGTTGGGACATTGATACGGAGGAAGTTCTGATAGGGTCGCATGGGTCGCATGACGATTGTGGATCCAGTATTGATCTGTTAAGGTTGCACAAGTCACATGAGACGACTGTGGACTGACGAACAGCTTAAAGCCGCGTAATCTGATTATGGCTCTGCGCCAACCTAAATATGGCTTTGCGCCATCTTGATTATGGCTTGGTGCCAATTGTATTTACCTGTGGCTATGCGCCTAACATATATATCAATGACTCTGTTTCGATCATATTTACCCAAGGCTGTGTGCCGATTATATTACCATTGCTGATGGCTATTGCCAAACATAATGCAGCTACTGATGGCTTTGTGCCAATTATAATTCCGCTACTGAAGGCTTAAAGTCGTATATATATGTACTAGCAACTTTGCTGCGATTTCGGTTAGGGCCGCAACCGGTGTTAACATTGGTGTGCTGGCTGGGTGGGTCGACTTTATCCCCCACGTAAGTGTAGGGTTGGTACGGGTGGTGTGTTGGTTGGATCGGGGTGGGATGCATCCTCATACTATTGCATATCTGTTATGAGATCTGCCATTGTACTAGGCTTAGGCCCACTTGTTCTATTATTGGTTTGGGTTAGGCCCAATTGATTCTGTTATGGGCTGTGACCCAAATGATATTGTAGTGGGCTTTAGCCCACGTATACTCTGATCTGTTCTATACTGTTACTGTTAAAGGGCTTTGGCCCAGACTGTTTAAGTTTTTTGTTTTTGTATACTGACTGTTACTATAGTAAGAGGATTACACATTGAGTTTTCGTAAACTCACCCCGTTTTTACTGTGCAGGTAATCCCCAGCCTTAGACAGATCGGTGCTGCGAAGGACTCGGAGAAGGCCACACACTTCTTGTGTTTTCCGTTTTGATTATTTACATTCAAGTATTTTGATTTGGGTTGTAATAGGGCCTTTTTAAGTTTCTGGATTTTAACTATGGGTCTTTCTTTACCTTGAATTATATCTGTTAGAAGTAAATCACGGTTTTCCAAAATACTAACTGTTTTTAAAAAAACACTACATTTTCGCGACATTTTCAAAATGGTTTCGCGACTTAATCTTTTTCGTAAATCAAGTACTTTCAAAATCAGCTTCCTCAACTGAAAATATGTTTTGGGATTAAAACTAATAAATTTTCAATGTACCACGTTTTAAAAATAAACTAACGTAACTAGGTTTTTACTTAAGCCTTTAAACAAGAAGGGTTTTCAATGAAAACATGGTTTTTGAAAAACACTTCAATATGACACGCCAGATTCGCACCTAACTTCTAAGCCGGGTTTGGGGTGTTACACACACGGCCTGACCACACGGGCGTGTGTCTCCTGTTTTGGAGAAAAATTTACTAAGTGTTGAAAACTTTCCCGAGTATCCGGTTTAGTCCCGAACCACACTCAATGCATGTTTAAGGCCTCGTAGGCTTGTTTAAGGGACACTATGATTATTTATGATTGAATTGTATTTGACTTAATAAATTGTATATGAAATGTTTGTTTAAAAGTGTTGTAAGTCTGATAATGCTCCGTAACCCTATTCAGGCGTTAAATAGGGTGAGAGGTGTTTCATAAACATTAAACCTATTTAAGCACACATACAAGGTACCTAATCATCATTCAAACATGCATAAATATGCCATTTAGAATAACCCAATTCACTTAACCAATATGCCCTTCAAAAACACCTCAATTTGTATACAAACATCAAAACTTAAACTAAAACAATTTAACCATTTCAAATTTACCTAACCTAGTGCATTTTAACGATCAGATGCCAACATACGTGACTAATTATATGCCATCACAATATCCCAATGGGTCACATACACTATCACTTAAAGGTACCCAAATGACATAGTTTAATGAGCACTTCCAAGTCCATCAACCAAACATGCTCTTCCAAACATAACATACCAAATTACCAAATACATAAATTCCTATACATGTTAAGAAGGCCATTTCCATCCATAATAACCTTGTTCAAATATGAACTAAAACATTTCACAACTAGCCATTTTCCTACCATCATCAACATGCCAAGATAACCTTAAAAAGAAGCACATCAAAGTAACCAATATCACATAACTTGGTAAGGCATCAAAATGTACCAAACCAACCTAGCTTTCCAAAGCTTATATATGCCAAAATACCATTAACACATACACCATAATACCATCACAAAGCATCTTATACATGCCATTATAAACCTTAATCAAATTACTCAAGACTACCGAATTGTCCACTGGATAGTGTGATAGATCTCTGACGAACTTCCAACCGATTGAGCTTCTAATAATCTATAAGGTAAAGAAAGATAACTATGTAAGCAATGAATGTTTAGTAAGCTCATATAAAATTCAAACATAATTTACCACTTCAATATTATGATACACAGATTAAGCATGATTCAACACCAATACCCTAAACTTGGTATAAGCCTATTGAAATACCATCCAACTCACAAATGAGTAAGTTCATCAATATCACATATAAATTCATTCATAACATAATAGGATTTTATAAGACATATCACATAATCATCAATCTTTTATAAGATTATGAACCATTCCATTTACTTACTTACCATTCCATTCCAAATGCTTAGCATAAGCCTAAACAACATCATCAATTCACAAGTTAGTATATTTGTCCATGATATAAATGAATTCATCCATAGCAAGTAGATTTCCTATATTTAAGTACATTATTTAACTCATCAATCCTTTTATAACATCATATTACATCCTAATTATGAACTTATCATTTCATTCTCTTTTCTTACCTGTTGAACCATCTAGAATTACATCAGATACTCGTGAAAGCTCACACGAAGTGTGCCTTTACATATAATCGTAACCTTTCTTTTACATCATTGCTCACACGAGCTATGAAATAGGCCTGCTCACACAAGCTACGGTCAGAATGTAGGCTACACAATGCTGCTCACACGAGCTGTGGACAATCCGCAACAAATTCAGGACCTCAGCCATTGGTAGGACATTCAAGACTATCACTCGAAACATGAAATCCCTAATGACATGTCATTTGTATCCTAAGAATTCTTAAAGTTCAACCGGGATTCAATATCTGTCAATTCATCGTATCGTTGATACGTGTATATTTTGATTCATTTACATCAAACAACATAATAAATATTCAATTTAAACAACATTTAAACGATTACAGTTCATACGAACTTACCTGGCTAAATTGTAGCAATGACTAATTACAAGGGCTATTTGGTAATTTTCTCTTCTCCACGATTTTCCACTCGTTCTTGATCTAAAATAATAATTCCATTCAATTCACTAATTCTAATAGAAAAATCAATTCATATTATGCAATTAAGTTATTTTGACATTTTACAAAATTGCCCTCAACATTTTACTTTTATTGAATTTAGTCTCTAAGCACAAAACACGCAAATTAACCATTTTTTATTCAATTTCAAGTTTAGATGAATTGTTTGGAACCCTATTAAAGTCCATATTTACTATTGTTTCATATTAAGTCCTTGTATTGTTACTAATTTCACATTTTAGTCCTTACACATTAAAATTACCAAAATATATTTTACAAAATAGTCCTATCTAGCAACCAAGCTTAAGATTCTGCCATAACCTTTCAAGAACATCTCAAATTCATTAATTGCACATTCTATAACATTTGACCTTTTACAAATTAGTCCTTGATTTAGCTAGATTACAAAATAACGATAACAAAAACATAAAATGAATGAAAATGAATGAGAAATGGACTTACATGCATAAGGAAATATCTTGGCCAAACTCTCCCCTTAACAACAATGGAGTTTTTAGTGGAATGCCACAGAAAAAATAGATGATTAACTTTTTAACCTTTTGTTTGATTAATTATCATTTGATTTTGAATTTACAACTTTGCCCTTTTATAAATCATCAAATTTCATGTTTTTAATCACCCAAAGCCGTCCACTATAAAATCAATTAGTATAATTACTACCGTAGTCCATCAGGTTAAGATTTCATAGCCATTTAGCCCTTTTAACAAATAGAACTAAACTTTTTTACCTTTTACGATTTAGTCCTTTTTACCTAATTGACCATTTAAACATCAAAATTTCTCAATGAAACTTTACTACGACCTTAATAGCACTCCATAAATATTTAATAAAACATTGATGACTCAGTTTATAGAAAGGAGGTCCCGATACCTCATTTTCTAAAACTAATTGACTTTAAGGTCTTACCACTTGAACCTAACTGTTCTTCCATTTAACATAAATCATTAAATCAAATCATATATTATTCGTAAATATTAAATAATAATATCTACGGATTCATACGTTAGATTTGTGGCCCTAAAACCATTGTTCTGACACCATAGAGAAATGGATTGTTACATCTTTAGATTAGACTCAAGTAAATAAGGGCTTACTCACTAAGTTCTATTGAACTTACCTCTATGTTCGTATGCCACAGGTAAGTTGATCGATGCTAAGCCAAGAGGGATGATGCCAGGGCTATGCCTAAGGAGGGGTGCGTTGGGTTGTTATGCATACGAAGCGAGTGAAGCAGTGTGTTCAAGTAATGCTATCATTAGGCTAGGCAAACTATTCATAGGCCTAACAATGTAGATAAAATGAATTGGCTAAATAAGTGATGCCAGTGATATTGTTTAAGGGCAAGATAAGTGTTATATATATATTTACTTGTAAGTTCTTGTTGGGTGAAAAGTTTTGTTAAATAGTTGTATATATACATTGTACACTCAGATGATTTGTTTGATGGACAACATTACTTAATAAGATGTATAAGTTTGCAAAATTTGTATGAACAAGTTTAATTAAAGATGGTAAAAGAGTGTAAAACCCAAGATTTGGATTCGATGAATCAGATTGGGTCGAGGGCCTTACAAATTAGACATCAGAGCCTAAGTTTAGTTGATTCTCAGATGATGAAAGATGAAGAAGGCCTATATGCGTAACGCACCGAGCCTGGGGAGTTTGTCAGGTATGCGTTGATAGTTTTGTTTGTTTGAAAGGTAAAGAATGTAAAGAAAGTTGTAAATAAGATGATAGAAAGGAAAAGATTACTCTATTGGTAAAGAACAATATATACAAAAAAGGGAAGATAACAAAAAGAAATTACAAAACAAGATAAAAGAGCATTACAGTCTCCTCCTTTAGTAGGCTAACTAGTGGGATTGATTGAAGCCTCCTCTGATTGAGGATATCATTCATGATTTTGCTCTAGCTCACCAAGTTTTCTACATTGTCCTCAAATATGAGAATGGCAGGGGTAGAAAAGATAACTGATTGCTTTCACTCTTACTGGACGGCCTTCCACTCCTCGCCCTTGGGATTGTAAATATCGAAGTTGAGTGAATCCATAAACACACCCTTTAGATACCCAAAGTCTACTTTGCCCAAGTTAAAAGGACCTGCAGGCACTTGGGTGTGCAGGACTTAGTTTGCTTTCCACTTAGTCAGAGTTTCAATAAGGTTCGTCTAAGTATCTTCTTGATATTTTTCAAGGGCCTCTTGTAATGCAGGGTTTTTGCAAGTGTACACGGTCGTTATCAAGTAATAAGTAAGTATAAGAGTTATCGTCTCCACAATAATTGAATATGTTAATCAATATTTTGTAAAATTAATATTAACAATTTTGTAAGAAAAACACAATAATTTTGATTGGTTGATTTTAAGTAAAATAATTATCTAGATGCAAAATGATCCCTAATGCAAATTAATCCTAACTGCAATGTATGCAATGAAATGTATGAGAAGGATTTAGCAGCAAATTCACAAGCTTCAACAATAATAACATGAATAGGCTAGAATAATCACATCAAGTGAGTTAATTCATTTTATCATATTGAATAATATTCTGGAAAATATTCCATGACAACTTGATTTTTCATGAACTTGAAACCAATATTAAGTCCTTTCGAAATCTTTTACTTAGAAAAACATAGATACTACCATGACCATAGTTAACTAAGGGTTTTTTAGACTTCATGTGAAGTAACAGGGACTGGGTTGATTTGAAACAATTTAATCACATAGACCTAAAGATATGCAAGGTAATAGAGCTCACTCATGTTATTACGAACCTAATTTATTCTAGGTTGAATATAAATTAAGCATGCAACTTTCAGTTATTGTGTCCATTAATCACCATCTAGTTCGGATTAAACAACTAATTCTAATGCAATCAATCAAGTTTTAATGAATGAAATACATGCATGATTTTAATTGAAAGTATGAACGATTGATACATAGAACACCATGAATATGAATCAAATGAACTTTAGCAAATTGATGTAATTGTTCTAGCTAAACAAAATTAAGCTACCATTGTTGATGAAAAAATAACAAAATAAATTGTGAACATGATTAATAAAAGTAAAACAAAGACAAGGAAGAATAACCTCTGACTGATTTGGTGGTCTTCTGAAAATAGATCTTAGTAGCTTCCTCCAATCCTTATGTTTGTTATCCTCAAGGTGTCCGACGAAGAGAGTATTTTCTCAAGTGTAACAGCCTGCTTTTAGTCCAATCGGAAAAATGGTTTTGGGACCATAAATCCGAGGTCAAAATATTTATTTTATTATTATTTTAATTTTTACAACATGATTGAGTGATTTTGTGAAAATTCCGTTAATAAATTTTGTAATAGCCCAATTTAGGGGCTAGTCGAAACAGTGGTTTCAGAACTAAACTGAGGTTAGAGAAAATTAATTTAATATTATTTTATGTGTTATGGTATGATTATATGAGTGTATGAAAATTTTGGTGCATTAATTTTAGCGATTGCATGCTTAATTGCGAAAAAAGGACTAAATCGCATAAAGTGCAAAAGTTTTAATCTACAAGCTAAAAGTGCCAAATAGCTATAGAACTTTAAATTGGAGGTCTTTAATGTGCAATTAGACCCTTAGGAAAGGGTTGGCCGGCCATAGGGGACAAAAAAATAAGAAATTGGTCAAAGTAGTTGGAATTAGGTGGCTTAAATTGAGGAAATAAAACATAATAAGGAGAAAAATGATATCACCATTTTCATCTTCATGCTTCCACCAAAAATATCAGCCAAAGAGGGGTTTTGAAAGATTAAAATTTTCAGCAACTTCTCATCCTTGTAAGTAAGTCATCTTGATAATCATTTTTGATGATTTTTGTGTTTTTGGAACCCCTAAAGCTCAGTCTAGCTAATGATCTAACACCCCAAATCCGGTCTAAACGTTACGACCAAATCCGGTATGTCACATGAAATGATAGTTTTGGAATTTTAAAGAAGCATCGCAATTTAGAAAACTTTTCATTTTGTGTTTCCCTCTTGAATATTAAATTCAGTTTAAAAGGTTTCTTACCAACTTTTATTTAAAAGTACTAATAGTCAAATACGGGTTTTGTGATACGAAAGCCGAAAATTAGGGGATCTCCTAAACGTGACATTTAAAAACAGTTTGTGTAGTTCTAGGACAATTTCGAGTGAAATTATTTGTCACTTATTAACCGTGTGTCATTTTTAAAAGAAATGTTTGTCTTTATTTTGTTTAGAAAACTCCCGAATTGACGTTTCATATAGTATAAATTACCGTAATAAGCCGAAAACCAACTTAAAAAAAAAACCGAAGGCCTTATTATAAACAAAATTCCCAAATTAAATGTACGTTTAAATAGAGGAAACGAAATTTATGAAAGAAGTATTGCATGGCCACCATAGAGTCCTCCTCGGCTCCAAATCCTCGAATTAGGGATTACTTGCAAAATTAAGCGGAGGGGTGAGTCACCAAGACTCAGTGTGTAATCCCCCTTACGAACGCAATCTGGGCCTAAGCCCACAGAAGCACATTGGACCTTAGCCCTCACAACATGGCATATTAAGAAGTGTATGCAATGTAGCCCAGCCCAACCTAGTATTCCATCCTCTACATCACCTGAACAAGCCAAAACACCTGTGGCACCAAGCCACAGTGGTACCAAACCACAGTGGTACCAAACCACTGTGACAGAGTCACTGATATATATATATATATATATATATATGTGGTACCAAACCACTGAAATAAGGTGACATAGTCACTGATATATGTATATGTGGTACCCAACCACTAAAATAAGGTGACATAGTCACTGATATATGTGGTACCAAACCACTGTGGTACCAAACCACTAAATAACACTTCCCATTTCAATCAACATCATATCCCAAAGCCCATGCAACATATTATCATATTGTGATGAATGCAATCATATTTCCAATGTACAACAGATAGTCAAATCACACATATATTTAGGCTATGTTATTCGAAAGGCAAAATTGTAGAGGTACTTACCTGGTGTCTCCAACCTTACCCACAAGGGTATCTCAACTGTCCATACAGACGTTTCGGCTTTCAGCCAATACAGTTATCAGTGCAAAATAATAAAATAAGGTGTGAGCATTACACACCTAATTACGCGAAGAACTAGACACTTTTGATCGTTGCTACTCTCACTAGCGGCAATAACCACTATCTGCCTATCCCAAACGGATGTTGGCTCTCTACCACACCCTGGCGGAAAGTCTCGAACCGCCGACACAGCACGCCATTTGAACTTAGGAGCAGAGACTACAAGTCCACCCCCTTCCTTAGATTGGCTAGCACTTGCATCCATGAAGAGAACCTTGATCAGTACTCAGAGAGAACGATGGTCGTCTAACAAAGAGATTGGGATAAGGTAGAGTAAAATGAAAGAGGAACTACTCGTATAGGACTAGAGAGAAACCCCATACCTTAGTTAACAAGAAGTCCTTCAAAACCAGATTTGGCTATGGACCAAACCAAAGGGAATCCTAAAGTAGGCTGAAGAGATTCGGCTATAGATTAATCCGAAACAAACACACCTTTTTGAGAGTAGGACAGAAAATATTAGTTGTGAACTAACACTAAAAACAAGGTGACCACTTCGGCTATGAAAATGTAAGAGCGAAACAAACGAAAGAAAAATAAGATTACCAAGATTGAAAAATCCAAGAGATGCTCAACAAGTCCTCTTCTTGCCAACCGTGAAATCAAAATGGCTAACCTAGCACTGAGGAGTATTCGGCCTAGAAGGAAAAGATCACTGTTTGAGAGAGTTCTATGTTTGGCTAAGAAAGAGAAAAGACTAGAAGAGGGTTTGGCTAGGGTATTTCGACAATGGCAAAAGAAAGTGTTTGCCAAGAGAAAAGAAAAGGAAGCAAATGTAGAGTAAAAGATGAGAAGTAGCAAGGTTCGCCTAGGTGAGAAAACAAGTGGTAAAAGAGGGGTTTGGCTAGTGAAGCAAGAAATAGATGAGAAGGGATGAAGAAAATAGAAGAAGTGTAGAAGAAGAAAAGAGTTTCGGCTATGAGAGGATAAAAGAGAAAATAGTTGGAAAAAAGAATGAAGGGAGAAAGAAATGCCCAAGTGGTCACCCTAGTTTCGGCTAATACCCAAAGAGGCAAGAAAAGGTGAAGAAAAGAGAGCTGAAAGTCTTGGCACAAGCAAAGAATAGGAAACCCGAAAGAGCGAAAAAGAAAAGAAGCCGACTCACTAAAGCACCACTATGACCGAATATACCAAGATGGAAATACCTAAGACTAAAGGGAATTTTGGCACACACCTCCCCTAGCTAAACCAAAAATGCTCTCACAAAAGACCCCATTCATGACTGAAATTCTCCCCTCAAGGACCCCCACATTTTGCCAACACCTCCACCACACACCAAATCCCTTGTTTTGCTCCACCAAATTCTCCCCATCGCCCTTTCAAATTGGTTTGACCAATTCAACTCCTCAAGCACCTCTCATCCATCCATTTCAAATGGTTTGACTCATTCCACAACCACCTAGGTAGAGTCCCAGTTGAATGCTACCTCTTCCTCTCCTTGAGCACAAAAAATAAGGCTCCACAATGCAACAAATGGGATTCGAAGTCCTTCCCCCTTGCTCTGCCAGTGACGCCACAACCACTCCACCTCATGATAACTTTGTGTCATCAAACGCAAAAGAATAACCCTAAAGCCTACTCCCCCTAGCTCTCCCCCCTTATGCCCAAAACCAAAATTTTTACCAAGGGCCTGGCTTGCACCCGAGCCTCCCCAAGACCTGCAAATGCACCTAAATAACAAGCAACACAAGCCCAGCACATAAAATAGCACCAACATGCGAACCCCTAATTCTAGGATGTTACAGTTCTACCCTCTTAAAGAAATTTCGGCCTCGAAATTTACCTGGTCAAAAGAGGTGAGGGTATTTCTGTCGCATCACATCTTCTGGCTCCCACGTGGCTTCCTCTGTACCGTGATTACGCCATAACACCTTGACCAAAGGAACCTACTTCATTCTCAACACCTTGACATCTCGATCCAAGATCTGCACTGGTTCTTCTTCAAAAGACAGATCAAGTCTTACTTCAATTTCCTCCACCGGCACTATGTGAGATGGACCCGAACGATAGCGCCTTAACATTGAAACATGGAATACATCATGTATCTGATTCAGCTCCGGAGGTAACTCAAGCTGATAAGCTACTGGTCCCATGTGTTTCAACACTCGATAAGGCCTGATGAATCTGGGGCTCAACTTGCCTTTCCGTCCAAATCTTAGAACCTTCTTCCAAGGTGAAACTTTAAGAAAAACCTGATCACCCACTGAGAACTCTATCTCCTTACACTTCAGATCTGCGTACGATTTCTACCTATCGGAAGCTCCCTCCAACCAAGCCCGAATCAACTTAACCTTTTCCTCCATCTTTGAAACCAACCCCTGACCCAAGAACAATCGCTCACCTAACTCTGTCTAGCAGGTAGGGGTACGACACCTACGACCATACAACGCCTCGTAGGGTGCCATCTGAAAGCTGGATTGATAGCTATTGTTGTACGCCAACTCTGCCAACGAAAGAAAATCCCCCCAACTACCTCAGAAGTCAATTATACAACCTCTCAACATGTCCTCCAGAATCTGAATTACCCTCTTTGACTGACCATCAGTCTGTGAATGAAACGCCGTGCTGAAATCCAGTCTTGTACCGAACACTTTATGTAACACCTTCCAGAATCGCAATGTAAACCTAGGGTCTCTGTTTGATATGATAGACACTGGTACCCCATGTAACCTCACAATCTCTGCTACATACAGCTTAGCTAACTTCTGTAGTGAATAGTCGATATAAACCGATACGAAGTGAGCAGACTTCGTCAACCGATCGACAATCACCCACACCGAGTCTTTCCTAGTAGGCATAAGAGGTAGCCCACTAACAAAATCCATCGTTATCCTCTCCCACTTCAAAAGTGGAATCTTCACTGGCTGTAGCAACCCCGAAGGCAATTGATACTCTGATTTTACTTATTGACATGTCAAACACCTACTCACAAACTCAGTAACCTCTTGCTTTAGACCTGGCCACCAAAACTGTTCACGCAAATCTCGATACATCTTACTCCCACCGAGATGCATAGTGTATCGGCTACTATGTGCCTCCTATAGAATCATCTGTCTCAACTTAGAATCCTTCGGCATACAAACATTTTCCCGAAAGCATAATACCCCATCACTGTTCAAACCAAAATCTTCTGCCTTATCACTTTCCACTTGCTGAAGACGAGAACTTAACAATTCATCTAACAACTGCTTCTCTTTAATCTGACTTACCCATGATGGCTTCACTTGAAGTTCGGCTAACAAGCATCCATCTTCATAGAAACTGAGATGAGCAAACATTGCCCTCAATTCCGATATCACCTTACGGCTCAACGCATCCGCCACTACATTAGCTTTACCCGGGTGATACCCAATCGAGCAGTCATAGTCTTTCAACAATTCAATCCACCTCAGCTGCCTTAAATTCAACTCCTTCTCGGTAATGAGATATTTCAGGCTCTTATGATCGGTGTAGATAATTGACTTCTCTCCATACAAGTAGTGTCTCCAAATCTTCAAGGCGAACACTAATGCTGCTAACTCTAAATCATGAGTGGGATAATTCACTTCATGTGGTCTTAATTGTCGAGACGCATACACTATCACCATCCCTTCTTGCATCAACACACATCCTGACCTTGTGTGCGACACATCACAATAGATAACAAACTCCTTTCCAGCCTCAGGCTGAATCAACACTGGTGCCTCCGTCAAAATCCTCTTCAACTTCTCAAAGCTTTCCTGCAGTTTATCAGTCCATACAAATAGTACCCATTTTCGTAATAACTTGGTTAATGGTGCAGCAATCAACGAGAATCCCTCAACGAACCTTCTATAGTACCCAGCTAACCCAAGGAAACTTCAAATTTCTGCTACTGACTTCGGTGGTTTCCAATCCAAAACAGCTTCAATCTTTCGGGGATCAACCCTAATCCCCTCGGCAGACACAACATGCCCCAAAAAGGTAACTTCCCTCAACAAAAATTCACACTTGCTGAATTTTGCATACAATTGCTTCTTTCTCAAAATCTGCAAAACTATCCAATGATGCGAATCATGCTCCTCCTCAGTTCTTGAATATACCAGAATATCGTCTATGAACACAACGACAAACCGATCCAGGTAGGGTTGGAATACCCGGTTCATCATATCCATAAATGCAGCTAGTCCATTCGACAACTCGAACGGCATCACCAAGAACTTGTAGTGACCATAACGAGTTCGAAAAGCAGTCATATGAATATTCGCCTCCTTGACCTTTAATTAATGATACCCTGACCTCAAGTCTATCTTTGAGAAGACCGAAGTGCCTCGCAGCTGATCGGACAGGTCGTCAATCCTTGGCAACGGGTACTTGTTCTTAATTGTCAACTTGTTTACTTACCTGTAGTCAATGCACATCCGCATCGACCCGTCCTTTTTCTTAACAAACAACACCGGCGCTCCCCAAGGTGACACACTCGGTCAGATAAAACCACGGTCCAACAATTCCTGAATCTGAGCTTTAAGTTCCACCAGTTCCTTCGGCGCCATCCTATATGGGGCAACGGACACCGGAGCTGTTCCCGGCAGTAGATCAATGCCAAACTCCACCTCGCGATCCAAAGGTAACCTTGGAAGCTCTTCTGGAAAGACATCCAAGAAATCTTTCACCATTCTAACGTCCTTTACAAACAATTCTTTGGCCTCTAGAGAACTTATGAAAGCTAAGAACGCCTCACACCCTTTTCGCACCATCCTTTCAGCCTTTAATGCCGACACCACATTGGACAGGTAATTCTTTCTCTCACCTATCTCCAGCACCTCCTTATCCTCGAGAGTCTTCAATATCATGCGCTTAGCAGCACAATCCAAGTTTGCTCAATACTTAACTAACCAGTCCATGCCTAAAATCAAGTCGAACTCGCCGAATGGCAATTCCATCAAGTCAGCTGAGAAAAAAATCCCTTGCACTTCTAAAGGCACATCCCTAAATAGTTTGTTCACCACTACAGATTGTCCTAAACGGCTAATCATAGTCATCTCTCTAGAAGCAACCTTTGTTTCTATATTTAAAGTCCCAGACACAGTACTAGCAACATATGAATATGTAGACCCAATATCTATCTAAGCTATAAAGGGCACACCAAAAATAAGGACCGTACCGGTTATGACATCCGGTACATTGCCATCCTCTCAATGTCTAGTTGCATAAACCAATCCAGGCTGTCTTGCATCTGTACTCCCAGCACCTCTGCCCAGTGCTCCACGCCCTCGACCAAATCCATTTTCTCCTTTGGCCGGACCACGACCTCCTGGTGGCTGCTGCCCACCTCTTCTGGACTGTGCATAACCTTGACCTATCGATCGCGCCCTGTCTTCCCCTTGTGGACAGTCCCTTATCCGATGATCCATAGATCCGCACCTGAAGTATCCTCTATTTCTTACCCAACACTCCCCCGAATGAAAATTCCCACATCGAGCACACGGTTGAGACCGACCTACAGCAACAGGCATCGCAACTCGACCCGGCCCATCAAATCTAGGCCCCTTTTGGAAACCCCCAGCAGATCCTGACGCCCAAAATTCCTCTTATTCCTACCCCTATCCTTGTCCCGATTCTGCCTCTCAGATCGCTTCACCTCTTTAGTTATTTTTGCCTTCTCAATCGGAATGGCAAACTCTCTTTCCCGTTGCGGAGCTATCAGTACCCGCAACTCATCACGCAGACCATCCTCAAACCGAACACAACGCTCATAATCAGTTGCGACGGTACCCCGAGCATAGCGACTTAAACGCAGGAACTCCGCCTTATACTCAGCCACAGACTTATTCCCCTAGACCAAATTTAAAAATGCCTTCCTCTGAGTGTCTACATAACTCGCCCCAACATATTTTCCCTGGAATGCTGTCTTAAAGAAGTCCCAGGTAATACAATCCACTGGTGTACCATCCCTTACCGTGAGCCACCACTGCTTTGCCTCATCCCGGAGGAGAGACACTATTCCTTTCAGCTTTTCCTCTACTATACAGTCCAAATCATCCATAATCCGCTCGACTGCTTCTAGCCAATACTCCACTACATTTGGAGCCACACCAGAAATACCCATAAATATCTCGGCCCCATTTACTCGAAGTCACTCAGGAATAGATTTTCAAGCCACTAATCTCGTGCTTGCTCAAACAACCCGTTCCAGAACACGCAACATAGCATGGGACAAAGCATTGTCCCCTCCAGTTCGGTCTTGAAACCCTGCTTCCATTATTGGTGATGCTGGCACTTCACCTTTCGGCCCATGTCATGATTCTGAGGGTCCCGCCTCAACACCCCAGCCCCTACCACGACCGCGTATACCATACCCACGTCCTCTAGCGCTCATGAATACTGATTTGAATTAATCTGATTAAAATTTTATGAATTAGTATATCTTCCACTGTTTATTACCGGATAGTCTTATGAAAATAG
Source organism: Gossypium australe (assembly GCA_005393395.2). Taxonomy (NCBI): domain Eukaryota; kingdom Viridiplantae; phylum Streptophyta; class Magnoliopsida; order Malvales; family Malvaceae; genus Gossypium; species Gossypium australe. The sequence continues at coordinate 66,712,999 of CM016617.1, forward strand.
AATTAGAAGTAGTTTTTCGCAAAACATTTTTCTAAAGGTCTCAATCTCTAAAGTTGAATCTCTTAGCACTAGCAATCGCAGCACAATATAATCTCTTCATACAAATCAACCAATAGTCAGAAGACTTACCATATGGATTTGGTGCCGGAGACTCGGGTGCCGTACTTTCAGAAAACATATACTTTTCTAAACCATATTTCAACCCAATTTTAGAAAACGTTTTTGAACCCTTCCATAGCCGAGTTTTGCAACCTAGGCTCTGATACCACAATTGTAATACCCCAAACCTGGTATAAACGTTACGACCGAATCCGGTATGTCACATGGAAAGATAGTTTTGGAATTTTAAAGAAGCATCGCAATTTAGAAAACTTTTCGTTTTGTGTTTCCATCTTGAATATTAAATTCAGTTTAAAGGGTTTCTTACCAAGTTTTATTTAAAAGTACTAATAGTCAAATACGGGTTTTGTGATACGAAAGCTGAAAATTAGGGGATTTCCTAAATGTGGCATTTAAAAATAGTTTGTGTAGTTCTAGGAAAATTCTGAGTGAAATTATTTGTCGCTTATTAACCGTGTGTCATTTTGAAAAGAAATGTTTGTCTTTATTTTGTTTAGAAAACTCCCGAATTAACGTTTCATATCGTATAAATTATCGTAATAAGCCGAAAACAACTTAAAAAAAAACACAAACTCGGAGGCCTTATTACAAACAAAATTCCCAAATTAAATATAAGTTTAAATAGAGGAAACGAAATTTACGAAATAAGTATTGCATGGCCACCACAGAGTCCTCCTCGGCTCCAAATCCTCGAATTAGGGATTACCTGCAAAATTAAGCGGAGGGGTGAGTCACCAAGACACAGTGTGTAATTCACCTTACGAACGCAATCTGGGCCTAAGCCCACAGAATCACATTGCGCCTTAGCCCTCACAACATGGCATATTAAGAAGTGTATGCAAAGTGGCCCAGCCCAACCTAGTATTCCATCCTCTACATCACCTGAACCAGCCAAAACACCTGTGGCACCAAGCCACTGTGGTACCAAACCACAGTGGTACCAAACCACTGTGACAACGTCACTGATATATATATATGGTACCAAACCACTGACATAAGGTGACATAGTCACTGATATATGTATATGTGGTACCAAACCACTAAAATAAGGTGACGTAGTCACTGATATATGTGGTACCAAACTACTATGGTACCAAACCACTGAATAACACTTCCCCTTTCAATCAACATCATATCCCAAAGCCCATGCAACATATTATCATATTGTGATGAATGCAATCATATTTCCAATGTACAACAGATAATCAAATCATACATATATTTAGGCTATGTTATTCGAAAGGCAAAATCATAAATGTACTTACCTGATGTCTCCAACCTTACCCACAAGGGTATCTCAACTGTCCATACAGTCGTTTCGGCTTTCAGCCAATATAGTTATCAATGCAAAATAATAAAAGAATGTGTGAGAACTACACACCTGATTACGCGAAGAACTAGACACTCTTGATCGTTGCTACTCTCATAGCGGGAATAACCACTATCTGCCTATCCCAAACGGATGTTGGCTCTCTACCACACCCCTGTGAAAAGTCTCGAACTGCCAACACAGCACGCCGTTTGAACTTAGGAGCAGAGACTACGAGTCCACTCCCACCCTTAGATTGGCTCGCACTTGCATCCATGAAGAGAACCTTGATCAGTACTCAGAGAGAACGATGGTTGTCTAACAAAGAGATTGGGTTAAGGCAGAGTAAAACGAAAGAGGGAACACTCGTATAGGACTGGTGAGAAACCCCTTACCTTGGTTAACAAGAAGTCGTTCCACACCAGATTTGGCTATGGACCAAACCAAAGGGAATCCTAAAGTCGGCTGAAGAGATTTGGCTATAGATTAATCCGAAACAAACACGCCATTTTGAGAGTAGGACAGAAAAGATTTGTTCTAAACTAACACTAAAAACAAGGTAACCACTTCGGCTATGAAAATGTAAGAGCGAAACAAATGAAAGAAAAAGAAGATCACAATATCCAAGAGATGCTCAACGAGTCCCCTTCTTCCCAACCGTGAAATCAAAATGGCTAACTTAGCACTAAGGAGTATTCGACCTAGAAGGAGAAGATCACTGTTTGAGAGAGTTCTATGTTCGGTTAAGGAAGAGAAAAGACTAGAAGAGGGTTCGGCTAAGGTATTTCGGCAATGGCAAAAGAAAGTGTTTGCCAAGAGAAAAGAAAAGGAATCAAATGGAAAGAAAAAGATGAGAAGTAGCAAGGTTCGGTTAGGTGAGAAAACAAGTGGTAAAAGAGGGGTTCAGCTAGTGAAGCAAGAAATAGATGAGAAGGGATGAAGAAAATAGAAGAAGTGTAGAAGAAGAAAAGAGTTTCGGCTATGAGAGAATAAAAGAGAAAATATTTGGAGAAAAAGAATGAAGGGAGAAAGAAATGCCCAAGTGGTCACCCTAGTTTCGGCTAATACCCAAGGAGGCAAGAAAAGGTGAAGAAAAGAGAGTTGAGAGTCTTGGCACAAGCGAAGTATAGGAAACCCGAAAGAGCGAAAAAGAAAAGAAGCCGAATCACTAAAGCACCACTATGACCGAATATACCAAGATGGAAATACCTAAGACTAAAGGGAATTTCGGCACACACCTCCCCTAGCTAAACCAAAAATGCTCTCACAAAAGACCCCATTCATGACCGAAATTCTCCCCTCAAGGACCCCTACATTCGGCCAACACCTCTACCACACACCAAATCCCTTGTTTTTCTCCACCAAATTCTCCCCATCGCCATTTCAAATTGGTTTGACCAATTCAACTCCTCAAGCACCTCTCATCCATCCATTTCAAATGGTTTGACTCATTCCACAACCAGCTAGGTAGCGTCCCAGCCGAATGCTACCTCTTCCTTTCATTGAGCACAAAAAATAAGGCTCCACAATGCAGCAGATGGGATTCGAACTCCTTCCCCCTTGCTCTGCCAGTGACGCCACAACCACTCCACCTCATGATCATTTTGTGTCATCAAACGCAAAAGAATATCCCTAAAGCCTACTCCCCCTAGCTCTCCCCCCTTATGCCCAAACCCAAAATTTTTACCAAGACTCTGGCTTGCACCCGAGCCTCTCCAAGACCCCCAAACGCACCTAAATAGCAAGCAACACAAGCCAGAGAAATGAATCTTAGTTATCTAATGAATAACTTATATGAAAGGAGTTTCCATGAAAACACCTAAAAGGACCTTTTTGTAAAGGTTGTAAAATAGGTGGTAAATGTGTGAAATAATTGGTATTGTGAGTTGCTATAAGAGTAATAAATGTTCAGCTAGGCTTGTTAAAGGAGTAAATTTTATTAGAATTGGTTTACGAGCCTAGGGGAAAAATCATAATTTTGTGAAAGTCTAAGGGCGAAATAGTAATTTTTGCCAAAGTATGACTTTTGAAATGTCTTGATCAATGTAGTGATTAAATGAGTAAATTCGTTATTATAGATCAAGAAGAATGTGGAATTAACCTTGACCGAGGAAAAGGCAAGGTCTCGGATTAGAACTGCAAATTGGCACATTTTGGTACCGAGGTAAGTTTGTATATAATGATTCAATATCATGTCATTATGTTTTAAAACGCTTGACATTTCATGAAGACGTATATTATTTCTATAAAATTGATCAATGATGTTTCGATGAGAATATGATGAAAATTATGATGTTGAAGTTCCGGTTGAACCTTAATAAGTGAGAGGATACCATTGTCAAGAAATAAGATTTGTAAGGTCCCGTATAAGACCATGTCTGGGACATGGCCTCAGCACCGAATTGAAATCCTGTATGAGACCATATCTGGGATATGGCATCGGCATCGAATAAGAAAATCGTGTAAGACCATGTCTGGGACATGGCATCGATATACGATCTCGTGTAAGACCATATCTGGGATATGGCATCAACATCGATATGAGACTTCGTACAACACCATATCTGGTATATGGCATCGGCATCGAGATGTGATCCCATGTAAGACCATATCTGGGATATGGTGTTGGCATCATATTACGTGTATGACGAATTTGAGTATCCTTCGATATTCCAAGTGGTTCAACGAAATAAAGAGCTAAGTCTATGTTCAAGAGAGTAAAAGTGCTAAAGTTATGTGATGAAGTGATACAGGTACCCATGAGAAACTTACGAGAAATGAATGCAAAATGTGATGTGTGATTTGTTTAGAGTAAGCATGAGTAAGTTATGTCGATGTGCTTGAGAACTTATGTTATTATTTAGTGTGATGAATGGATGTTATCATAAGCCTTTATGTTGCTATTCATTGCATGCAAACTTACTAAGCTTTTTGCTTACACCCTCTCTTTTCCCTTTCCTTATAGTATCGCCAAACTAGCTCGGGGATCGTAGAACGTCGGAGCTCAGTTCATCAAGCTATTCTTTTGGTATAGTGAAGTTTAATTATTTTGAGTATGGTATGTATAGGATTTTGTCACTTTGTGATATGTCATATTGGTTAGCCAAAGTGTTGGCTATTAAGGTTAATTATTCATTTTGTAAATGGTCATTGATTTCGGCTAAAACTAGCCAAGCTATATTTATTCAATGATGATGAAATTCATGAAGTGCAAGTTTATACAATTGAATGAGTAATGTGTGAAATTTATATATATGCATTACGAAGTAGTGAATATTAGAAGTGCTTTATGGTCATGCTATGTATTGCTACAGGGTGGCACAGGGGCTTGGTAAATAGCCTTGTATTTTTCCACACAGGTAGACACATGGACGTGTGTCTAGGCCGTGTGTAACACACTATAACACCCCAACCCGGCCTAGACGTTATGGTCGAATCTTGGCGATGTCACATGGTAGTGTTTTGGAAATAAATGAGTTGCCGTAAAAACCTCTTTTCAAATTAGCCTCATAACAAAATCTTATGTTAATTCTAGGATGCGTCGTTCATTTTCAAAATGTAGTTCATTATCACAAAAGTATTCTATTTCAAAACGATATTAATTTTCAAAACGTCACTTATCGGGGAAGCTTTCTAAATCAGTTTATGTATTTGAGTGTATTTTGTTAAAACATTTGATTCGTTTTGAAAACTCGATTAACCCTACTACTAGTAGTTGTAAATCAAAATAATAGAAATCCCAAATTAACCATGAAAATCCAAAAAGGCCATTATTATAGTAAAATACCGTAAAATAAAATCAAAATTATAATTAAGTACTAAAATACAATGAAATGGGTCATGTGGCCACTACTGAGTCATCCGCCACACTGATCTGCCTATGTTTGGAGATTACCTGTATAGTTAAAACAGAAGGGTGAGTTTACGAAAACTCAGTGTGTAATCCCAATTAGCACAAACAGACAGACAAAAGGCAATCACAGTTTGGGCCTAAGCCCTATTCAGAATCAGTGACAGTATAAGTTTGGGCTTTAGCCCATCTCAATACAGAGGCAGTCATGCATTTGTTCCTTGACCCATTACAATATCAGTAATCAGTATATATCACAATATGCAGTATACAAGTCCTACCCAGCCAGCCTCTACACTCCATCTCCGTCCAACCCTACACTCCATGTGCGGATATAATCAACCCACCCATCCCTACACTCCAAGTAGTACCGATTGTGGCACTAGACAGTAGTTTGCAGCTGAGCTGCCAGTAAGTTAGGCTCGAAGCCTTTCAGTACACTTCCTCCGATCCATATAAACCCATCCCCGTGCAATGCATCATACAATCATGTCATTCCAAATCATGGTATCATATATGTATTCAGGACAATTTAGCCGGCATGCTCACAATACAGTCGTACATGTATATATGTAAAGTACATGGATATAACAGTTATCCAGTCAATTAGGGATCTAGGTAATCTTACTGACCCTATAGTAGGTCCACAATTGACTCGGGTGATCCGTGCAACCTTAGCAGTCAAAACAGTGAAAATGGGCCCACAAGCTCATGTAATTTACCCATGTGGGCCTACACGCCCGTGTAGCCCACCAGGCCCAAAATGGCCTCAGCTGTGTGGATCACACGGCCTGGCCCAATAATCACACACGCCTGTGTGGTTCACCCGTGAGGGACCCACACGGGCCAATTTGGCTCGGCCCATGAATCGCACATGGCCTACCTCGTCGATCACACGCCCGTGTACGATCACACAGCCTACCACACGGGCGGCCACACGCCCAACTGGTGTCGACAATCTCACTTTTTGGCTTTTCACCGATTTTCGTTTGTAGAGTTGTGTTTACACACCTAGACTGTTTTTGCCGCTTAACCCCACGCGAGCACTCCAAGTACCTAACATTTGATCAAATTACCATTCAATTATTCACTACACAGTCAATTTAATCTTAAACCAAAGCAAGTTATCCAACTTCCAGTGGGACAATCCATACCGTCAATCCAATAACAGGAAACTTCCACTCCTCTAACGTATCAACGACAATCCTTAGTCCCTTGGTCGACTCTTGATCAAAACAATACACAACCCCTTTAAAAACTAACTTAAAGTAATCGAGTGAAGAAGAAACGAATACTTACCTAAAGGGTGTTAAAGAACGTGTAGCAGATGATAACAAACGAATCCAAGAAAGGGAAGCCAACCACAATTTCGGTAGCAAGGATGAACCAAATGAAAATCAATGAGAGAAAACAACAATATATCAGTAGGGAGGTGGTAAATAAACACTAGAAGGAAAGCATAGAGAGCCCAAAATTTGGTAAGGAAAAGAGCAAGGGAGGAAAAGAGAAAGTAAATTGTAGCAACAGTTTGGGGGAGAGCACTTTTACCGTAGGGAAGAACAAAGTTGGAAAAGAAAAGAGAAAAAAACTAATAGGAACCCTAAGCAATATCTGGCCCTCAAAAAATGGAAAATAGTTGACAGAAACAAAATGAAAAGAAAAGCAATCCCCAGTCGAAATTTGAGAAAGTAAAAGAAATTCAATTCGGCACTAACTCTCCCTTCATATCCCTAAAAGTTCTGCTTAAAATACTCACTACTAACCCACCATAATCCTCTCAACAACTGAAACCAACCCTAAGTCGAACTCTTCAGTATTTCGGCTGGACCGAAATACCTACACGGCACAAATAATAAAATAAGTCCTTTTTTTTGCGTAGAGACTCAAACTCCAGACCTCCAGCTTATTTACACTCCACTTAACCACCAGACCAGCAGGCCCTTTTTGACATATTTTACCAACATTTAATTAAAAGCCTACTGTCTAAATATAGGGCTTTATTCAAAGAAAAATAAAAATTTTGCCCAAGATAAGGCTTAAACCCAAGACTTCTCAGACACTGCCAAAACACTTAAATACTGAAGCAGGTACATATTTGTGTCACAAACACAGGAAAATAATTATAAAGGATTTTTTGGGCATTATACACACGGTCTGCCCCATGGGCATGTGGTCTGGTCGTGTGTCCCCCTGCATCATAAGTTGGCAAAACAGAATGCCCAGTAATAACCACACGGGCTGAGACACGGCCCTATGTCTCAACTGTTTGGAAGACACGATCATAGAACATGGGCATGTGCCCATGCCGTGTAAAGTCTGCACCTAAATTTAGGAATTTAATTGGTCACACGGTCTAGGGAAACGGGTGTGTGCATTGGCCGTTTGACCTTATTGGGATGATGACGTTAGAAACAGAATGTCAAGGTTTTTACACACGGGAGAAGACACGGGCGTGTCATGGCCGTGTGAGGGACATGGGCCATGGACACGGTCATGTGTTAGACCGTGTGAAAACCCTTGTAGGTTCAAATTGAGAAATAAATCTACATAGGTGTGGAACACGGGTATGTGATATGCCATACGAGTGTGTCCCTTCTTCCACACGGGCATGTGGACTGTTTAATGAGAATTTTTCAAAGTTTTTCCAAAAATCTTCTAAAGAACTCGATTTGATCTTGAAACGTTTCTATGATGTGTTTGGGCCTCATAGGCCTATATTAAGGTTGTTAAGAAGAAGTTTGAAAGGTTTTAAATTTGAACGGACTTTTATGATTCGGAATTATGTGTATGCATGAGTTTAAGATAGGTAATGCCTCGTACCCTATCCCAGCGTCGGATACGAGTAAGGGGTGTTACAAATTTTATCGTTTGACTGGTCAATTTGATAAAAAGGACTAAATCGCGTAAAGTGTAAAATGCATGTTCTATTAGTTAAATGTGTCTTTTAGCTATGGATCATTAAAATGGAGGTCCTTATGTTGTAATTTGACCATTTGACACATGAGTGGACATATATGGAAATGTATTAAGGTGTATTAATGGTTTAAATAAAAGGTTAAATTTGGTATTTAATAATTAAAGGTTAGTAATAATAAACTAAAAATTTCTATCATCTTCTTTACATCATCTATCCATCGAAAAATTAATAAATAAAAGGCATAGATAGTGTTGAAGTTCGGCCGAGCCTCCTAGATCAATTCGTGAGTAAATTTTGTCCCGTTTTTAATGATCTCTATGTTTTTGTGATCGCTGCATCTAGTACTAGCTAGCCCAGGGACTAATTTGCAAAACTGTTAAAGATTTTGAATGTTGCCTTTGATGAATATTTATGAGTTTTGATGATTGATGATAGATTTTGAATGTTTGTTGACTGTTAAACAAGTTTTGTAAAGTGATTTTGAGTGAAAATGCAAAATAGGGATTAAATTGAGAAATGTGTAAATTTTGGGATTAAAATGTGAAATAAATGAGAAATATGGGTTGATATGAGTACTAGAGAAATTCGGCTTGCATGGGTCTCTTGTGAGTTTCACTAATTTGTGATTTTATGCAATAAGGACTAAAATGTGAAAATGTGAAAGTTTAGGGGCAAAAGTGTAGATGTACCGTAAAGAGTGTTTTGGATTAAATTAAATCAATAGATGATTAAACAAGTTAATTTTGTATATATTTAGATCAAGAAAAGCGAAAGACGGACTTGGATCAGGGAAACGATAAAGTTATCGACTAATCGATTAGATTTGCTGTTTTCACTTTCGAAGTAAGTTCGTATGTAATAAGCATTGTTACAATTCTGCTTTAAATGATTTGATATTGTATAAATTGTGTATATGAGATTATAGTTATGTTTGACGATGATTCAAATATATATGGCACTTAGTGTGCGTTTCGATATTGCTTCAACTATGTATGACACTTAGTGTGCGATTCGGAATAGCTTCAGCTATATATGGCACTTAGTGTGCAAGATCGAGATATCTTTGGCTATGTAAGGCACTTAGTGTGCGAGATTATAATAGCTTCGACTACGTATTGGCACTCAGTTGTGAAATATCGAGTATTCAACAGTATTCCTAAAAGGTATGAGTTCGTTATGAATTTGTATAGGTATGTACATGTAAAGTATGAGATTCAAATAGAAGAAGTTATAAAGTTTGCATATAAGCATATGAATAAGCATGTGAAAGATTTGTTTGTAATCATGAATTACATGTTAATATGTATAAATTGATGAATGGTGTATTTGTGATTAGTTAAGTTTATATCATACGAGCTTACTAAGCTATAAAGCTTGCTTTGTTTATTTTCCATGTCTTATAGTGATTTCAAAGCTAGCTTGGATTCGGGGATCGTCGGAGGCTACGTCACACTATCCAACTGTCACTTTGGTTCTTTTGAACTTTTGGTTTGGTCATATGGCATGTATAGGAACTATGATCATGTTAGTTATGTTTTGGTAATGAGTTTTGCCATTTGAAATGGCTTGTAAATCTATATGTTTTGGTTTGTTAATATAGCCATGAGATTTGGCTTAATTTGGTGGATTTGGTTATGTGTTTATATGTGTATATATGATTGATATTGAGTTCATGGATGGATATGTGAGTGAATATATTATGAAGTTTGTGGAATTGACATTATGCTTGTGAATTGGTACAGAATGAGGTATGTTAGGTAAAGGTATAACTAGCTATTTGGTATATGTATTATAGTATGTTTTGGTTGAGTAAAACTTGAGATATAAGCATGTTGGTTGCTAGTATTGGAATTGGTATGAATTAGCCTTGTCTGCGCCTAATTTTGATGTTTGTTTATACTATGGATTGGTGCCATTTTGGTTGTTTAGGTGAGCGTAAATTTGGGTGACAAAGTGGCTTGGTAAATAGCCTATTTTTGTCCACATGGGCGTGTGTCTCAGCTGTGTGTGACACACGATCATGTTACACGGCCGTGTGTCCCCTGGTGTTAAAATTGGAATGAAGTCAATATGCTCCACACGGCCAATCACACGCCCGTACAAGTCAGTATATCCCGTAATTGGCACACGGCCTAGCACACGGGCATGTGACTTGGCCGTGTTGCATAAGTTAGTATACCCTCCAGGTTACATGGCCTGGCACATAGGCGTGTGTGGTCATTTTGAATGGAACACTGGCTAGACACACGGGCGTGTGGTTGGCCGTGTGACCTAAGTTAATAACCTCACTTGTTTAGACACGGGCTGGGATACGCCATGTGATTCCATTTCGAATGTCCACACGGCCTGTGACACAAGCATGTTTGGTGGCCATGTGAGACACACCGCCTGGTTACATGGGCATGTGTCCCTTGTTTTGAGAAGAATTTATTAAGTGTTGAAAAATTTTTCGAGTATTCGGTTTAGTTTCGAACCACTCTAAATGCATGCTTAAGGCCTCTTAGGCTCGTATTAGGGACATATTGATTAAGGTTGATGGACGAATGTTTGAATAGATGAAATTTATGCTAATAGTATGTGTAATTGAGTTGTAAGTCTGGTAATGCTCCTTAACACTATTCCGGCTATAACGTCCTGAATTTGGGCCTAGTAGGATTGGGCCTTGTGTGAAGGAGCCGCTAGGAGACTGCATGTAACGCCTCGAATTTGGGCCTAGAAGTATTGGGCCTTGAGTATGGGTCCATAGGAGGCTGTAAATAGGTATTTAATTGAGCAAGGAAATGGCACAATTAAATGTCTGCTTTAGTGGCTAAGGGTCTTGAGAAGTGTTGGAAAGTCATGGGTTCAAACCTGGGCTTTAGCAAAAATTTTGGTTTTAAGTGAATAAAATCCTAGATGCTTGGATGTAGGCCTTCTAAATTATTGTGATAAAAAAATGACATAAGGAAGCATGTGGCCTAGTGGTTGTAGCATCATTAAGGTTGAAAGGGAGCCTGGGTTCAAGTTTTCGCTCTTGCAGAATTTTTAAATTTTGCTCTTAAAAGAATCTGGACACTAGCACACAGGCTTTATAAATGTTTGTGCATGTTTTAAGTCACAGAAGAGCTTGTGGTCTAGTGGCAAGGTGGCATACTGAGTAACCTTGAGGTTTGATGTTCGAGTGTTGGCATAGCATAATGGGGTATTTAATTTTGCAGTTGTGACGGCTGGAGTTTGTGTTGCATTCGAATTCTGATGGATGAGGTTGTTGTGGAGAAGATTGTGGAATGATCATGGGAGTGATATGTGGAGAGATTTTAGGAGGAGATTGGGAATAAAAACTAGGAATTTGAAAGGTGTGGGAGGGTTGTGCCAAATTGGTGATTGGAAACCTAAGAAATTCGGCTAAGGTGTAATTTCCTCTAATTTTTTGACAGTTTTGATCATTTTTGTTTCGGTTTTGCTCTCTTCTCGATGGTTTTTCTCCTTCTGCATATTTTCTCTCTTTTGTTTGTTGGGTAGCCAAATTTTACCTTGACCACTCAGATATTTTTCTCCTTCTGCATTCTTTTGGGTATTGATTTTATGGGCCCATTCCCTAGTTCATTTGGGAACAAATATATTTTAGTAGCATTAGACTACATGTCAAAATGGGTAGAAGCTCAAGTTTTACCTACTAATGATGCCAAAATGGTAGTAAGATGTCTTAAGAAACTCTTTTCTCGATTTGCCACACCCAAAGAAATTATAAGCGATAGGGGTACTCATTTTTGTAATACTCAATTTGACAAAGTCTTAAAGAAATATGGAGTACACCACAGAACAGCTACCCCTTATCACCCTCAAACTAGTGGACAAGTAGAAGTAGCAAATCGAGAGCTCAAGCGTATTCTAGAAAAGACAGTTGAATCAAACAGGAAAGATTGGGCATTAAAAGTAGACAATGCTTTATGGACTTATAGAACAACATTTAAAACACCCATAGGAACATCCCCATACAGACTTGTCTACGGAAAAAGTTGTCACCTACCATTTGAATTAGAACATAAAGCTTTGTGGGCTATAAAATTTCTAAATTACGATCTTAAATCTGTAGGTGAGAAGAGTATGATGCAGCTGAATGAGTTAGATGAATGGCAAGCTAACTGTAACACCCCTTACCCGAGACCGTTGCCGGAGTCAAGCACGAGGCATTACTAGACTTAACTTACTAGTTCGGGGCATAAAAATTGAAACTGTCCATCTGCGTCATGTTCACTAAATTGACTATAACTTGAGTTACGAAACTTGAAATTTAGATCCATAAATTTTCCCTGAAACTAGACTCATATATCTTCTTACTATAATTTTTTCAGAATTTTTGGTGTGGCTAATTAGTACAGTTTATTAGTTAAAGTCTCCCCTGTCACACAGTTCGACAGTTCTGACCCCTTTGCACAAAAAAATCAATTATCGCATAATATACAACTCTTTTGCCTACACCATTTCTTTCATATAAAAATAGACTCAATAAGCTTTAATTCTATATCTCATTCACACCATAATTCCATTTATACTATTGTTAGTGATTTTTCAAAATCACGTCACAGTTGCTGTCCAAAACTATTCCCTGTAGATTATTTTACTCTTTCATAATTTCTTTGTAAAAACTATCATCTAGACATACATAACATCCAAAACATGTTCTTAATTAACCATTTTAATGGCTAATCATTATCAAGCATTTAAGCCAATATAAGGCATATCATAAGGACATACACACAAAATGGCTAAGTCCCTATACATGCCATAACTTAAAACGTTCAAGTCACAAAATACCAATATAATTCTTTGATAGTGTGTAACGAACTCCGACTTCCTTGCGATCCCCGAGTTGGCTTGTAATACTAAAAAAAAAGAGAAAGGAATAGGAGTAGCATAAAGCTTAGTAAGTTTACATGTAAATAAATAACAACATTCTTAATGAATTATCTTAATCTTTTCTTACCAAGATTATTTAAGCCTTTAATTTAATATACTTAAGTCTTAAATTCTTACATGTACCTTTTTAGCTTGAACTTGTCTTACCTTTCCTTTGGTATACTCTTTGAATTTTCCCGTTGAACCACTTGGAATACTAAGGATACGCGGGTACCTTTCCTTATGAAACTTAACCATTGCCATGTCTTAACATGGTCTTACGTGGTATCCTTGCCTTATGAACTCACCAATGCCATGCCTTGGCATGGTCTTACATGGGACCTTTACCTTATAGAAACTTATCAATGCCATGTCTTGACATGGTCTTACATGATTTCCTTAAACCCTAATGTCATGACATTTGTATCCTACACATCCCTAAGTTTCAACCAGAACTTTCTAAGATAACTTTTCCGTCAATTCATACTTGAGTCTTTAAATGACAAATTTATAGAATAAATATGTAAATGTTGGAATTTAATAGTATTAAATGTAAAATAATAGAATATTGCATTTCTTTACCGCCAACTTACCTCAAAACAAAATACGATAAACTATATCGATTTAGTCCACTATCTTTTTCTTTCCCCGATCTAACTCCAGATTTCGTTCCTCTTGATCTATAATAGCAAATTTATCTTATTTAATACTCACATTTATTAAAACAGCCCTTAACTCTAACTTTGGCAAAATTACAATTTTGCCCCTAAACTTTTACATATTTACACATTTTCCCCAAAGCTCGGGAATTAAACTTTATCCCTTATTCTTATGTTTTATGACATGCTGATCATTTTTCCTTCTATGACAACATCAAATTCTCACTCTAACATGTACTTGTGAACATTATGTATTTTTACCGATTAAGCCGTCTTACTCGTTTTCACTTAAAATCACCTAGCAAAAGTTGTTTAACATAATTTCAGACTTCATATTCTATCATATAACATCAAAATAAACACATTTCACCTATGGGTATTTTTCCAAATATGAACTCTAGCATGATTTATTGATAGAATAAGCTAAACCGAGCTACCGGGGCTTCAAAAATGTAAAGAACATTAAAAACGGGGCTTGGAAGCTTGAAACAAGCCCTAGCTATGTTGAACCCTTGAAAATTCAGCCTAATGAAGAAGATGAGCACATTTTGCCATCCTTTTCCCTTTTAATTTCTTTTTATTACCAAATGACTAAATTACCCTTCATTAAAAACTTTGGTTCTTTCTACCTATATATGTCCATCTTTGTCCATGAAAGCCTAATGGTATAATTACCATTTAAAGACCTCTACTTCAATTATGCTCTTCAATTAAATCCTTTAACACCTAAAACTCATATTTATCAACTTTTGCAATTAAGTCCTAATAGGCAAATTAGACATGCAATTTATGAAATTTTCTATCGATATTCTAACACATGCATTTAATCACTCGATAAATCATAATAATTAATCGTAATAAACTTTTATATCTCAGATTCATGGTTTCGTAACCACTGTTCCGTTTAGGCCCTATTTTGGGATGTTACACTAACACCTATGAGAATTCACGACTATACAAAGAGGCAACAAAGCGACGCCATGATGCTCGTTTAAAACAACCAAAGCAATTCAAAGTAGGAGATCTAGTTCTGTTATATAATTCAAGGCACAAATTATTCCCTGGGAAGTTGATATCAAGATGGTCAGGCCCTTTCATAATCAAAACTATCTTTCCCTATGGCACAATTGAGGTAACTCATCCAAATTACGACACATTCAAGGTAAAAGGGCATCAACTAAAACTTTATAATGGTGAAGATTTTAGGGATATAAGAGAGGAGCTTCAGCTCTGTGAACCTTCGTTTAGAACTGAAAACAGGGAAAGTCTAGCTTAAGACTATAAATGAGTGCTTCTCGGGAGGCAACCCGAGTACTAAACCCATTAATTTTATTTTTGTTTTTATTTTTATCTTTCCTTTTTAGCATCCAACTATAAACTAACAAAAAGTGTAGGTTTCTCCACCCACACGGCCTCACACACGATCGTGCCCGTGGCTGTGTGGATACCACGAACAGGTACATGGGCGTGGAAAAGATGGTGCAGAACCAGGGCAAAATTTTCCCCAAAGCCACGGGCTGCAACTAAATGCCACGGTCGTGCGGCGCGATCGTGGTCGAAACTGACTAAAGGACACGGACGTGTGACACGCCCGTGCATCTAAACCGTGGGCGATCCTGAGTAAAGGACACGGGCGTTAAACACGCCCGTGCTCTAAGGCCATGGACAACACTGACTCGCAAAACACGGACGTGGGAGAAATGAACAATACCAGGCACGCCCGGGGGATACGGGCGTGGAACACAACATAAACGCGCCTAAAATAAATTTTTTTGAAAAACACGGGCTGAATAAAGGGAACACGGACGTGGCCCCTGACCGTGTATCCCACCCCAATTTAAAGAAAACCACGCTCGTCGTCCCCAATATTTTTCCCAACCCCCAAACCCTTAGCCGTTTCTCTCCAAAACCACCCCCATTCCGGCCACCGGCAAAATCCCCTCCTCCCTTAACTTCCCCTATCCCTTATCTCTTCCTCTCTTTCACATGCACATTTAAAACCAGTCCACGCCCGTGCTGACAGAACACACGTCCATCCAAAACTGCAACACAGCCGTGTTCACCTATCTATTTGCAGCACACGCATGTGCACCACCGCTCAACGCCCGTGCACCTCGACAAAACTCCACCGGTCACCTCTCCTTTTTACATCCTCCTCCATTAGACTATTTTATCAATAGACTTTTATTTAGTCTCTTATTTAGTCTCTAGTTAGTATTGTTTAATATTATTTATATTCGCTATTAGATAGATTTATTCATTTAGTCATTGTTTAAGTAATAACGATTAGGATTTATGCAAAATATTAGTTTTCTCTTGTGATTTTTGTCATTGTTATATGGTTGAATTCTTAAATGTGATGCAATATGTCTTGGTTGGAAATGTACTTGAATCATTCATTCTCAATTATTTTCAGGACCATAACGTCATCGTCCCGAGGCAAGAAGACCGCAGTCCCTAGTTCCAAAAAACGAAAGGGACCTGGTTCGTCATCAGCTAGCGCAACCGCCAAAGTACGACGTCCATTTTTACAATTTTCTCCAGGATCTCAGGAGGACCTTTATAAGATACTTTGCACGTGACCCCTCGGTACAGGGAGGTGCATTGATTGGGCTGCTTTGGAGCAGGTCCAACTAGCCGGTGACGTACGGGCTCTCCTGACTACCTATCCCTGGGACCAATTCTTTAATATCATCGAGCCCACATATCTAGAGCTCACTTTGGAGCTATGTTCCACTTTCCACCTTCAGACGATGATGACACGCCACGATGACCCCAACACGATCCAATTCTATTTAGGAGGAATTGTACGAGAAATGAATGTACTACAATTCGGGGCCGCATTGGGACTCTATACCGACAAATTTATAGAGGATAATGATCTCGAGATGCTCCATCGCCATATCCACAACACCCCTACGAGATGTTGGTACAATATAGCACCCCACAACGCCTCCTATGACCCCAGTCGCTCCAAGGCGACGACTCTCGCCCCATTCTTGAGGTACGTACACGCTATTTTAGCCCATACACTGACGGGTAGGTGATAGAGCACCGGTGTCGTCAATACTCACGATGCCTATTTCCTATGGTGCATGGCAAACATACACGTTTTTTTACCTTACCTATTTTATAGCTCATGCCATTCAACATCAAACGGAGCAACATAGGAGAGGGGTCATATCTGTGGGTCCATACATTACATGCTTGGCTAGATATTTCGGGCTCCTCAACATCGCCGCTACAATCTCCTCCCTCACACTGATAGGTCAGATGTCCTCACAGGGCATCCAGACGATGCTACACATGAGAATGATCCAACATCGACGTGGGACCGTTCCCCCCAATATCGACTAGCACCTACCACCGCAGAGGAGGATCCTGAGGACATTACTAACGATGTCCCACACCTACATGAGGAACCACAACCGAGTCATCGCCCAGCTCATGCGGCGGCTTCACTTTCCGACATCTCTGCACGTCTCACTTAGTTCGAGCATTACTGTACTCAATAATTCAATGACACCGCTCGACGATTTGATGGCATTGAGCGACTCTTCAATATATTTGTCATCACTTTTACATATCTCTGCCTCCACCACCTCGTGACCTAGCCGATGACGAGGACCTTTGAGTCCTTTAAATTTATTTTTCAGTTTTCTATTTTAGTTTATGTTTAGCTTATTTTCATTGTTAATTAAAACTTTTTACCTTTATTGTTTAAAACTCCTATTAGTATAGTTTTATTTCTTTTATCTCTGGCTGTCTAATTCTCGAGTATCTCTAACAACACTCAATAAATAAATACTCCCTGAACATCTAACTGATAACTTTGCAGTTGAAAAAAGGTTCAATTTGCCATTCTAAGAACGAACACAGCACCGGAGTATTCACCAACACATTCACCCATGCCTACATCATCATCACTAGACATCCTCTAAGGATTTCATCTGAGATTAAGGAAGTTTCACTTCTCCCTACCTTTTGATTTTTCGTACTATATTGTTATTATTTATCTTTGTACATTGAAGGCAATGTACATCTTAAGTGTGGGCGGTTTAACTATAGTATTATTTGAAAATCCCTTAAGTATGCCTTGTTCTTAAGTAATTTTCTCATATTACTATTAGAATGAAATTCCCTATGATTCATGATTTTCTTTGATATGCTTTGGATTAAGTCATTGATAATTGTGCAGTGATGATTTAAACTTTAGGAGACTAGAGAATCAAGCATGATAAGTCTACTTTCAAAAATTAAAATTTTGTTAGGTTGTCTACCTGAATCTAATTATTACCTTGAAGTTTGAAATTTACGAGCTTGACATGAAAAAGCCATAATTTTTGTAAGATTTTGAGCCTTTTAAAGCATATATTCTTTTTTTTGCTCACTTTATTGATTATGAGAGTGTCAACATTGTTTGTTATTCTAGAACTTGCTTCGATATTGCATATTGAGACAACACCTTTGACTTGATATACAGAGATGATGAAGGCACTTAGGATTTAACCCACTTATTCCACTAAAAGCCTACCCTCATAATTTACCCCTAGTGAACCCCTTTGATCCTAGCAACCCTTTTTATTGACTCACCCACTAATATTAACCCAAAACCCGATCTGTATTTGTTATCACCATTCCTCTTGACCACCCTTATATCGAGATTTGATTTGAGCATTTGCCTAACTATGATCTTTATTTCAGTAGCTAAATTCATCCTTTATTAGGTACTTGATTTGTCTTAAAAAAAGTATATTCAGTATTTGTTCTATGTAATTGAGCTTATACATTTAAAAACTCCACATCTTGAAGAAGAAGCTCATATTATTAGTAATGAAGTTTTCAATTGATGTAATAATTTAGGATTAGTTCATTTTTCTAGTTAGGTAAATTGTCAATTCAATCTTGATTCTAACCATCTAATTCAGCCTTTATCCACACCTTTAACCTAAGCCCCGTTATAACCCTTTTTAAAGACCTTTTGATCTGTGTATCATCTCATTTTACAGTGGTGGAGATTTGATTTCCAGGCAAGCTTATGGGATTAACTTTTCATGTTCGACTTTTGAGTGCTTAATTTTGAACCTTAAACACTTTGAGTGATTTGAGTGAATCTTTAGTGAGCATGGCAACTCTTGTCAATTCTGAATCAGAGGTAATTATTTAGGTAAAGGGAAACGCCTATGTTTTTGTGCTATAGATGTATGACTTTGATTGTTTGAATCTTTAGGACCCTTTGAGTTAAATTATCAATGTATGAATTATCTTTAAATTATGATGAAACATTATTGATGAATATTATGAATCAGGGAAGTTTATTTTAATTGTGAGTTGAGAATTTTGCTTGAGGACAAGCAAATGCTTATGAAACACCCCAAACCCGGCACACGAGCTTTGACCGGATCTGGTATGTTCCTTGAGTAAAACGATTCAAGACTTGTTTGCTTCTTTGGAAAATTTTGGATGGTTTTGAAGTCTAGACTTGAATTCTAGATTTTAATAAAAATTTATTTACGAAATATTAAGTCAAAAATATTTTGAGATTTATTCTTAAGAAAAGTTACTTAAAGTTTAATTTGATAAAAATTCGTACCATAATAAAATAATTAAAATGCATGCATAAACAGTTCATACTAGTGGCCTTATTACATCCAAAAACAAAACCCAAAATAAATTCAAAGTACTTAAAAATAGAAAGTCTAAATAAAATAAATTTCGTGCTGAGCATGGCCACCACTAAGCTCCTGCTGACCCAGTCCATCACTGAGTGTCACCTGAAAAATATCCCACAATGGGGTGAGTCAAACAGACTCAATGTGTAACAACCAACACTAAGTCTCAACAATTCAGGCATATCAGACCATACATATACATATAGCAATTAAATATAATGATGCAATCCCGAACCCAAACCTAGAAACCATCCGCTACACATCACCTGTACCAACCATCACACCGTGGGGACTAACCCTCCATCCGCTACACACCATCGAAGGTAGTCGCTGCAGTCGACTGGCACATCACCCTTATAATTTCATGGCATAGCCACCAGATAATAATAATTTTGTGACATAAGTCACCACATTCAGATTACGTGACATAAGTCACCACATTCAGATATTGTGGTATAAAACCACCAGATCACTTCCCCTTAATATAATCACCCATATGCCCCATATATCATACATATCATGCAATCTCATGCCATAGGCCTTATTTCACTTTCATAGCATTTTCACATTTGTGTCATAACAGATATTCTTATTATTGACATAACTTTAGAGAATAACGTACCTGAGTACTCTGTACCATTTGTATGGTACCTTTGGTCACTTCCATATTATTATTAACATGCACATAATATTAGAACCATAAATCTATCAGGAAATAGTGCGGGGTTACACACCTGGTTTACTTAGCGAGTTCACTGAATCCCGAAAATCTACCAAAACCGATTGCACTCCTTCCTAATACCCATAGGTGAAATCGGTTAGGCACTAATACTAAAATATGGCATTGGCCGAATGTTCATATATACTTACCTTATGATTTTAAATCCCGAAAGTAGTCTCTTGGCTTTGAAAATGTCGAAATCCCTATAGGTTTATGTTAGATTCCATTCTAACATTTAATCACAAATAAATGGCCCTTTGGCCGAATACCACATAGAGCTTACCTTGGATTCTTGAAATCCCGATGATCTTTCCTTGTAGTCGACTACTTCAAAAATCACGAGAGATCCTTCAAGGTTTCGGCTAAAGCAATAATGGGATTAGTACCCTGATTTTCAACAATTAGAGGAAGAAAAGAACAAGAGTTCGGCTAGAGAGATCCTTACCAATAAGATGACTAAGACGCAATTAATCACTACTTCAAGAAATCGGCAAAAGAGCTTACAGGAGAAATCGATTCAAAGGGGGTGGCAATGAAGTGAACTTTCGGCTTTTGATGGGCACCAGAGAGTTTCGGCTTCAACAAGGATGAAAAGGAAAAGTATGGGCTTAGAGAGAATCGGCAATTGATGGGATTTGGGAGAGGGATATTCGGTTTTGAAGAAAAAGAATGAAAGGAAAAATGCCTTCAAAAGTAATAATATTTCGGTACCAAAAGAAAGAAAAGCTTGAGAGGAAAAGAAGAAAAAGAGAATACCAATATGGTCAAAGATGATAGCCAAAACAAAACATAATTTTCACCTAATGCCCATGACAATTCAGCTAAGGAGAAAGATTTTGGAGAAAAGGGAAAAAGATGCACAAAATACCAAAAGTTTGGCCAACTATCTTCCCCCTAATCCCATACAATATTCAGCCAACCCCCCTAGCCCCCTAAGCCGTCCACATTCATGGGTAAAATGACCATGAAAAATTTCCAAAACATCACCCATACATCAAGCCTTATGTCCCCTTATCCTTCCATAACACCTTGATTCCATACCTTAACTAATAACTTGCCTTATTCCCTTAGTCTACTATCCATAAATGATAAAGTCCAACCTTATCTTAATTAGAGTTGACCGACACATGCCATACACATGCAAAAATAAAAGTCACCTTATTGCCATTCATGGGATTCGAACCTCTTCCCTCATACAATTACTCATGCGCCAACACCACTTTACTACTTGCTTACTTATGCTAACATTAAACACTTAAATTAACTTAAGTATCAGGGTCTCTTGATTCACTTCACTAAATTTTCCCATACTAAAAAAAAAAGTATTCTAAATCCAAATAATTCCAAGCCTTCACAAGACTATATTAGGCACACAATAAAATCATATCCGAGCTAACACAATCAACAAGATGATACTCAAATTTTAGGATGTTACAGCTTAAGTGTGGAGGTATTTGATAAATAGTAAGATGAACATATTTTAATCCCACATTTTGCATACTTTTGGATGATTTATTCCTTGAATTGTGTAATTTGGTGCTCTTAATTCTTTGTTTTCATGTTTTATACTCAAAAGAGCACCGGAGGATGAAAAGAACGAGAAACGGGCCCAAAACGGAGTAAATGAGCCATATCATGAAATCAACACGGCCTAGGCCCAAGACCACACAACCGTGCCTCCTTAATAGTCTTGAACATGGTCTGGCCATGATTCACACGGGCGTGTGCCATGGGCATGTCCCTGACATATGAAAGAAGAGTTTCAGTTAGATTAGGGTACTTAGAGGCAAAGAAAGCCATTCCAAAAGCCTATATAAACACCCTAGAGGCCAGCCTTTAGGGAGAGTCCAGCTAGGCGTCCAGCTAGGCCAATGAGCTGAGCCAAAGATGCCAGAAGTGTGGGATTCACTCGAAGAATAGCCAGTTGATCCATCTCAAGAAGCCAGAGTTATACTCAAGACGGAGGATCTCTCTTTCAATTCCTTCAGGGGGTTTTAGGGTTTTCTTATGTTTTGTTTTATCTTTTCTTTTGAGATGTATTCTTTTATCATTATGAACTAAACCCTCAGATACATAAGGGGGATGAAACCTAAGATAAATCTTGTTATCATTTGCTGAACTATATGATAAATACTTGATTTGTTCTTAACTATGTGTTCTTAATTCTTGTTTTGGTTTTTTCGGGATATTGATTCAAGTATTGATGTGCTTAGGTGGTGGAGCAAAAGTCCCTGCCAAAGAGTAGATCTAGCATAGTTAAGCGGAGTCGCTCGCGTGGCTAGAAATAGGGTGACAAAAATTTGCCGGATTAGGGTCAAACCTAATATGGGAGTCCATAGATCGAGTTAATACAATTCTAGGGGTTTTAATTAGAAAGAGATTTCAATTAATCAACCTAGGGTTAGACGTTAGTAGCCTCGAAAGAGGTATTAATGTAAATTAGGAAATCCTACGGATCAAGTCAAGTGAATAAATCGTCTAGTTCAGAGTTAGATAACAAGTGAAGCCTAGATGGATTCTTCCTCACGTATTGTCTTAATCAATTGGTTTTCAAGTTACTTTCCCCAATTCATTCTCTTTGTCTTTGCATCTTTAGCTTAGTTGTTAGTTAATTTTAGATTAGATAACAAATTCCTTTAATTCTTAGGCTAAATAATAAAAAGAAAGTTAGTATTAGTACTTTTGGTTCCTTTGGGTTCGACAATCCAGTCTTGCCACAGCTATACTACTGTTCGGTAGGTGCATTTGCCTCAATCATTGTCGCATTTAGTTCTAGGCTTGATCATTCTTTATATAAAATTTTAAGACTCTGATAGACACGATCAGGTTCATTGGACCGTATGAAATAATCGAGCGTGTTGGACTTGTTGCATATAGATTATTGTTGCCCTCCGAATTAGAAAATATGCATAATGTATTTCATGTCTTGATGCTCCGTAGATATCGTTCTGATCCGTCACATGTGATAACTCCGTCTGAGATTGAATTTAAATCTGACATGACTTATAAAGAGAAATCGATCCGTATCTTAGCTAGTAAAGTGAAAGAGTTGAGAAAAAAGAAAATTCCGTTAATAAAACTATTCTGGCATCGACACGGAATAAGAGAGGCTACGTGGGAGCCCGAAGATTCAATGAAACAGCAATATCCAAACTTGTTTAATGGTAATATTTTCGGGGACGAAAATCCCTAAGGGGGAGAATTGTAACAGTCCAGTTTAGACCCTAGTTGGGACAGTGGTTTTGGGACCATGAATCCGAGCCTGAATAATATTTTAATATTATTTTTGGTGCCTTTGGTATGTAATTAAGAATGTGCTAAATTTTCGTAAGTTAATTTGTCTGTCTGTGTGCTTAATTTGATAAAAGGATTGAATTGTATTAAATGTGAAAGTTGCATGCTATATGCTAAAGCACCTATATGAGATGTTCCTTTTATGGGAGGCCTTGAGAGGCAATTAAACCATTTTTATGTTAGTGGGTGATTAAATTACAAAATATCCTTATTGTTATTTGTCTTATATGTGTAATGAATGGATAAATTGGTAAATTGTATAATAATATGTTTATAATAAAATAAACTAATGAAATGATGAATGTTATCATCTTTGGGGTGCCAAAAGTTTGAAGAAAAAGAAAGAAAATATTTAAGCTAGGTTTTGACTATTAAAGTCTTTGATTCAAGGTATGTTTCTAATCAGTTTTTGATAATTTTTACGTTTTCGTAATCGTTGCTTTGAGAGCTACAAAAGCCATGCTTCAATTTTGAGAATTGATGATGTTTGTGAAATGAGACTTTGATGAACTCATGTGATTTGTGATGCTTAATAGTGAAATATGAGAGATATGTGTTAAATGAACATGTTTTGTTCTTAAAGTTTTGATGGATTTAGCTAATTATGGTTAAATTGTGAAAATAGTATTTTGAAGGACTAAATTGTGAAGTTGATGAAATATTTGGATTTGTATGGGATACATGAGTTTTCGACTAAACATGGGTATATGTTGATTTTGTACATTTGATGTTTTGAGAAAAAAATAGACTAAATTGATAAAGTGTGCAAATGTGAGGGCTAAGTTGCAAATTTCCCTAAATATGTATTTTTGGATTGAATTATTGTGTTGTTAAATAAGAGGGCTAAATTTGAATATGTATAGATCAAGAACCGAAGAAAAGGGACTTAGATCGCGGGAAAGCAAAGATAGTTGAATAAACGAGTCTGAACGAATATCCGTATCCGAGGTAAGTCAATATACAAATGAACATATTTCTATTGAACTAGATGTTCATATGACTATTGATAATGATGAATGCTTATGAGATGTTGTATACATGAATTTCGAGATAAGATCGACTTAGTGACAATGTCTGTGAAGTCCCGTATGAACCTAGGAATAGATAGGATTAGCTATGTCATGACATAGGTGTCTGTTCTGTTTATCTTGTAAGACCATGTCCGAGACGTTGGCATTGATTCGAGATTTCGCGTAAGACCACGTTCAGGATGTTGGCGTCGATATAAGACTTACGTATAAGACCATGTCTGGGACACTGGCATCGTATTAATTCGTGTATGACCTTGTCTGGGGCAGTGGCATCGACATCTGATTACATGTAAGACCACATTTGGGGCGTTGGCTTTGTATGACTGTTCTGAGTATTCTGTATATCCTATTAGATTCTGAACGATTCAACGGGCAATTCTGAGCTATGAACGATTACGTGAATGTTTATCCGTTTCAGGTATGTTTGATAAATACACAAGGAGTGTATAAGGTAAATATCTATGTGAACTTACTAAAATGGATATGTGCAATGAAGTGATGAGATGATATGTGAAATTATGCTTAAATGAGCTATGTGCATATAAGGTATTTAAGTTGAGAATGTGACAAGTTATGGCTAAGATAATGAGCCAAAGAAAGAATGAGATGAATTTGTTATGAGAACCATTATGGTCATTATATTAGTATGGCTATGTGCATTTTATGTTAAGTTTATTTGTATTTGGCTTACTAAGCTTTCAGAAGCTTACTCTGTGTGTGTGCTTGTCTCTGTTTTATAGATCGTCAAAGCTACTGAAGGCTCGGGACCATCGAGGATCGTCATCACACTACCTAAGCTCATTTTGGTATCTTTTGGAAATGTATATAGTTAGATATGGCATGTATAGGCTAGTCACCCTGGATATCCTTGAAATGTGTATAAACTAGCCATGAGATGTGGCTTGTTAAGTGTTGGTAATATGCATTTGTGAATTTGATATATGATGCATGATTTGGTATGTCTCGATGGCAATGAGATAGCCTTATAAATGGTAAGCTTATGGATGAACTAATGCCTTAGTATTTTAATGAGGTTATAGTTGAATTATACTTGGATTTTCATGGAAATTGATTGAACAAATTAGCGTAGTTAGAAATGAGGTTGAATGGTTGATATGAAGACCATTTGGCATGTTTTTGGTTCCCATTTGATTTTTGAAATAGGATTGTTTGTGATTGTAGGTATGACCCTATTCTGGGTGGTAATTTGGCTTTACAAGTAGCCTGTTTTGCCTACACGGTCGTGGCACACGGACGTGCCTAGTAGCCGTGTTAATAAGTCAGTATATGGCCTAAGAGCACACGACCATGGTAGACAGGCGTGCCTAGTGGCCGTGTCGAAAAGTCAGTAGGCATGCTATGTTTTGACACGGCCAAGACACGGGTGTGTCTGGTGGCCGTGGAAGACACACTGCCTGCACACACGGGCGCGTGTCTTGCATAACTTAGAAAAGTTTTAAAATTTCTGAGAATTTCCGTAAGTGTTCGGCCTAGTCCTGGCCCTACTCTAAAGCATGATTAAGGTCTCGTTGACCTATTTAAGGGACTTTTTTACTATGATTGATATATGATTGTGTGTAATGTCTGTAAAAGTTTTCGATCTGTCCGGTAACGCCTTTAACCCTAATCCGACGTCGGACACGGGTTAGGGGTGTTACATTACCATTGTTGAATTTTTGAGTAATTTGATGGTTGATGATAGATTTTGAATATTTGTTGATAGTTGAACTAATTTTGTAAAGTGACTTTTGACAAAAATGTCAAAAAGGGATTAATTTGTGAAAATGTAAAATTTATGTAGTAAATATGTAAAATTATGAAAGATATGGGCTACTAGGAGTCCCTATGAAATTCGACTAGCTTAGTTAAGGGTTTAATTGTTGGTTCGCCGGTACCCCATGGCGCAGTAGAATAAAATTAGATCCGGCGATCCAAATCATGGATCCATGTGTGAGGAACGAATCGAGGTGAAATAAAGGTTTCGAAATTACCAAAACTTCAATCTGAGTAGACAGCGACGCCTTGGCAACAAGAGTTTTGATCTACTGTCGAATCAAGCCTCAACCTTTTCCGATGTCGGCCTCTACGTAATCCACCCAGTTTGACTATGAACGGAAGAAATCTCCAAAACTATTTTGGAAGCTTATTTGCTTGACGGCTGCTAGACCTAACAAGCAATCACTTAGGGTTTTCATGTTCAGTTTTGTCTCCTTTTAATACCTTTTATAATGGGTGCCTTTCTCATTGGGCCTTTTATAATAGGTATCCTCTTAATTGGGCCTTTTATAATTGGTATCTCTTGAATGTATTACAAGATTAAATAAATACAATAAAGTTTTTAACCGAAAATTATAATTACATTAATTATATCTGAAAATTATAATTACATTAATTATAATAAGGATTCCGGTAAACTATATTTATTTAAATTTATATATGAATCAAATTCATATATTAATAAAATTATGTTATCATTATGTGTACAACATCCTTGTACATATAATATGTTCAATATTTGATTCCCAATTAAATTAATTCTTTAATTAATTTAATTTATGTGACAACCAAGCACAATACCAACTATAATTTATTCCGTTCATTTCAACCATAGGGTGTGACCCTGTAGGTTCTTGCAACGTTAGCAGTAATACTAGAACGATTTTATTGTCACAGACAATGAGTGGCATCTAGCAATGCATCATTGCTACCTAAGTTACAAGAAGTCATGATTCGACATAACCTTTCGTGATTAACCTTTCATGTATTAATCCTTAAGTCCTTTATCTCTGGAACGGATACAAGTCATGGGATAGTCACACTTGCATAGTCCATCCCATATTTCTTGATATCTTGAGTAGACTATGGTATACAAATTAGTATGACATCTCATATCAACTTATTTGAGCATGGCCATGCATTTCTAGTCTCACTCAATCAAGTGGCCTAAGATATTACTCCTATTATGTAGGAGGGACTTATCCTTTATTGATCAACCATATCCCTCTACATAGATTGTGGTATATCCAACATCAGCCTTTATAGAACAACCTGTTACGGTGTACGTTTGACTGTATCAAAATATACAACTCATGATGTTGGGATAATAATGATCTCAAGTCTGAGGATCATATACATGTTAATCACTATGAGTAATGTTGTGACAATTACATAATAATCCAAGAAACATACTCATAGCGGGTCAATCCAATATATTGTTCTCTAACACACATATTCATGCATTGATTTTGACACTCCATATCAATGACAACTCTTTATCATCAATCAACTACATGTTAGTCTTAATGCATTATTATTGTCCTAGTCAACAATAATACTCGACTAAGGATCTTTTAAGAATAATCATATTATTCTCAGGATATTATTATTATAAAACAGCTTATCTATACACACAGAAAGAAAAACTGAAATAATAATGACAACGCTTTATATTAATAAACATGGTAAATTAAGTATGTTATTACAACCATCTCATGATTGATCTTTGGGCATACTCTTACAATCTCCCACTAGCACTAAGACCAATCACTCATATATCTAATACCAAGTGACTTAGTGTGACGATCATGCTTCTGCTGTGTTAGAGGCTTGGTCAGGGGATCAGCGATGTTATCATCTGAAGGTACTCTGCATATCTCTACATCCCCTCGATCGATAATCTCTCGAATAAGATGGTAGCATCTAAGTATATGTTTGGATCGCTGGTGAGATCTAGGTTCTTTAGCTTGTGCAAGAGCTCCATTGTTATCACATCGGAGTTCTATAGCATCTGATATGCTAGGCACAACCCCTAGTCCAGTAATGAACTTCTTGATCCAAACTGCTTCTTTTGCTGCCTCACTGGCTGCAATATACTCGGCCTCTGTTGTAGAATCGGCTACTGTACTTTGCTTTGAACTCTTCCAGCTCACAGCACCACTATTAAGGCAAGACACAAAACCTGATTGCGATCGAGAATCATCCTTGTCGGTTTGGAAGCTGGCATCAGTGTAACCTTTTACACTTAACTTTTCCTCACCTCCATATAATAGGAACGTATCCTTAGTTCTTCTTAAGTACTTAAGGATACTCTTGACTGTGGTCTAGTGACCTTCACCGGGATCTACTTGATACCTACTCGTCATACTTAAGGCATACGAGACATCTGGACGGGTACATAACATAGCATACGTGATAGATCCAATAGCGGAAGCATATGGAATTTTACTCATACGTTCTCTCTCTTGTGGAGTTGAAGGACACATTTCCTTCGAGAGTGAAATACCATGTCTCATAGGTAGGAATCCTCTTTTAGATTCTTCCATACTGAACCTTTTCAGTACTTTATCTATGTATGTACTTTGGCTTAGACCTAGTAGTCGTCTTGATCTATCTCTATAGATCTTGACTCCTAAGATATAAGTGGCTTCGCCCAAGTCCTTCATAGAAAAACAACTTCTTAACCAAGTCTTAATAGACTGCAAGGTAGGTATGTCATTTCCCATGATAAGTATGTCATCCACATATAGTACCAAGAATGTGATAGTGCTCCCACTAACTTTCTTGTAAACACATGGTTCATCTTCATTTTTGATAAAACCAAACTCTTTGATTGCATCGTTAAAATGAATATTCCAGCTTCGAGAAGCTTGCTTTAATCCATAAATGGATCTTTGTAGCTTACATATCTTTCTAGCATCCTTTGGATTTACAAAACCTTCAGGTTGTGTCATATACACATCCTCTTCAAGTTTCTCGTTAAGGAAAGCTGTTTTGACGTCCATCTGCCAGATTTCATAATCATGAAATGCAGCTATGGCGAGCAAGATCCTGATGGATTTAAACATAGCTACAGGAAAAAAGGTTTCATCATAGTCAACACCATGAATTTGGCAAAAACCTTTAGCGACTAATCGCCCTTTGTATGTTTGTACATTACCATCCATGTCTATTTTCTTTTTGAAAACCCATTTGCACCCTATAGGTTTAACCCCTTCGGGTGGGTCAATCAAAGTCCATACTTGGTTTTCATACATGGAATCCATCTCAGATCTCATGGCCTCAAGCCATTTCTCAGAGTCTGGGCTCGTCACCGCTTCCTGATAAGTCCTAGGCTCATCTTGATCTATAAGAAGAACGTCACCATGCGTTGTAATGAGAAATCCATATCTCTCAGGTGCACGGCGTTCTCTTAAAGATCTGTGCGGTGGTTGTGTTTCTATAGCAGTTGTTTGTTCCTCAGTTTCTTGTGGAATTTGGTTTTGTTCAATCTCTGGTTCAGTGGTATCTTGTGATTCTTGAATTTCTTCAAGTTCAATCTTTCTCCCACTTCCTTTTCTAGAAGTAAATTCTTTCTCTAGGAAGACACCAGTCCGAGCAACAAAAATTTTGTTCTCAGTGGGATTAAAAAAATAATATCCTTTGGTTTCTTTTGGATACCCCACAAAAATACACCTTTCAGATTTGGGTTCAAGCTTAGTAGACGTCTGACGTTTAACATAAGCTTCACAACCCCAAATTTTCATAAAAGACATACTAGGACGTTTCCCAGTCCACATCTCATATGGCGTCTTTTGAACCGATTTAGATGGAACACGATTTAGTGTGAAGGCAGCAGTCTCAAGTGCATGTCCCCAAAAGGAAGTCGGTAGATCAGCATGACTCATCATGGATCGAACCATGTCTAACAAAGTTCGATTTCTTTTCTCAGATACTCCATTCCATTGAGGAGTACCAGGAGGAGTAAGTTGTGAGACAATCCAACTTTCTTGCAAAAGATCATCAAACTCTAGGCTCAAATACTCTCCACCTCGATCAGATCGAAGTGACTTGATAGTTTTGCCTAGTTGATTTTATACTTCATTTTTAAATTCCTTGAACTTTTCAAGGGACTCAGACTTATGGCGCATGAGATAAACATACCCATATCTACTGAAATCATCAGTGAAAGTAATGAAGTAGTGAAATCCACCTCTGGCCTGTGTATTTATTGGTCCACATACATCAGAATGTATTAGGCCCAATAAATCACTAGCTCGTTCACCTTTTCCAGAAAAAGGAGATTTAGTCATTTTTCCCAATAAGCAAGATTCACATACTTCAAATTGTTCAAAAACAAATGAATTCAAGAGACCATCTCTATGGAGTTTGGATATGCGTTTCTCACTTATGTGGCCCAAACGACAATGCCAAAGATAAGTTTGATTTGAGTCATTTATTTTAGATCTTTTAGTATTTATGTTGTAAATGGGATTCGTTTGATCTAAAATATAGAGGCCATTAATCAATTGTGCCGAACCATAGAAAACATTATTGAGATAAAATGAACAACAATTATTCTTAAAAATTATCTCAAAACCAATTTTGTCTAAACAAGAAATTGAAATAATGTTTTTAGTCAATCTGGGCACAAAATAACAATCCTCTAAACATAAATCAAGTCCACTAGGCAAAGATAAAGTATATGTTCCCACAGCTAATGCAGCAACTTTTGCTCCATTTCCAACTCGTAGGTCCACATCTCCTCTAGCCAAAGTCCTACTCCTTTGTAGTCACTGTACAAAAGTACAAATATGAGAACCACAACCAGTATCTAATACCCAAGAAGTAGTAGTTGATAAATTAATATCAATAACATAAATACCTGAAGCAGACATTCCGCTTGCTTTAGCCTTCTTGACTTCTTCAAGATAGGCAGGGCAGTTCCGTTTCCAATGTCCAGTCACACTACAATGAAAACAGTTTCCTTCCTTAGACACCCCACCTTTAGGTTTCAGTGCAGCCTTTCCTTTTCCAAATTTGGGCTTACCTTTGCCCTTGGGCTTTGTTTGAACTTTGGCCTTTCCCTTGCCCTTGTTATTACGGACCATCAGTATGGGCTTGGGTCCAACCTTTTTCAAGTTGCCTTCAGCAGTTCGTAACATACTGAGCAATTGTGGTAGAGTCTTGTCAATTTCATTCATATTAAAATTGAGGACAAACTGGCTGTAGCTATCCGGCAACGATTGTAAAATAACATCAGTGGCCAACTCTTGGCTCAATGGAAATCCAAGCTTAGACAGGCTTTCAGCCAATCATCTTAAGGACATGAGGTCCTACTGGGCTTCCTTCAGCCAACTTACACTGGAATAAGGCCTTATAGATATCAAACCTCTCTTGCCGTGCTTGTCCCTGATAAAGTTCTTTCAGGTGCTCGATCATATCGTAAGCAACCATGTCCTCATGTTGCTTCTGAAGTTCAGGATTCATAGTGGCAAGCATAAGACATCCAACATCTATCATGTCATCGAGATACTTCTTGTAAGCATCTCTATCAGTCCTCGAGGCATTAGCGGGTGGTTCATTAGGAAGTGGTTGTTCAATGACATATAATTTCTGTTCTTGTTTAAGGACAATCCTCAAGTTACGGAACCAATCAAGAAAATTCAAACCATTCAATTTGTCCTTCTCAAGGACCGATCGCAATGAGAGTGTGCTAGTGTTTCCAGCCATAATATATCTACAACAATTAAATATGCATGTGAGTAAATTTACCAATTTTATATCAATCATTAAAAAGACTTTATTAAATGATATTCCCACTATTTTATTTCAAAATTAATAACCCTCGTATATTAATTTCGGAAAAACTTTCTCAAAAGTATTTCTAGTAGGTTAAGGATCCATATTTCACCACCTCTTAAGTCAGCTTTGGCTTTACTCTTAAGATTATGGTTATTTAGGTAAGCAATATTTTCTAATTACATCATATGTAACTCCTAATATTTGGTGAACAACTCTTGTTCTAATCATCTTATGATTTATCCAATTTACTTGCCTCTAGGTTTCTAATCCTATTAGAGTAACCTAGTTAAGTCATTAACCAATTTTTTAACCAGCGAATATCACTTGTTTATTCTTCACGTTTAACCAAGTTAAATACTAGTACTTCGCTTTGGCAGAACCTACATCGTATTGATCGAGGCCTTAACGAGGGCAAAATTGGAAGGCCATGTTGACTTAATATTTTAATAGAGGGATTTTATTAAGGTTGTTGTATCTCACCAATTATGGTCTACTTTAGCCCATTTAGTCTTCTAATCGATCTCATCAATTAATAGGGTTTATTATCATCCATAGCATCTCATACATGAATAAATAAAGCAATAAATAAATGCAATAGTAATAGCCCATAAACTAAAGTGGTTCAACCCAAGCCAATGGGAAAACCAAAAGGAAACCTAAAGGTGTAAGCCCTTTCACAAGCTATCATTCACAATCATTGTCCCACCTGCCTTCTTGTTTGGCCCACAGCAACTCTTGGAAATTACAATATGCAGAAACTCGTTTTACATACGAGGGAATAAGATGAGAAGAGAAATACAAGAGAATAGTAGTAAGGCACGACACGCAGACCGTATTTTAAAAAAAATACAACCTTTTATCGAATGGGTCATTGGGCTATAACTATGCATTTCAAACACCGTGCATGTTAAAAATAGCATACATAATTCAATGCTTTTTTTTTGCAAAGGTGAATTATAAAATATCCTTTCAACCTTTTGTGGCCCATCAAGTTTATAAATATCTTTTATTAACAAATTTTTTTGCGGGGGTCTGAGGTTTCATATCGTGTTTTTAGGATTTTAATCCTTGAGGTTTCATATCAGAACAACCCTTGTTCCACTAGCCGTTAACACTTACTGGAAACTATAAATACCACCGCCGCATTATTACAGATTTGTTAATAGTTAACAGTAATAACATAAAATCGAATAGGCCACAACACCATGATTAACATTTAATCAATTACCGAAAGGAACAATTATCAGATTATGCTTAAACGATTTAAACAATCGAAAATATAATAAGATCAAAACATGTATCTCATACAATTGCATCACCCAAGTATTTAAACCCGAGTTCGTATCACACAAGTGGCTCTGATACCACTGTTGGTTGGCCGGTACCCCATGGCGCAGCAGAATAAAATTAGATTCGGCGATCCAAATCATGGATCCATGTGTGAGGAACGAATCGAGGTGAAATAAAGGTTTCGAAATTACCAAAACTTTAATCTGAGTAGACAGCGACGCCTTGGCAACAAGAGTTTTGATCTACTGTCGAATCAAGCCTCAACCTTTTCCGATGTCGACCTCTACGTAATCCACCCGGTTTGACTATGAACGGAAGAAATCTCCAAAACTGTTTTGGAGGCTTATTTGCTTGACGGCTGCTAGACCTAACAAGCAATCACTTAGGGTTTTCATGTTCAGTTTTGTCTTCTTTTAATACCTTTTATAATGGGTGCCTTTCTCATTGGGCCTTTTATAATAGGTATCCTCTTAATTGGGCCTTTTATAATTGGTATCTCTTGAATGTATTACAAGATTAAATAAATACAATAAAGTTTTTAACCGAAAATTATAATTACATTAATTATATCTGAAAATTATAATTACATTAATTATAATAAGGATTCCGGTAAACTATATTTATTTAAATTTATATATGAATCAAATTCATATATTAATAAAATTATGTTATCATTATGTGTACAACATCCTTGTACATATAATATGTTCAATATTTGATTGCCCAATTAAATTAATTCTTTAACTAATTTAATTTATGTGACAACTAAGCACAATACCAACTATAATTTATTCCGTTCATTTCAACCATAGGGTGTGACCCTGTAGGTTCTTGCAACGTTAGCAGTAATACTAGAACGATTCTATTGTCACAGACAATGAGTGGCATCTAGCAATGCATCATTGCTACCTAAGTTACAAGAAGTCATGATTCGACATAACCTTTCGTGATTAACCTTTCATGCATTAATCCTTAAATCCTTTATCTCTGGAACGGATACAAGTCATGGGATAGTCACACTTGCATAGTCCATCCCATATTTCTTGATATCTTGAGTAGACTATGATATACAAATTAGTATGACATCTCATATCAACTTATTTGAGCATGGCCATGCATTTCTAGTCTCACTCAATCAAGTGGCCTAAGATATTACTCCTATTATGTAGGAGGGACTTATCCTTTATTGATGAACCATATCCCTCTACATAGATTGTGGTATATCCAACATCAGCCTTTATAGAACAACCTGTTACGGTGTACGTTTGACTGTATCAAAATATACAACTCATGATGTTGGGATAATAATGATATCAAGTCTGAGGATCATATACATATTAATCACTATGAGTAATGTTGTGACAATTACATAATAATCCAAGAAACATACTCATAGCGGGTCAATCCAATATATTGTTCTCTAACATACATATTCATGCATTGATTTTGACACTCCATATCAATGACAACTCTTTATCATCAATCAACTACATGTTAGTCTTAATGCATTATTATTGTCCTAGTCAACAATAATACTCGACTAAGGATCTTTTAAGAATAATCATATTATTCTCAGGACATTATTATAAAACAGTTTATCTATACACACAGAAAGAAAAACTGAAATAATAATGACAACGCTTTATATTAATAAACATGGTAAATTAAGTATGTTATTACAACCATCTCATGATTGATCTTTGGGCATACTCTTACATTAATTGCATTAATTTGCAATTTTATGTAATATGGACTAAATTGTAAAAATGTGAAAGTTTAGGGGCAAATGTGTAAAATAGCCCTAATGTGTGTTTTGGACTAAATTGCCTAAATAGTTTATTATATAAGATGATTTTGATAATATATAGATCAAGATAAACCGAGATTGGGTTTAGATCGAGGAAAAGGAAAAGTGGACGAATAGTCAATAGTTTCCATCCGAGCAACTTGAGGTAAGATCGTATAATTAGAATCGAACTTTAAAATACTTGAATTTATTTGAAATGTATATATATAATTGAGAAATTGATGTACTTGGAATACGAATGCCTATTTGATATAGACTGGTGGTTACCGACCCCCATTTGAACCGTATGAATTTGTAGGATACGAGTGACATGTCACTAGGGTTACCGTTTTGGTCGAGCTCCTGCATTTGTTGCGAACTCACCAAAGCATGTATGAGCTTACTGATATATCAGCTCATAAGAGCTTACTGTTTTCAGCTCGTTAGAGCTTACCGTTTCAACTCAATAGAGCTTACTGTCCATCAGCTTAGGAGGAGCTTACTGATTATAGCTCGAAAGAGTGGAATTGATAATGAATTGACGGATTACTGATGTATATCATCCGAGTGTCCTTTGAAGTTCTAATGGGTTCAACGAGCATAAATGCGATTTATACTGATGAGTACTGTTATTGCATGTATTATTGATTATATGATTGAGAGTAAAATGTCGAATATGATATATGAATATGGTATGATACAATGTATTGATTATTGATATTGAGATAATGGATGATTACATGTATTGATTATATGACTAATTTGTTAATAAATGCTTTTGTTAGGCATTGGGAAATTGAGTTGAGATTACCTTATTTATTGTCTTAATTATATTACAATTAGTAAGTTTAATTCTGAATTATACGGGCTTACTAAGCTATAAAGCTTACTTTGTTTCTTTTCCGTGTATTATAGAGGTTCGATAGCTCGCTGGATTCGGATAAAGTCAGAGTTACGCATCACACTATCCAGTTGCCGATTGGTACTTTTGAATTTATGGTTATTTGTAAATATGGCATGTATAGGCTAGTTATAAGAATGATAGTGAAGGTTACTTGAAATATTGATTTTGGTACATGTTATGGTAGAAGTTGAAGCCATGTGATTTGGCTTAACTTGGTATACTATTTTGGTTGTGAATAAGTACTCAAATATGGTTTGTTTTGGTTAGCAATAGATGGAATGGAAATATGCAAATGTTATCTTGATATATGGTTAGAATATGAATGGAAAATGTATGTGATTATTAGGCATTTGAATTCTATGTTGAAATGGGAGTAATATGTGTATGAAATGTTATGTATTGGCTGCCAATTGAGTTGTGAAATGTTGCAATTTATGCTTGTGTATGCATGTAAAAATAGGGTGGCAAAATGGCTTTACAAATGGCCTAGTTTTGTCCACACAGGCAGAGACAAGGGCATGTGTCTCAGTCGTGTGTGACACACGGTTATGTTGCACGGCCTTGTGTCCCCAGGTGTTGGAATTAAATTGAAGCCAGTATGCTCCGTACGGCCTCACACACAGGCGTGTGATTGGCCGTGTGTCACAAGTTAGTATACCCCCTCTAAATGGCACACGGCCTAGCACACGAGCGTTTGAGTTGGCCATGTTGCATAAGTTAGTATACCCTACAGGTTTGGCACGGCCTAGTACACGGGCATGTGTGGCCATTTCGAAGGGCACACGGGATAGACACACGAGCTTGTGGTCGACTGTGTTACCCAAGTCAGTATGTATGTCCTGTTTTCACACGATCTGAGACACGGGCGTGTCTGGAGCTGTGTAAGGCACACGGCCTGTTCACACGGGCGTGTGACCCTTATATGTTTGAAATTTTTCTAAGTTTCCAAAACATTTGTAAGTTATTGGTTTAGTCCTGAATCGCTCCTAAAGCATGTTTAAGGCCTCGAAGGCTATTATAAGGGACAAAATGATTGAGATTGAATAATGATTGTTTAAATTGATCAAATGATTGACAAAATTATAGTTATATGTGTTTGAAGTCCGATAATATTCTGCAACCCTATTCCGGCATTGGATACGGGTGAGGGGTGTTACAATTTATGCTTGATTTAGTTGGTTTGTATGCCTATTTTTATGCCATGAGTTGTAAAATTTGGTTTGGTATAGGTTGGTTAAATTTGGGTGGCAAAACGGCTTGGTAAATAGCCTATTTTTTTCCACACAGGTAGAGCCACGGGCGTGTGTCTCAGCCGCGTGTGATACACAGTTATGTTACACGGCCGTGTGTCCTCTGGTGTTGAATTAGAAACCAAGTCAGTATGCTCCACAAGGTCTCACACACGAGCGTGTTACTTAGCCGTGATGCCTAACTCAGTATACCCTACAGGTTTGGCATGGCCTAGCACACAACTTGGTACACGGGCGTGTATGGCAAGTTTTAGGGCAGACGGGCTAGTTACACAGGTGTGTGTGTTGGCCGTGTGACCCAAGTTAGAGAGTTACACGGGGTTGGAAACGGGCTAGGATAGGGCCAAGTGCTCCCTTTTTGAATGTCCACAATGCCTGTAACAACCCAATTTAGGGCTTAGTCGGAATAGTGGTGCGAGACCACAAATTTGAAGTAGAAATTATGTGTTTAAATTATTTTACAAGGCTTATGAGGTAATTGCATGATTGTGTGAAGGTCACATGAAGAAATTTTATTAGTTAGTGAATAAATTGTCCATTAGGACTAAATTGCAAAGAATAGAAAATGTGAGATTCTAGAAGGTTCAAGTATGAAATAGAATTATTAAAAATCCTAGAGGTCCTTATTTAGCAATCAGACAATTATATTTGATGATGGACAAAAAGGTACATGGGAAGGAAAAATCTTAAGAAAAGGGTCATTAAGGGCATTTTAGTCATTTGGTTAATTAAAGAATAAAAAGGGAAAATAAGCAAAAAATCCTGTCCATCTTCTTCCCCATGGTACCGAAATTTGCAAGGACTCCATATCTAGGGTTTTGTCCATTTTCAAGCTTAAAGTAAGTGCATCCTAGCCCCGTTTTTAATGTTCTTTATATTTTTGAAACCCTCATAGCTCTGTTTAGCTATTTCTAGCCATATGTTGAGCTAGGGTTTATGTTCAAAAATTTACCCATGTATGACATGCATGTATTTTGATGTTTTATGGAAGAATATGAAAGTTTGATGTATGATACACATCTTTTTCTAAGTGATTTTCATGAAAGGTGCATGAAAAGGACCAATTTGTAAAGTTATAGAAATGGTCATACATGTGTGAAATAGTGGGAATTTAATGATGTTATAGTTGAGAAAATGATTTGGCTAGGCTTGAGATGAAAGAAAGTGGAATGAAAATCATTTCACGAGCCTAGGGGCGAAAGTGTAATTATGTGAAAATTTAAGGGTAAAATCATATTTTTGCCAAAATATGAATTACGAGTCGATTTAGTAAATGCATGTGTTTAACAAGATAAATTTATTATTATAGATCTAGAAACATGAAGCCTGGATCGAAACTGAGGCAAGAACAAAGTTGAAGACTAAATCGAGCACCGAGACACATTTTGAGATTCAAGGTAAGTTTGTATGAAATTAGTATTTCATAATATTTGAAATTTGAAAATCATTCATTATTATGTTGATGCATGTTATTGTGAACGAAATCGAGTTATAAAGTCTCGATGAGTAAACGATGAGAACAGGCTAAATTGTAGTTCCAGTTATAGTTCCGGAATAAGTATATTACCTACGTATGCATATAAGAAAGGAAAGGTCCCTATAAGACCATATCTGGGATATGACTTCGGCACCAAAGAAAGAGCTCGTGTAAGACCATAACTGGGATACGGCATCGACATCTAAGTACGATCTCGTATAAGACCAAGTCTCGGAAATGGCATCGACATTGAGTTATGAGATCCCGTATAAGACCATATTTGGGATATGGCGTCAGTTCTAAGGAATGATTCCATGTTAGACCATATCCGGGGTATGGCGTTGGCATCAAATCTTATGTATGTTAAGCTTGAATGATTCATGATGATCCGATTTATTCATAAGCAAAAGAGTCAAGTATGTGAGTTGGCCTAGATCCAAGTCTATTTATGGATTGCCTTGAGTGATGTTCAGGGTATGAATGATAAAGATGTGACTTTATGGCTATATTAGCGAATGTACTAAATACATGAATCAGTGATATAGGTATCCTGAGTAAGTACTTTCATTCATTGGTGTTATGTCGCCATTATTTCATGATATGAATGATTATAGTTTGAGTAAATTGTCATCCTAGAGTTTCATGTAAACTTACTAAGCCATATGCTTACCCCTCTCTCTTCCCTTTTTCCTTGTAGTTTCGCCAAGTTAGCTCGAGGATCATTGGACGTCGTAGTTTGGAATCACACTATCGACATCACTTTGGTATAACAATTCAGACTTATTTTGAGTATGGCATGTATAGGACTCGAGTACTTTGTTAAGTTGTAATTGTTAGCCAAAGTGTTGGCTATGTATGTTACTAAATTCATTTTGTAAATGGTCTTGAGTTAGGCCAATACTTGGCAAATCCTTTTGCTCAATGAAGGTAAATTTTATGAAGTGTATGCTCTTGTGTATGACTCAATTTCTTAAATTTCTAGAGGTATTAATTGGTCATCTTTGAAATTGGAATGATTGGAATTGGAGTTTGCATGTGTGCGATGTAGGGTGGCAAAATGGCTTGGTAGATAGCCTGCTAATTGTCCGCATGGGTAGACACACGGGCGTGTGTCTTGACTGTGTGGGAGGCACGGGTAGCACATGGGCGTATGCCCAGGCCATGTGAGGTCTGCACCTTGCATTTGAAATTTAAATCGTCACACGATTGAAGCACACGGATGTGTGCATAGGCCGTGTGGAAAGTCAGAATGACAAGGTTTGGCACCCGGGCGTGTGGCCCCTGTTTTGATGAAAAGTTTCCCAAATTCGTGAAAGTCTTCTGTTAAATCTTGAAACCTCTCGGGGGTATGCTTAGGGCTACGTAGGTCAAGAATGAACAAGAAATGGGTTTTGAACGAAATGTTATAGCCTGTTACTACACGTTCAAGTAAAGTTAAGCATGGTAATGCCTCGCATTTGATCCTGTCATCGGACACGAGTAAGGGGTGTTATATTTAGTGGTATCAGAGCTACGGTTTTGTTGAGTATGAGTCTAGCTGCACATGCCGTAGTAGAAGTTGTAAGAAGAGAAAAGCCTCCAGTTGATTGGATCCGAAGCAAGGAGCTAAGGAATTCAGGGCTAGTAGGGACGATGATCCAGAAAGGGCAGAATTCTGGCTCGAAAACACCATTTGGGTGTTTGATGAGTATCGTGCACTCTTGAAGAATGCATGAAGTGTGTAGTTTCCCTTTTGAGAGATTCTGTTTACCAGTGGTGGAATACCCTTGTGTCGGTGGTACTAAGGGAAAGGATCACATGGGAATCCTTTCACAAGGAGCAGGCAGCGAGACCTGAGGGCCGAGCACCTACGAGAACTGACACCATTCACGCTCGCGAGGAAGCATCATCTCCTGACGTGATTACGGGTATCTTTTCTCTCTATGATACTAAAGTTATTGATTTAATAGATCTGGGATCTACCCATTCATATATATGCATGAAATTAGTATCTAGAATGAGTATGCCCGTAGAGTCTACAGAATTTGAGATAAAGGTGTCTAATCCTTTAGGCAAAAGTGTGTTAGTTTATAAAGTATGCAAAGATTGCCCATTAATGATTAGCGGTCATTATTTTAAGGCAAATCTAATGATATTGCCATTTGATGAAATTAATATTATTCTTGGTATGGATTGGTTAACCGCTCATGATGCGAGAGTAAATTATGGAAAGAAATTTATTGAATTGAGATGTGAAAATGGGGACACTCTTCGTGTTGAATCAGATGATCAAGATAGGTCGCCGGTAGTGATATTTCACATGTCGGCCCAGAGGTATGTAAGAAAAGGATATGAGGCTTATCTAGATTTTTTAATGAATGCTGAAGAAACGGAATTAAAAATTGAATCAGTCCCGATAGTATGTGAGTACCCAGATGTATTTCGAGAAGAGTTGCCAGGGTTACCTCTGGTTAGAGAGTTTGAATATGGTATCGAATTAACTCCCAACACTGCACCCATATCAATTGCACCTTACAGAATGGCTCCAACTGAGTTAAAAAAATTGAAGGCACAGTTGCAAGAGTTGACAGATAAAGGTTTTGCAAGACCAAGTAGTTCTCCATGGGGTGCTCTAGTGCTATTTGTGAAAAAGAAATATGGTTCTATGAAGTTATGCATAGATTATCATCAGCTTAATAAAGTAACCGTGAAGAACAAGTACCCTTCGTCAAGGATCGATGACTTGTTCGATCAATTGAAGGGAGCCACAGTGTTTTCCAAGATAGACTTGAGATCGGGATATTACCAGTTGAGAGTGAAGGACTCAGACGTGCCTAAGACTGCTTTTTGAACGAGGTATGGGCATTATGAATTTCTAGTCATGCCATTCGATTTGACAAATGCGACTGCGGTGTTCATGGATCTAATGAACCGCATTTTTCGAACATTATTAGACAAGTTTATTGTGGTATTTATTGATGATATACTAATATACTCCCGGGATCAACATGAGCATGCCGAACACTTAAGGATAGTTTTGCAGAATTTGTGAGATAATCGGCTGTGTGCCAAGTTTAGTAAAAGTGAGTTTTAGCTAAATGAAGTTGGATTCTTGGGACACATTATCTCGGGAGATAGGGTTCGAGTTGACCCAGGCAAAATCTCAACTATTGTTGATTGGAAGCCACCGAAAAATGTGTTTGAGGTTAGAAGTTTAATGGGCCTAGCTCGCTATTATCGATGGTTCGTCAAAGGATTTTCCATGATAGCTACACCAATGAGGAGATTATTAAAGAAAAGTGTAAAGTTTGAGTGGACAGAAAAGTGCCAACAAAGTTCCGAGAGATTAAAAGTCATGCTGACAAAGGCTCCAGTTCTAGTACATCCTGAACCGAGGAAAGAATTTGTAATTTACAGTGATGCATCTTTAAATGGAATGGGGTGTGTACTTATGCAAGAAGACAAGGTGATAGCATATGCTTCTAGACAGCTCAAGCCACACGAGAATAACTATCTGACGCATGATTTAGAGTTGGCTATCATTGTTTTCACATTAAAGATTTGGAGGCACCATTTGTATGGTGAAAGATGCCGGATATTCACAGATCACATTTAAATGTATTTGGTGACTCAGAAAGAATTGAACTTAAGGCAACGAAGGAGGTTGGAGTTTATAAAAGACTATGAGCTAGTCATTGATTACAATCCGGGAAAGGCGAATGTAGTCCCCGACGCCTTAAGTAGAAAATCTTTATTTTCCTTGAGGTCTATGAATACCCAGATTACTGTATTAGAGGATGGTTCCATTTTAGCTGAGCTGAGGACGAGGCCTATGTTCCTCTAAGAGATCTACAAGGCTCAAAAGGATGATAGCGACTTATAGACTAGAAAGACTCAATGCAAGACAGGTGTCGAGTCCGATTTTAAGATCAATCTGGACGGATGTTTGATGTTCAAGGACTGAGTATGTGTACCAAGAAATGATGAGCTCATTCGTAAAGTTTTGCATGAAGCGCATAATGGATGCTTATCTGTGCATCCGGGTAGCACCAAGATGAATAATGACTTGAAGCAATGGTATTGGTGGCCAAGTATAAAGAAAAATATTCCTGAGTTTGTTTCAAGATGTTTAATTTGTCAGCAAGTGAAAGCCGAACATCAAGTACCCTCAGGTTTGTTACAACCTATAATGGTACCCGAGTTGAAATGGGATCAAGTCACTATGGATTTTGTATCAGGTTTGTCGTTGACACCGAGCAAGAAAGATGTTGTATGGGTTGTAGTTGATAGACTTACAAAGTCAGCGCATTTCATACCAGTGCGTGTCGATTACTCACTAGACAAGTTTGCAAACATGTATATCTCTTAGATTGTGAGGCTACATGGAGTGCACTTATCGATTATATCAGATAGAGATCCGAGACTCACTTCCAGATTTTGGAAAAAGTTGCACGAGGCCCTGGGCACAAAGTTGGAATTTAGGATGGCTTTTCAACCCCAAACTGATGGACAGTCAGAGAGGTTAATACAAGTACTTGAGGATATGCTTCGGTGCTGTGTTCTTGAATTTCAAGGTAGTTGGGAAAAGTATCTACCGTTGGTAGAATTTGCCTACAATAACAGTTTTCAGTGAAGTTTAAAAATGGCACCTTATGAGGCTTTGTATGGGCGTAAGTGTCGAACGCCTTTATACTGGACTGAGCTTAAAGAAAACCAGATTTACGGGGTTGACTTGGTTAGAGAAACCGAAGAAAAAGTAAAGGTGATTTGAGACTGTTTAAAAGTTGCTTCTGACAGGCAAAAATCTTACTCGGATCTAAAAAAAATGAGATTGAATATCAAATTAGTGATAAAGTATTTTTAAAGGTTTCGCCATGGAGGAAAGTTCTTAGATTTGGCCGAAAAGGCAAATCGAGTCCTCGTTTTATTGGACCATATGAGATCACTGAGAGAATAGGGCCGGTAGCCGCCGTTCGAATTGAAGAAGATTCATGATGTGTTCATGTGTCTATGTTGCGACGCTACTAATCAGACCTTCGCATGTGATTACACCGACTGAGATTGAGATTCAATCCGACATGACATACGGTGAAGAACCAGTTAAGATTCTAGCCTGAGAAGACAAACAGTTAAGAAATAGAAGTAGCCTTGTGAAAGTGTTGTGGCAGAGACATGGTGTAGAAGGGCCTACATGGGAGCCCGAGGAGGCTATGAGGAACCAGTATCCGAATCTCTTCACTAGTAAGATTTTTGGGGACGAAAATCCCTGAGGGGAAGAATTGTAACAACCCGATTTAGGGCTTAGT
The DNA here is from genome assembly GCA_005393395.2 of Gossypium australe. Classification (NCBI taxonomy): domain Eukaryota; kingdom Viridiplantae; phylum Streptophyta; class Magnoliopsida; order Malvales; family Malvaceae; genus Gossypium; species Gossypium australe. Next base: position 66,757,002 of record CM016617.1, read on the forward strand.
CGGAATAGTGGTGCGAGACCACAAATCCGAAGTAGAAAATATGTGTTTAAATTATTTTACAAGGCTTATGAGGTATTTGCATGATTGTGTGAAGGTCACATGAAGAAATTTTATTAGTTAGTGAATAAATAGTTTATTAGTATGAAATAGAATTATGAAAATTCCTAGAGGTCCTTATTAAATAATTAGACCATTATATTTGATGATGGAGAAAAAGGTACATGGGAAGGAAAAATCTTAAGAAAGGGGTCAGTAAGGGCATTTTAGTCATTTGGTTAATTAAAGAATAAAAAGGGACAATAAGCCAAAAATCATGTCCATCTTCTTCCCATTGTGCCAAAATTTGCAAGGACTCTATAGCTAGGGTTTTGTTCATTTTCAAGCTTAAAGTAAGTGCATCCTAGCCCCGTTTTTAATGTTCTTCGTATTTGTGAAACCCTCATAGTTCGGTTTAGCTATTTCTAGCCATATGTTGAGCTCGGGTTTATGTTCAAAAATTTATCCATGTATGACATGCATGTATTTTGATGTTTTATGGAAGAATATGAAAGTTTGATGTATGATAAACATCTTTTTCTAAGTGATTTTCATGAAAGATGCATGAAAAGGACCAATTTGTAAAGTTATAGAAATGGTCATACATGATGAAATAGTGGGAATTTAATGTTGTTATAGTTGAGAAAATGATTTGGCTATGCTTGAAATGCAAGAAAGTGGAATGAAAATCATTTTACGAGCCTAGGGGCGAAAGTGTAATTATGTGAAAGTTTAGGGGCAAAATCGTAATTTTACCAAAATATGAATTATGAGACGGTTTAATCAATGCATGTGTTTAACAAGAGAAATTTATTGTTATAGATCTAGAAACACGAAGCCTGGATCGAAATCGAGGCAAGAACAAAGTTGAAGACTAAATCAAGCACCGAGACACATTTTGAGATTCCAGGTAAGTTTGTACGAAATTAGCATTTCATAATGTTCGATATTTGAAATCGTTCATTGTTATGTTAATGCATGTTTTGGTGAACGAAATCGATCTATAAAGTCTCGATGAGTAAAAGATAAGAACAGGCTAAATTGTAGTTCCAGTTATAGTTCCAGAATAAGTATATTACCTACGTATGCATATGAGAAAGGAAAGGTCCCGTATAAGACCATATCTGGGATATGACTTCGGCACCAAAGAATGATCTCATGTAAGACCGTAACTGGGATATGGCATCGACATCTAAGTACGATCTCGTATAAGACCATGTCTGGGACATGGCATCGACATTGAGTTATGAGCTCCCGTATAAGACCATATCTAGGATATGGCGTTGGTACTGAGGAATGGTTCGATGTAAGACCATATCCGGGATATGGCGTTGGCATCAAATCTTATGTATGTTAAGCTTGAGTGATTTATGATGATCCGATTTATTCATAAGCAAAAGAGTCAAGTATGTGAGTTGGCATAGATCTAAGTCTATTTATGGATAGCCTTGAGTGATGTTCAGGGTATGAATGATAAAGATGTGAGTTTATTGCTATGTTAGCAAATGTGCTGAACTACATGAATCTTTGATACAAGTATCCTAAGTAAGTACTTTCATTCATTGGTGTTATCTCACTGTTGTTTAATGATTTGAATGATTATAGTTTGAGTAAATTGTCATCCTAGAGTTTCATGCAAACTTACTAAGCCATATGCTTACCCCTCTCTCTTCCCTTTTTCCTTGTAGTTTTGCCAAGTTAGCACAAGGATCATTGGATGTTGGAGTTTGGAATCACTCTATCGACATCACTTTGGTATAACAATTTAGACTTATTTTGAGTATGTCATGTATAGGAATCGAGTATTTTGTTAAGTTGTAATTGTTAGCCAAAGTGTTGGCTATGTATATTACAAAGTCATTTTGTAAATGGTCTTGAGTTAGGCCAATACTTGGCAAATTCTTTTGCTCAATGAAGGTAAATTTTATGAAGTGTATGCTCTTGTGTATGTATCAATTTCTTAAATTTCTAGAGGTATTATTTGGTCATCTTTTAAATTGGAATGATTGGAATTGGAGTTTGCATGTGTGCGATGTAGGGTGGCAAAATGGCTTGGTAGATAGCCTGCTAATTGTCCGCATGGTTAGACACACAGGCGTGTGTCTTGACTATGTGGGAGGCACGGCTAGAACATGGGCGCATGCCCAGGCCGTGTGAAGTCTGCACATTGCATTTGAAATTTAAATCGTCACACGACTAAAGCACATGGGCGTGTGTATAGGCCGTGCGGATAAGTCAGAATGACAAGGTTTGGCACCTGGGCCAGCGCCACGGGCGTGTCAAGGCCGTGTGAAATTAGTGTCGACCAGGGGTGGAAGACACGGGCATGTTTTAGGGGCACACGGACTTGTCCCTAGTTCAACACTGGCGTGCGGCCCCTATTTTGATGAAAAGTTTTCTAAATTCGTTAAAGTACTCGGTTAAATCCCGAAACCTCTCGGAGGTATGTTTAGGGCCATGTAGGTCAAGAATGAACAAGAAATGGGTTTTAAACGAAATGTTATAGCCCGTTACTACACGTTCAAGTAAGGTTAAGCATGGTAATGCCTCGTATCTGATCCTGTCATTGAACACGGGTAAGGGGTGTTACATTTAGTGGTATCAAAGCTACGGTTTAATCATGTATGAGTCTAGTTGCACATGCCATACGTAAGAGTGATTGTGTAATGATAGTGTGACGACTACTGACATTTTAAATTGTATTTGATATAGTTAATGGATTTTGACCCCGATCGAGCTGCAGCTGATGATGCTGCAAGTAATGCACCGGTAACCGTGCAAGGGATCGCGCCAGTTGAAAATAGACCCGAGACTTTGCGTCAGGAGGAAGAGGCCCGAGAAGCCTTTCTACGAATGATGAGTAATTGGTACACAGAGTAAATCCGAGCAAATCTGAATGCTCCACCTCCTCTACCCCCGCCTATTCTTCAACCAAGTCATGTAGCTCCACAAGTAGTAGAAGCTGTAAGACGATAAAAGCCTTCGGTTGATAGGATCTGGAAGCAATGAGCTGAGGAATTCAGGGCTAGTAAGGGCGAAGATCCAGAAAGAGCATAGTTCTAGCTCGAGAACACCATTCAGGTGTTTGATAAGCTATCGTGCACTCATGAAGAGTTCATGAAGTGTATAGTTTCCCTTTTGAGAGATTCTGCTTACCAGTGGTGGAATACACTTGTGTCGGTGGTACTAAGGGAAAGGATCACATGGGACTTCTTTCAAGAAGAGTTTCGAAAGAAATATATAAGTCAAAGATTTATTGACCAGAAGAGAAAGGAATTCATTGAAATGAAGCAAGGAAAGATGACAGTAACTGAATACGAGCGTGAGTTTGTGAGACTCAGTAAGTACGCTCGAGAGTGTGTGTCCTCAGAAGCCATTATGTGTAAGAGGTTTGAGGACGGGCTAAATGAAAATATTACGCTGTTCGTTGGTGTCCTTGAATTGAAAGAATTTGTTGTGTTAGTAGACAGAGCCTGTAAGGCTGAAGACCTAGTTAAGGAGAAAAGAAAGGCTAAGATGGAGTCTCGTGACTCGGGAAAGAGACAGATGAGCAAAACATTTCTATCATCATCATCTAAGAATCCAAGAGACTTCTTAACCCGATCAGCTACTTCAGCCGAGTTTTCAAATAAGAGTAAGAGTAAATAGTACGCAGGGACTAAAGCCTAGGCTACATCAGTTGCTAGTATTGTCAACCCCCGACCCAGTAGACCAGAGTGCCCACAGTGTGGCAGACGTCACTCTGGTGAATGTCAAATAAATGAAAAAGCCTACTTCAGGTGTGGGTCTTTAGACCATTTTATTATAGATTGTCCATAAGTGGATGAGAAAAAGAAGCCTCAAGATGCAAGACCAGGAGGCACTACTGAGGGAGATCACAGAGAAACACGGGAAGTGGGGCAAGTAGTAAGACTACTCACAAGGAGCAGGCAGCGAGACCTGAGGGCTGAGCACCTACGAGAACTTACACCATTCGCGCTCGCGAGGAAGCATAATCTCCTGACGTGATTACGGGTGTCTTTTCTCTCTATGATACTAAAGTTATTGATTTAATAGATCTGGGATCTACCCATTCATATATATGCATGAAATTAGTATCTAGAATGAGTATGCCCGTAGAGTCTACAGAATTTGAGATAAAGGTGTCTAATCCTTTAGGCAAAAGTGTGTCAGTTGATAAAGTATGCAAAGATTGCCCATTAATGATTAGCGGTCATTATTTTAAGGCAAATCTAATGATATTGCCATTTGATGAAATTAATATTATTCTTGGTATGGATTGGTTAACCGCTCATGATGTGAGAGTAAATTGTGGAAAGAAATTTATTGAATTGAGATGTGAAAATGGGGACACTCTTCGTGTTGAATCAGATGATCAAGATAGGTCGCCGGTAGTGATATTTCACATGTCGGCCCAGAGGTATGTAAGGAAAGGATATGAGGCTTATCTAGCTTTTTTAATAAATGCTAAAGAAACAGAATTAAAAATTGAATTAGTCTCGATAGTATGTGAGTACCCAGATGTATTTCCAGAAGAGTTGCCAGGGTTACCTCCAGTTAGAGAGTTTGAATTTGGTATCGAATTAACTCCCGGCACTGCACCCATATCAATTGCACCTTACCGAATGGCTCCAACTGAGTTAAAAGAATTGAAGGCACAATTGCAAGAGTTGACAGATAAAGGTTTTGTAAGACCGAGTAGTTCTCCATGGGGTGCTTCAGTGCTATTTGTGAAAAAGAAAGATGGTTCTTTGAGGTTATGCATAGATTATCGTCAGCTTAATAAAGTAACCATGAAGAACAAGTACCCTTTGTCAAGGATCGATGACTTGTTCGATCAATTGAAGGGAGCCATCGTGTTTTCCAAGATAGACTTGAGATCGAGATATTACGAGTTGAGAGTGAATTACTCAGACGTGCCTAAGACTGCTTTTCGAACAAGGTATGGGCATTATGAATTTCTAGTTATGCCATTCGGTTTGACAAATGTGCCTGCGGTGTTCATGGATCTAATGAACCACATTTTTTGACCATTATCAGACAAGTTTGTTGTGGTATTTACTGATGATATACTAATATACTCCTGGGATGACCATGAGCATGCCGAACACTTAAGGACAGTTTTGCAGATTTTGCGATATAATCAGTTGTATGCCAAATTTAGTAAAAGTGAGTTTTGGCTAAAGGAAGTTGGATTCTTGGGACACATTATCTCGAGAGATAGGGTTAGAGTTGAACCAAGAAAAATCTTAACTATTGTTGATTGGAAATTGCTGAAAAATGCGTCTGAGGTTAGAAGTTTTCTAGGCCTAGCTGGCTATTATCGACGGTTCGTCAAAGGATTTTCCATGATAGCTACACCGATGACGAGATTATTTCAGAAAAGTGTAAAATTTGAGTGGACAGAAAAGTGCCAACAGAGTTTCGAGAGATTAAAAGCCATGTTGACAGAGGCCCTAGTGCTAGTACAACTTGAACCAGGGAAGAATTTGTAATTTACAGTGATGTATCTTTAAATGGATTGGGGTGTGTACTTATGAAAGAAGGCAAGGTGATAGCATATGCTTCCAGACAGCTCGAGCCACACGAGAAGAACTATCTGACGCATGATTTAGAGTTGGCTGCCATTGTTTCCGTATTAAAGATTTGGAGGTACCATTTAAAGATCACATTTAAAGATGCTGGATATTCACAGATCACATTTAAAGTATTTTGATGACTCAGAAAGAATTAAACTTAAGGCAACGAAGGTGGTTGGAGTTGATAAAAGACTATGAGCTAGTCATTGATTACCATCCGAGAAAGGCGAATGTAGTCCCCGACGCTTTAAGTAGAAAATCTTTATTTGCCTTGAAGGCTATGAATACCCAGATGACTGCATTAGAGGATGGTTCCATTTTAGCTGAGTTGAGGACTAGGCCTATGTTCCTCCAAGAGATCTACAAGGCTCAAAAGAATGATAGCGAGTTACAGACCAGAAAGACGCAATGCGAGACAGGTGTCGAATCCGATTTTTGAATCAATCCGAATGGATGCTTGATGTCCAGGGACCGAGTTTGTGTACCGAGAAATGATGAGCTCATTCCTAAAGTTTTTCATGAAGTGCATAATGGATGCTTATCTGTGCATCCGGGTTGCACCAAGATGTATAATGACTTGAAGCAGTGGTATTGGTGGCCGAGTATGAAGAAAGATATTTCTGAGTTTGTTTCAAGATGTTTAATTTTTCAGCAAGTGAAAGCCGAACATCAAGTACCCTCAGGTTTGTTACAACCTATAATGGTACCCGAGTGAAAATGGGATCAAGTCACTATAGATTTTGTATCAAGTTTGTCGTTGACACCGAGCAAGAAAGATGTTGTATGGGTTGTAGTTGATAGACTTACAAAGTCAGCCCGTTTCATACCGGTGCGTGTCGATTACTCACTAGACAAGTTGGCAAACTTGTATATCTCTAAGATTGTGAGGCTACACAGAGTGCCCTTATGTTAGATAGAGATCCGAGATTCACTTCCAGAGTTTGAAAAAATTTGCACAAGGCCCTGGGCAAAAGGTTGAAATTTAGTACGGCTTTTCACCCTCAAACCGACGGACAGTCAGAGAGGTTAATACAAGTACTTAAGGATATGCTTCGGTGTTGTGTTCTTGAATTTCAAGGTAGTTGGGAAAAGTATCTACCATTGGTAGAATTTGCCTACAATAATAGTTTTCAGTCAAGTTTAAAAATGGCACCTTATGAGGCTTTGTATGGGCGTAAGTGTCGAATGCCTTTATACTGGACGGAGCTTAAAGAAAACCAGATTTATGGGGTTGACTTGGTTAGAGAAACCAAAGAAAAAGTAAAGGTGATTCGAGACTATTTAAAAGTTACTTTTGACAAGCAGAAATCTTACTCGAATTTCAAGTCGGTGATAGAGTATTTTTATAGGTTTTGCCATAGAGGAAAGTTCTTAGATTTGGCCGAAAAGGCAAATTAAGTCCTCATTTTATCAGACTATATGAGATCACTGAGAGAATAGGCCCGGTAGCCTATCTATTGGCTTTGTCGTCCGAATTAAAGAAGATTCATGATGTGTTCTTGTATCTATGTTTCGACGCTATCGGTCAAACCCTTCGCATGTGATTACACCGACAGAGATTGAGGTTTAATCTGACATGACGTACGGTGAAGAACCAGTCAAGATTCTAGCCCAAGAAGACAAGCAGTTAAGAAATAAAAGTATAGCCCTTATGAAAGTGTTGTGGCAGAGACATGGGGTATAAGAGGCTACATTGGAGCCCGAGGAGGCTATGAGGAACCAGTATTCGAATCTCTTCACTGGTAAGATTTTCAAGGACAAAAATCTCTAAGGGGGAGAATTGTAACAGCCCGATTTAGGGCTTAGTCGAAATAGTGGTGCGAGACCACAAATTTGAAGTAGAAAATATGTGTTTAAATTATTTTACAAGGCTTATGAGATATTTGCATGATTGTGTGAAGGTCAAATGAAGAAATTTTATTAGTTAGTGAATAAATTGTCCATTAGAACTAAGTTGCAAAGAATAGAAAATGTGAGATTCTAGAAGGTTCAAATATGAAATAGAATTATGAAAAATCCTAGAGGTCCTTATTTAGCAATTAGACCATTATATTTGACGATGGACAAAAAGGTACATGGGAAGGAAAAATCTTAAGAAAGGGGTCATCAAGGGCATTTTAGTCATTTGGTTAATTAAAGAATAAAAAGGGAAAATAAGCCAAAAATCATGTCCATCTTCTTCACATGGTGCCAAAATTTGCAAGGACTCCATAGCTAGGGTTTTGTTCATTTTCAAGCTTAAAGTAAGTGCATCCTAGCCCCATTTTTAATGTTCTTCGTATTTTCAAAACCCTCATAGCTCGATTTAGCTATTTCTAGCCATATGTTGAGCTAGGGTTTATGTTTAAAAATTTACCCATGTATGACATGCATGTATTTTGATGTTTTATGGAAGAATATGAAAGTTTGATGTATGATAAACATCTTTTTCTAAGTGATTTTCATGAAAGATGCATGAAAAGGACCAATTTGTAAAGTTATAGAAATGGTCATACATGAGCAAAATAGTGAGGATTTAATGTTGTTATAATTGAGAAAATGATTCAACTAGGCTTGAAATGCAAGAAAGTGGATGAAAATCATTTTACGAGCCTAAGGGCGAAAGTGCAATTATGTGAAAGTTTAGGGGCATAATTGTAATTTTGCTAAAATATGAATTATGAGTCAATTTAGTCAATGCATGTGTTTAACAAGAGAGATTTATCATTATAGATCAAGAAACACGAACCTCGAACCGAAACCGAGGCAAGAACAAAGTTGAAGACTAAATCGAGCACCAAGACATATTTTGAGATTTGAGGTAAGTTTGTATGAAATTAGTATTTTATAATATTCAATATTTGAAAATCGTTCATTATTATGTTGATGCATGTTATTGTGAACGAAATCGAGCTATAAAGTCTCGATGAGTAAACGATGAGAACAGGCTAAATTGTAGTTCCAGTTATAGTTCAGGAATAAGTATATTACCTACATATGCATATGAGACAGGAAAGGTCCCGTATTAGACCATATCTGGGATATGGCTTCGGCACAAAAGAATGATCTCGTGTAAGACCGTAACTGGGATATGGCATCGACATCTAAGTACGATCTCGTATAAGACCATGTCTGGGACATGGCATCGACATTGAGTTATGAGATCCCGTATAAGACCATATCTAGGATATGGCGTCGGTACTAAGGAATGACTCGATGTAAGACCATATCCGGGATATGGCGTTGGCATCAAATCTTATGTATGTTAAGATTGAATGATTCATGATGATCCTATTTATTCATAAGCAAAAGAGTCAAGTATGTGAGTTGGCCTAGATCCAAGTCTATTTATGGATAGCCTTGAGTGATGTTCAGGGTATGAATGATAAAAATGTGAGTTTATGGCTATGTTAGCAAATGTACTAAACTACATGAATCAGTGATACAGGTATCATGAGTAAGTACTTTCATTCATTGGTGTTATGTCACCGTTGTTTCATGATATGAATGATTATAGGTTAAGTAAATTGTCATCCTAAAGTTTTATGCAAACTTACTAAGCCATATGCTTACCCCTCTCTCTTCCTTGTTTCCTTGTAGTTTCGCCAAGTTAGCTCAAGGATCATTGGATGTCAGAGTTTGGAATCACACTATCGACATCACTTTGGTATAACAATTTAGACTTATTTTGAGTATGGCATGTATAGGACTCGAGTATTTTGTTAAGTTGTAATTGTTAGCCAAAGTGTTGGGTATGTATGTTACTAAAGTCATTTTGTAAATGGTCTTGAGTTAGGCCAATACTTGACAAATCCTTTTTCTCAATGAAGGTAAATTTTTTGAAGTGTATGCTCTTGTGTATGTCTCAATTTCTTAAATTTCTAGAGGTACTAATTGGTCATCTTTTAAATTGGAATGATTGGAATTGGAGTTTTCGTGTGTGCGATGTATGGTGGCAAAATGGCTTGGTAGATAGCCTGCTAATTATCCGCATGGGTAGACACACGGGCGTGTGTCTTGACCGTGTGGGAAGCACGGCTAGCACATGGGCATATGCCCAGGCCGTGTGAAGTCTGCACCTTGCGTGTGTATAGGCTGTGCGGATAAGTCAGAATGACTAGGTTGGCACCCGGGCCAGGGCCCCGGGCGTGTCAAGGCCGTGTGAAATTAGTTAGTGTCGACCACGGGTGGAAGACACGGACATGTTTTAGGGGCACACGGACGTGTCCCTAGTTCAACACGGGCGTGTGGCCCCTGTTTCGATGAAAAGTTTTCCAAATTCGTTAAAGTCCTTGGTTAAATCTCGAAACCTCTCGGAGGTATGCTTAGGGCCACGTAGGTTAGGAATGAACAAGAAATGGGTTTTGAACAAAATGTTATAGCCCATTACTACACGTTCAAGTAAGGTTAATCATGGTAATGCCTCGCATCCGATCCCGTCGTCGGACACGGGTAAGGGGTGTTACATTTAATGGTATCAGGGCTATGATTTAATCGAGTTTGAGTCTAGCTGCACATCCATACATAAGAGTGATTGTGTAATGATAGTGTGACTTCTCCTGACATTTTAAATTGTATTTGCTATAGTTAATGGATCTTGACCCCGATCGAGCTACAGCTGATGATGCTGCAAGTAATGCGCCGGCACCCGCGCAAGGGACCGCGCCAGTTGAAAGTCGACCCGAGACTTTGGGTCAGGGGGAAGAGGCCCGAGAAGCCTTTCTCCGAATGATGAGTAATTGGTACACAAAGTACATTTGAGCAAATCCGAATGCTCCACCTCCTCCACCCCCGCCTATTCCTCAACCTACTCATGTAGCTCCACAAGTAGTAAAAGTTATAGGAAGTAAAAAGCCTCTGGTTGAGAGGATCCGGAAGCAATGAGCTGAGGAATTCAGGGCTAGTAAGGACGATGATCCAGAAAGAGTAGAATTGTAACGCCCTGAATTTGGGACTAGTAGAATTGGGCCTATTGGGCTTTGGGTCTCATAAAATTTTTAAGTGAGCAAGAAAAAGACAAATGAGATGACGACTTTAAAGGTTTAATGAATTTGGAGTGTCTAGGTGTGTTGGAGCAGCTCTGGGTTCGAGTTTTGTGGTGGAGGATTCTTAATTTAATTAATTAAGGAATCTAGGTTGTGAGTAGTGGGCTTTTAATTAAAAATAAGTGAAAAATGGCACAAAGAAGCCTGTGGTGAAGTGGCTAAGTGACGCCACTAGGGTGTAGATAGGTGGCGACATATGCATGCAGGAAGGTCTGAGGTTCGAGTGCTAGCTTAGCTTTATTTTAGAGTTTAATTTTAGGCTTCTAAAAGGCTGGAAGTGGCGTGTAGGGGGACTCTAAGGAGAAGTGATCAGTAGAGAGAATTTAGGAGAAGGATAAGAGAGATATCACGGAGAAAAGTTAGGAGATGAAAAGTGGATGAAGTGGTGCCGAATTGGACTTCAGGGGTGGCTAAGTTCCGGCTATAGGCTATATAAATGTGTGTGTGTCGATTCTGGATCTTAATATTTCCGGGATCTTAATTCAAGTGTGATGTGCTTAGGTGGAGGAGCAAAAGTCCCTGCTTATGAGTAGATATAGCATAATTAAGCGGAGTTGATCGCACGCCTAGAGATAGGGTGACGAGATTTTGCTGGATTAGGGTGAAACCTAATATGGGAGTCCATAGATCGAGTTAATGAAATTCTAGGGGTTTTAATTAGAAAGAGATTTCAATTAATCAACCTAGGGTTAGACGTTCGTCGCCTCGAGAGAGGGATTAATATAACTTAGGGAATCTTACGGATCAAGTCAAATGAATAAATCGTCTGGTTCAGAGTTAGATAACAAGTGAAGTCTAGGTGAATTCTTCCTTGTGTGTCGTCTTAATCAATTGGTTTTTCCTCAAAGTTAATTTTCCAATTTCATTATTCTTTGTCTTAGAGTCTTTAGTTTAGCAGTTACTTAATTTTAGATTAAATAAAAATTCCTTTAATTCTTAGGCTAAATAATAAAAAGAGAGTTAGTATTAGTACTTTTGATTCCTTTGGGTTCGACGTTCCAGTCTTGCCTTAACTATACTACTGTTCGATAGGTGCGCTTGCCTCAAATCGTTGTCATAGTTAGTTTTCAGGTTCGATCATTCTTCATATAAATTTTAAGACTTTGACATCGCATAAAATAATGACCGAGTTTTTTGCGACGTTGCTGAGGAACTGAAATATGAAGAACGCTTAATTTTTATTACTTTAGCCATTTTTTTTTTGCAATTAAATTTTTATTTTTGTTTTGTCTAAAATTTTCTTCTTTCACTCCTTTTAAGTACCTCTAGTTTATGACTAGAAGGAACCCGACAAGACCTCTACTTTACGGCAGTGATATTGAAGGTACCGTTCGCAGAAATCGTAGAAAAATAAGGTGAAGCTTAAACTACATAGAAGAAGAGCAAGAAGCCGAAATATATATTACAGAAGAGATGGCAGAGAATAATCCGCCACCTCTAGATATGGACGAACATCATGCTCCACGTACTATGTATGATTATGCTAAACCTAGTTTAACTAGAACTGAATCTAGAATTGTTAGGCCTACTATTGTTGCAAATAATTTTGAACTGAAACCTAACACTATACAGATGATACAACAGTTTGTTCAGTTTGATGGTTTGCAGGATGAGGTTCCTAACACACACTTAGCGATTTTTTTTAGAATTCTGTGATACCTTCAAGATAAATGGCGTTTCTGATGATGCCATCCGTCTTCAGTTATTTTCCTTTTCTCTGAGGAATAAAGCCAAATAGTGGTTGCATTCTCTTCCACGAGCGTCAATCAGTACATGGGATCAAATGACCGAAATTTTTTTATTAAAATATTTTCCACTGACCAAAACGGCCAAGTTGAGGAATGATATCTCTTCTTTTGTGTAGATGGATTTAGAGACACTTACGATGCATGGGAGAGATACAAAGATTTGTTGTGGAGGTGCCTACACCAGGGATTACCTTTGTGGCTACAGGTTCAAACTTTTTACAACGGGGTGAACCCTTCGACAAGGCAAATAATCGATTCAGCCGCCGGCGGGACTCTTAATAACAAAACTCCTGAAGTGGCCTACGAGTTTATAGATGAGATGTCATTGAATAACTATCAGTGGCAACATACAAGGATAAGGCCAACAAATGTAGCTGGAGTTTTCAACATCGATTTAGTGACCGCGCTATCAAATCAGGTAGAGTTGTTATATAAAAAATTTGATGGTTTATATGGTTCTTCGCAGGCACATCCAGTTATGCAGTGCGAAAGAAGAGAAGGAGTGGCGAATCCTAAGTACCCACCCTACGGACAGGGCATGGAAAGCGAACAGATGAACTATATGGGTAATAATTTCCAAACTAACAATAACCCTTATAGTAATACTTATAATCCAGGTTGGAAGAACCACCCCAATATTTCATGGGGCGGTCAAAGAAATCAAAGGTAACAACCATCCCAAAACTTCCAACAACAGCTCTACCCACAGGAAAAGAAGCCGAGCCTTGAAGAGATGCTGACAAACTTCATAGCAACCTCAGAAATACGGTCTCAAAATACAAAAACACGTTTCCAAAAGATAGAGACAAAACTTGAGGCATTGACATAAGAGTTCAAGGATCAAATCGGGCAACTTACTAAGTTAGTTTCTGAAACACGATCAGAAAGCTTACCTAGGGAAAAAGAGCAGGTATAGGCAGTAACACTAAGAAGTGGAAGGCAGTTAATCAAAACGAAGAAAGAGGTACCACATGAAATCGATAAGGCAAAGATAACATCGACCCGTGAGGAAATCAAACCAACAATTCCATACTCAGCAAAGTTGAAGAAAGACCGCTTAGACACACAATATGGTAAATTTCTTGAACTTTTTAAACAGCTACATATTAACTTACCTTTTGTTGAAGCTATTTTGTAGATGCCAACATATGCAAATTTTTTAAAAGAGCTTCTAACAAATAAGAGGAAGTTCGAGGAAATTTCAACAATGGAACTTAATGAAGAATGCTCAGTTATCATCCAAAACAAGCTGCCAACCAAATTGAAAGATCCAGGAAGTTTCACTATTCCTTGTTTAATTGGTAGTTTGAGCATAGAGAGAGCATTAGCTGATTTAGGTGCCATTATTAATCTAATGCCTTATAGAATGTTTAAGTAACTTGTTCTCGGGGAACCAAAACCCGCTAGGATGAGTATTCAGTTAGCTGACAGATCTGTTAAGTATCCTAGGGGAATTATCGAAGATGTTCTGGTAAAAGTAGATAAATTTAAATTTCCTGTTGATTTTGTTGTGCTTGACATGAATGAGGACGTAGAGGTACCTTTAATTTTGGGACGACCCTTTCTAGCTACTGTTAGGGCTGTCATTGATGTTGGTGATGGTAAACTTGCACTAAGGGTAGGCGATGAAGAATTTGTGTTCCAAACTTATGATGCCATGCGATAGTCTAAAGAACAAGATGATTCTTGTTACTTTGTTGATGCCACAGATCAAATCTTTCAAGAGTCTTTGCAGGAAATCATACACAATGACACGATGGAACTGTGTCATTCACAAGGAGATGAGATAGATGACGATATCGATGCATTAAATACATCATCCCCTAGACAGATGAAAATAGAGGATATTGAAATCAATGACAAACAAAGACAGAAATCCTCTGTTGTTGAACCTCCCAAATTAGAATTAAAACAGTTGCCAAAACATTTAGAATACGCTTTCATAGGGGATAATTCTATGATACCAATAATCATCTCTTCAGAACTAGGACCCAAAGAAAAAGAAGACTTGCTAAGGGTACTAAGGAAGCATAAAAGAGCCATATCGTAGAAAATGTCTAATATTAAAGGAATAAGTCCATCATTCTACACTCACAAAACTTTAATGGAAGATGAGTATAAACTGTGTGCAACCTCAGAGACGCTTGAACCCTAATATGAAAGAAGTTGTCAAAGTTGAGGTAATTAAACTTCTAGATGCAGGAATAATTTATCCTGTTTGTGACAGTACTTGGGTAAGTCCTGTGCAGGTAGTTCCAAAGAAAGGAGGCATGACTGTTGTAGCCAACAAAAAGAATGAATTGATTCCTACAAGAACAGTCATAGGTTGGAGAGTCTGTATTGACTACAGGAAGCTGAACGACGCCACCAGAAAAGACCACTTCCCTTTACCCTTTATTGATCAGATGTTAGAAAGATTATCAGGGCATATGTACTACTGCTTTTTGGATGGACTCTCCGGCTATTTCCAAATTCCCATAGCTCCTGAAGATTAAGAAAAGACGACATTTACCTGTCCATACGGTACGTTTTCTTATCGTAGAATGCCTTTTGGATTATGTAATGCTCATGCTACTTTTCAACACTGTATGCTAGCTATCTTTGATGAACTTGTGGAAGACATTATGGAGGTATTTATGGACGACTTCTCGGTATTCGGTAATTCTTTCCACCTTTGCCTTCAAAATTTAGAACGAGTTCTAATAAGATGTGAGGAAACAAATCTTGTCTTGAATTGGGAAAAATGTCACTTTATGGTTAGAGAGGGGATTGTGTTAGGACATAAGATTTCTAGTAAAGGGATCGAGGTAGATAAAGCAAAGATTGAAACCATAGAAAAATTACCTCCCTCTAGTTCAGTTAAGGCTATTAGAAGATTTTTAGGACATGCTGGATTCTATAGAAGATTCATTAAAGATTTCTCTAAAATAGCTAAGCCTTTAACAAAATTACTAGAAAAAGATGTTCCTTTCAATTTTGATCAGGAATGTTTAGATGCATTTAATATCCTCAAAGATAAACTAATAAATGCTCCGATTATAATTGCACTGGATTGGAATTTACCCTTTGAACTAATGTGTGATGTGAGTGATTTTGCAATAGGTCCTATTCTGGGACAATGAAGAGACAAGCATTTTCAGCCAATTTATTATGCTAGCAGAACATTGACACCCGCACAAGAAAACTACACCACCACAGAGAAAGAATTGCTAGCTGTAGTTTTTGCTTTTGTCAAATTTAGGCAGTATTTAATATTATCTAAAGTTGTCGTTTACACTGACCATTCAGCTCTTCGTTATCTTTTAACTAAATCTGATGCAAAACCTCGACTCATACGATGGATCCTACTCTTATAGAATTTGATTTGGAAATACAAGATAAGAAGGGAGCTGAAAATCTTGCAGTAGATCACCTCTCTAGGCTTGAGAACCCACATATCGAAGAGCTCGACGAAAGTGAGATAAATGACTCGTTTTCGAGGAACAACTCTTTTCTATAACCAAATCTGAGGTACAATGGTTTGCAGATATTGCGAATTATTTAGCTGCTAACATCTTACCAAAAAGATTAACACATCATCAAAAGAAACGATTCTTTACTGATGCGAAAAACTATTTTTGGGAAGATCCCTTTCTTTTCCGTATATGTGCAGATCAAGTAATTTGTAGATGCGTTACAAAGGTGGAAGCGAGTAAAACCCTAGAGCATTGCCATACAGGACCTTCAGGAGGACATTACAATGGGATTAAGACAGCACACAAAACGCTCAAATCAGGATTTTATTAGCCAACTCTTTTTAAAGATGCCAACAGGTATGCCGCTTCGTGTGATAAATGCCAAAGAACAAGTAATATTTCTAAACGCGATGAAATGCCTCAAACATAAATATTTGATGTATAGGGTATTGACTTTATGGGTCCGTTCCTTAATTCATTCGAAAATAAATACATCTTAGTAGCAGTAGATTATATGTCAAAATGGGTGGAAGCCCAAGCTTTACCTACTAACGAAGCTAGAGCTGTAGTAAAGTTTCTCAAGAAACTTTTTTCTCGTTTGGGAACACCCAGAGCAATCATCAGTGATAGGGGCACTCACTTTTGCAATACTCAATTTGATAAAGTCTTAAGAAAATATGGAGTACACCACAGAACAGCCACCCCTTATCATCCTCAAACTAGTGGGCAAGTGGAAGTGGCAAATCTAGAGCTTAAGCGAATCTTAGAAAAAACAGTTGAATCGAACAGAAAAGATTGGGCAGTGAAAGTAGATGATGCTTTATGGGCCTATAGAACAACATTTAAAACCCCTTTGGGAACATCCCCATACAAACTTGTCTACGGAAAAGGTTGTCATCTACCATTTGAGTTAGAGCACAAAGCATACTGGGCTATAAAATTCTTGAATTACGATCTTAAAACTGCAGGTGAAAAGAGAATGATGCAGTTGAATGAATTAGATAAATAGCGAGCTGAGGCCTATGAAAACTCACAATTATATAAGGAGGCAACAAAACGACGCCATGATGCTCGTTTGAAACAATCAAAGCAATTCGAAGTAGGAGACTTGGTCCTGTTATACAACTCAAGACTCAAACTATTCCTTGGAAAGCTTATATCAAGGTGGTCAGGCCCATTCGAGATCAAAACTATTTTTCCTTACGGCACAGTCGAGGTAACCCATCCAACTCAAGGAACATTCAAGGTAAATGGCCATCGACTGAAAATTTATAATGGTAAGGATTTCAAGGAATTAAGAGAGGAGCTCCAGCTCCGTGAACCTTCTTTTAGAAATGAAAATAGGGTGGGTCTAGCTTAAGACTTTAAACGAGCGCTTCTCGGGAGGCAACCCGAGCACTAATTTGATCTTGAATACTTTAGTCATTGTTTAAATAGTTGATTAGAACTAGAAACAACCAATAATTGTCAGAATGCTTACTCATGGTTGAAATTTTCTTATGAATTTAGTCTTTGAATATTTTAGGTATTGATCGAAGTACTTGATAGAAAATTACTTGAATTTTTAGGTTTACAATGTCGTCATCCAAAAGAAAGAAAACAACAGCCCCGAGTTCTAAGAAGATAAAGGAACCCGGTTCATCCTCCGCAAGCGCATCTACCGAAGTTCGCCAGCCATTATAAGATACTCCGCACACGATCCCTCAGCACAGGGAGATGTATCGATTGGGCTGCTTTGGAACAGGTCCATCTTGCCGATGATATACGAGCTCTTTTAACCATTGATCCGTGGGACCAATTCTTTAACATAATCAAGCCGACATACCTAGAGCTCACTCTAGAGTTCTGCTCAACTTTCCAACTTCAGACGGTGATGACGCAATACAATGATCCGGGTACAATACAATTCCGTCTCGGAGGCACTATACGACAGCTAAACATACCACAGCTCAGAGCCGCACTAGGACTTTATACGGAAGACTTTGTACCAGAGGATGATCTCTCCGAGCTATGCCGCCATATTCATCGCACCCCCGTAAGCTATTGGTACAACAGTGCCCCCGATGGAGGCAATTACAACCTCAGTCGCTCTAAGGTGACGGCTCTTGTCCCGCCCCTAAGGTACGTACATGCTATTCTAGCCCATACACTTACAGGTCGGATAGAAAGCACTGGCATCGTTAATATTCACGACGCCTACTACCTGTGGTGCATGTCGAACGGACACATTTTTGACCTAGCCTCATTCATAGCCCGTGCCATTTAACACCAAACGGAGCAACACAGGAGAGGGTCATATCTATGGGTCCGTACATCACAAGCTTGGCTCGACATTTCAGACTCCACAACACTGATGCACAGACATCCTCACTCACCCTGATTAGTCAGATGTCCCCACAAGGCATCCAGACTATGTTACACATGAGGATGATCCAACACCGAAGTGGAACTGATCCTCCTAAATATCGACTTAAACCTTCCACCGACGAGGAGGAACCTAAGGACATTGCTGATAATGTTCCCCCACCACAGGAGGCACCACCACCAAGCCATCGTCCCTCTCATACGGCCACTTCAGTTTCGGACATTTCTGCACGCCTGACTCGGTTTGAGCACTACTGTACTCAACAATTCAATGATACCGCTCGACAATTTGACAACATGGAGGCCACGCTTCAGCAGATTTGTCACCACTTTCATATATCGCCTCCTCCACCACCCAACGACCCAGCAGATGATAAGGACCTTTGATTCCTTTTTCTTATCTTTATTTGCCAATTTTTTTTTTATATATTTATGTTTAATTTCCATTTATTAAACTTTTTATTTTGTCTTGTTAGAACTTTTATTTAGTACAGTTCAGCTCTTTTATCACTGGCTATCTAACCCTCGAGTATCTCTAACAAATCTCATTAAATATTTCTCCCTAAACATTTAATTGATGACTTCGCAGATTAGATAGAATTAATATACAACTCAAGGAACAAAATTATCACTTATACCTAGTCATCACATTCATCATAAAACATCCTCCAAGGTTTTCAACAATAATTCAGGAAGTTTCACTTCTCTCCCTATCTTATGATTTTATTATTAATGCGTTATTATCTATCTTTGTACATTGAGGGAAATTACATCTTAAGTGTGGGGGGTGAATATTTATTTCGAGAAAGTGCCTAACTTTCTTCATTTTTCTCAAATCTCTAAATGATATCTTGTCTTGAAGTAAGTTTTTTTTTCATATTATGATTAGAATTAAATTTCCTTTGATTTATGATTTTTATTGATATGTTTTTAGATTAAGTCATTGATAATTGTGCATTGATGATTAAACTTTAAGATACTAGAGAATCAAGATTGATAAGTCTATTTTTCAAATAATTAAAAAGTTTGCTAGGTTGTCTACCTAAATCTGAATGTTACCTTGAAGTTTGAAATTTACGAGGTTGATATCAAATACCCATAATTTCTGTGAGCTTTTGAGCCTTCCAGAGCATACATTCTTTTTCGTGCTCACTTTACTGATTATGAGTGTGTCAACATTGATTTGTTATTCTAGAACTTGCATTGATGATACATGTCGAGACCACACCTTTGATTTGATATACAGAAATGATAAAGGCACCTAGGTTTTAACCCACTCACTCCACTAAAAAGCCTACCTTCACAATTAACCCCTAGTGAACCCCGTTTAATCCTAACAACCCTTTTTATTGACTCACCCACTAATATTAACCTAAAACCCTTTGTATTTGTTATCACCATTCCTTTTGACTACCCTTATGACGAGATTTGATTTGATCAGATGCCTGACTATGAACTTTATTTCAAGTAGTTGAATTTATCCTTTATTACACATTTGATTTGTTCTTAAAAAAAATCAAATTATATTCATTATTAGCTGTGTGATTGAATGAGCTTATATGTTTGAATGTCAAATATTGAAGAAGAAAGCTCGTATTCGGGTATTATTATTAGTATGACAAGTTTCAAATTGATGTAATTATTCATTATTATTTCGTTATTTCTAGTTGGGTAATTTGTCAGGTCAATCTTGATTCTAATCCTCTAATTCAGCCTATATCCATACCCTTGAACCTAAGCCCCGTTACAACCCTATAAAGACCTTTTGTTTTGTGTATAGTCTCATATTTTAGTGGTGGAGATTTGATTTTTATGCAAGCCTATGGGATTAACTTTTCATGTTCAACTTTTGAGTGCTTAATTCTGAACCTTAAACACTTCGAGTGGTTTGAGTGAATCTTTAGTGAGGATGTCAACTCTTGTCGATTTCGAATTAAAGATAATTATTTAGGTAAGGGGAAACACCTAACGTTTTTAGGACTATAAATGTATGACTTTGATTGTTTGAATCTTTAGGACCCTTTGAGTTGAATTATCCATGTATAAATTATTTATGAATTATGATGAAACACTATTGATGAATATTATGAATCAGGGAAGTTTTTTTTAATTGTGAGTTGAGAATTTTGCTTAAGGACAAGCAAAAGCTTAAGTGTGGGGGTATTTGATAAACCGTAATAGTAACATATTTTAAGCCCACATTTAGCATGCTTTTGGATGATTTAAGCCTTGAATTATGTAATTTGGTGCTCTTAATCCCTTGTTTTCATGTTTTATACTCAGCAGAGCATCGGATGATGAAAAGAACGGAAAACGGGCCCAAAACGGAGTAAATGGGCCATATCACGAAATCCACACGACCTGGGCCGAAGACCACACTGTCGTGCCCCATTCAATAGCCTCGAACACGGCCTGGCCACGACTTACACGGGCGTGTGCCATGGGCGTGTCCCTATCATGGGAAAGAAGAGTCTCACTCGGATTTGGATACTTAGGGGCAAAGAAACATATTCAGAAGCCTATATAAACACCCTATGTATGACACCAAAAGGGGGAACCCAAGGCTTTAGTCAGGGGGCATCCAGCTAGGCCAAAGAGGGCAGAGTTGTGGGACTTTACGCGAAGATAGCCAGTTGGTCCATCTCAAGAAGCCAAAATTCTACTCAAGACGGAGGATCTCTCCTTCAATTTCTTCAGGGGGTTTTAGGGATTTCTTATGTTTTGTTTTATCTTTTCATTTGAGATGCTTTCTTTTAGTGTTATGAACTAAACCCTCAGATACCTGAGGGAATGAAACCTAAGATGAATCTTGTTATCGTTTGCTGAACTATATGATAAATATGTGACTTGTTCTTAATTATGTGTTCTTAATTCTTGTGTTGATATTTTCGAGATATTAATTCAAGTGTGATGTGCTTAGATGGAGGAGCAAAAGTCCCTACTTAAGAGTAGATCTAGCATAATTAAGCGGAGTTGATCGCACGCCTAGAGATAGGGTGACGAGATTTTGCCGGATTAAGGTGAAACCTAATATGGGAGTCCATAGATCGAGTTAATCAATTCTAGGGGTTTTAATTTGAAAGAGATTTCAATTAATCAACCCAGGGTTAGACGTTAGTCACCTCAAGAGAAGGATTAATATAACTTAGGGAATCTTACGGATCAAGTCAAATGAATAAATCGTCTGGTTCAAAGTTAGATAACAAGTGAAGTCTAGGTGGATTCTTCCTTAGGTGACGTCTTAATCAATTGGTTTTTCCTCAAAGTTATTTTTCCAATTTCATTCTTCTTTGTCTTAGAGTCTTTAGTTTAGTAGTTAGTTAATTTTAATTAAATAAAAATTCCTTTAATTCTTAGGCTAAATAATAAAAAGAGAGTTAGTATTAGTACTTTTGGTTCCTTTAGGTTCGACATTCCGGTCTTGCCTTAACTATACTATGTTCGATAGGTGCGCTTGCCTCAAATCGTTGTCATACTTAGTTTTCAAGTTCGATCATTCTTTATATAAATTTTAAGACTTTGACATCGCATAAAACAACGACCAATATGCATGTCTAGGATTGGATCTAGAGAGAGCTTGGTACTTAAGCGGTCCTAGTGGCCCACCTCCTCTTCTCTGGAATCCTACCTAGTGCATAGTGTCTGTTCACTTTAGCCGCAAGGACTTGTTAATGGGCCAAAGTTCATAACTAAAACCCGAGAGGGACCAAATACCCCTAATTTGAAAATTACCAAAATATCCTTAGATTTGCAAAATTATTAAAATACCCATAATTTGTAAAATTACCAGAATACCCTTGGTTTGCAAAATTACCAAAATATCCCTAATTTACAAAATTACCTAAATACCCCTGTTTGCAAAATTACCTAATATCCTTGTAGAGTAGATTTACGGAAATAACCTTGGGTACTGAAATGACTAAAATACCCTAAGTGCCGAATGTGTGAAAATGTGTATGTTGGATTCATGAAATATATGTTGCACTTGGGTGGGTTTTGATGATACGGAGGAAGATATGTGAGGATCGCATAGGCGCTTGACGACTGTGGATCCGCCGGTGGCTTTAAGCCCATTATATGCTTAGCAGCCTTGCTGCAACGTTGAGTAGTGCCGCTGTTGGTGCTACCTTTAGAGTGTAGGGATGGGTGGGTTGATATTTATATCCCCACAGGAGTGTAGGGTTGCAAAGGAAATGGAGTGCAGGGTTGGATTTAGGATGGGTGCATTGCATTCATGTGATACTGATGTGATATGAGGTCATTGCGGGTTGAGGCCCAAGACCACCGTTTTTGATAGGGCTTAGGCCCAATGTGATAATTGTATGTTGATTGGATTACCAAGGGTCGTACACACTGAGTTTTGAAACTCACACCCTTTTTATTAAATATTTCAGGTGATCCTCAGTAGACGGCTCGACGTGGTAGAGGACTCGGAGGTGGCCACACTGCAAGCAGTTCTTAATTTGTTTTGAAAGACTTAGTTTTAAATTACTTTGTTTCCATATGGTTGTAATAAGGCCTTGTACTCCGATTTGACTTTGGATTTTGAGTTTTGTTGTTTCAATTGTTTACTTAATTATTAAACCTAAGTAAATTTATTATGTTTAAACATGGTTTTCAAAATACTTAAAGTAATAAAATGGGTTTTTATCATTACTTAACAAGATTCAAGGATTTTGGGCTTTTAGGCCTGAAATTTTAACTTAGCAAAATCATTTTGAATTATGCCTTTCATGTGACATTCCCAGATTCGGCCATAACGTATGGGCCAGGTCTGGGGGTGTTACAAGAGTTCTGGCATGAAAACATCATTCGGGTGTTTGATGAGCTATAGTGGACTCGTGAAGAGTGCATGACGTGTGTAGTTTCCCTTTTGAGAGATTTCGCTTACCAGTGGTGGAATACCTTTGTGTCGGTGGTACCAAGGGAAAGGATCACATGGGAATTCTTTCAAGAAGAGTTTCGAAAGAAATATATAAGTCAATGATTTATTGACCAGAAGAGAAAGGAATTCCTTGAACTGAAGCAAGGAAAGATGACAGTAACTGAATACGAGCATGAGTTTGTGAGACTCAGTAAGTACGCTCGAAAGTGTGTCCTCGGAAGCCATCATGTGTAAGAGGTTTGAGGACGGGCTAAATGAAGATATAAAGTTGTTCGTTGGTGCCCTTGAATTGAAAGAATTTGTTGTATTAGTAGACAGAGCCTGTAAGGCTGAAGACCTTGTTAAGGAGAAAAGAAAGGCTGAGATGGAGTCTCGTGACTTGAGAAAAAGACAGATGAGCAAAACATTTCTATCATCATCATCTAATAAGTCAAGAGACTTCTTAACCCGATCAGCTACTTCAACCGAGTTTTCAAATAAGAGTAAGAGTAAATAGTACTCAGGGCCTAAAGCCAAGGCTACATCAGTTGCTAGCATTGGCAACCCTTGACCCAGTAGACCTGAGTGCCCACAGTGTAGTAGACGTCACTCCGATGAATGTCGAACAAATGATATCTGATCGCGTGTCAGAGTCTTAAAAATTTATAAAAAGAATGATCGAGCATAGAAACTAACTGTGACAACGACTTGAGGCAAGTGCACCTATCGAACAGTAGTATAGCTTAGCAGCAAGACCGGATTGTCAAACCCAAAAGAACCAAAAGTACCAATACTAACTTTCTTTTTATTATTTAGCCTAAGAATTAAAGAAAATTTTATCTAAACTCAAATTAACTAACAACTCAGCTAAAGATGCAAAGACAAAGAGAATGAATTTGGGAAAAATACTTTGGGAAAAGAACCAATTGATTAAGACAATACCCAAGGAAGAATCCACCTAGACTTCACTTGTTATCTAACTCTGAACCAGACGATGTATTCACTTAACTTGATCCGTACGATTCCCTAGGTTATATTAATACCTCCATCGAGGCTACTAACGTCTAACCCTAGGTTGATTAATTGAAATCTCTTTCTAATTAAAACCCCTAGAATTGCATTAACTCGATCTATGGACTCTCATATTAGGTTTCACCCTAATCCGGCAAAATCTTGTCACCCTATGTCTAGGCGTGCGATCAACTCCACTTAATTATGCTAGATCTACTCTTAGGCAGGGACTTTTGCTCCTCCACCTAAGCACATCACACTTGAATTAATATCCCAGAAATATCAAAACAAGAATTAAAAACACATAATTAAGAACAAATCAAGTATTTATCATATAGTTCAGCAAACGAGAACAAGATTCATCTTAGGTTTCATCCCCCTCAATTATCTGAGGGTTTAGTTCATAATCATAAAAGAATACATCTCTAAAGAAAAGATAAAACAAAACATAAGAAAAACTCTAAAACCCCCTGAAGGAATTGAAGAGAGATCCTCCATCTTGAGTATGACACTGGCTTCTTGAGATGAATCAACTGGCTTTCTTCAAGTAAATTCCACAATTCTGACCCCTCTGGCTCGGCTCTTTGGCCTAGCTGGACGCTCCCTGAAGGTTGGCCTTTAGGGTGTTTATATAGGCTTTTGGAATACGTTTCTTTGCCTCTAAGTACCCTAATCCGACTGAAACTCTTCTTTCTCATGTCAGGGACACGCCCATGGCACACGCCTATGTGAATCGTGGCTAGGCCGTGTTCGAGTCTGTTTGATGAGGCACGACTGTGTGGCTTGGGCCCAGGCCGTGTTGATTTCGTGATATGGCCCATTTACTCTATTTTGGGCCCATTTCTTGTTCTTTTCATCCTTTGATGCTTTTCTGAGTATAAAACACGAAAACAAAGGATTAAGAGCACCAGTTTACACAATTCAAGGCTTAAATCATCCAAAAGCATGCTAAATGTGGGCTTAAAATATGTTACTATTACGGTTTATCAAATACCCCCACACTTAAGCTTTCGCTTGTCCTCAAGCAAAATTCTCAACTCACAATTAAAATTAACTTCCTTGATTCATAATATCCATCAATAATGTTTCATCATAATTCATACATTGTTAATTTAACTCAAAGGGTCCTAAAGATTCAAACAATCTAAGTCATACATTTGTAGCATAAAACATAGGTGTTTCCCCTTATCTAAATAATTACCTCTAATTCAAAACCGACTAGGGTTGACATCCTCACTAAAGATTCACTCAAATCACTTGAGGTGTTTAAGGTTCAAGAAAAAGCACTCATAAGTCAAACATGAAAAGTTAATCCCATAGGCTTGCATGAAAATCAAATCTCCACCACTGTAAAATGAGATGATACACAAATCAAAAGGTCTTTAATAGGGTTGTAATGGGGCTTGGGTTAAAGGTGTGGATAAAGGCTGAATTAGAGGGTTAGAATCGAGATTGAATTGACAAATTACCTAACCATAAATAATGAACTACTAATAAATAATTACATCAATTGAAAGCTTGTAATACTAATACTAATAGTACGAGCTTCTTCTTCAGCAATTGGAATTTAAACGTATAAGCTCATTTAATCACATAACTAATAATGAATATACTTGGATTTTTTTAAGAACAAATCATTATAATAATAAGAAAGAACTTTAACAACTGAAATATAGAACATAGTTAGGAAACTGTTCAAAATCAAATCTCGACAAAAAGGGAGTCAAGGAATGGTGATAACAACTACAGAATAGGTTTTAGGTTAATATTAGTGGGTGAGTCAATAAAAAGGGTTGTTAGGATGAAAGGGGTTCACTAGGGGTTAATTGTGAAGGTAGGTTTTTTAGTGGAGTGAGTGGGTTAAAACCTAGGTGCCTTTATCATTTTTGTATATCAAACCAATGGTGTGGTCTCGACATGTATAATTGATGGAAGTTCTAGAATAACAAATCAATGTTGACACACTCATAATAAAAAGTGAGCACGAAAGAATGTATGCTTTAAAAGGCTCAAAATCTCACAAGAATTATGGTTTTTGATATCAATCTTGTAAATTTCAAACTTCAAGGTAATAATGAGATTCAGGTAGACAACCTAACAGAATTTTAATTTTTGAAAATAGACTTATCATGCTTGATTCTCTAGCTCCTAAAGTTTAAATCATCATTGCACAATTATCAATGACTTATTCCAAAACATATCAACAAACATCATAAATCAAAGGAAATTTCATTCTAATCATAATACGAGAGAATTACTTTAGAACAAGGCATAATTCAAGGATTTTCAAATAATACTATAGTTAACCCCCCACACTTAAGATGTACATTGCCCTCAATGTACAAAGATATATATATATCTAAAGATTAATAGCATGATATCATAAGAGAGAGGGAGAAATGAAACTTCCTGAATTTTGGATGAAACCATTGCAGGATGATCAATGATGATGACTAGGCATAGGTGAAGGTGGTGGATAATACTCGGTGGTGTGTTCGTCCCTTGAGTGGCAGCTTAAACTTTTTTAGACTGTAAAGTCATTAGTAAAGTTTTTAGGGAGTTCTTATTTAATGGACGTTTATTATAGTTACTCGAGAGTTAAACAGCCAGAGAAAAAAGAAAACAAATTATACTTAAAAATTTAAAGAGTTTAATAATAAAAGAAAATGAACTAAAATAAAAATAAAAATGAAAATAAGAATAAAAAAATTTAAAATAAAGAAAGAAAAAGCCTCAAACGTCCTCATCATCGAAGTGATCTCGAGGTGGTGGTGGCGGTAATATGTGAAAAAGCTGATAATGTCGACTACGGCCCCCTCGCATGGCCGTGTGGATTTATCTCAGCCCGTGTTCTTTAGGCAGTTTCGACCACGGTCGCATCACACGCCCGTGGTGTTTAGTCGGAGCCTGTGTCTTGGGAAAAATTTTCATCCTGTTTCTGCACAATCTCCGCCATGCCCATGTACCTATTTGTGGTGTCCACACAGCCAAGGCCACGCACGTGTGTAAGGCCGTATGGTAGGAAAACCTACGCCAAAAAATTTTGGTTAGTTTTTAGTTAGATGCTAAAATATGGACGTTAGTGGGGTTAGTGCTCGGGTTGCCTCCCAAGAAGCGCTCGTTTAAAGTCTTGAGCTTGACTTACCTCTCATTCGCACATTCATGGTGGTTTGAGGAGGTGAAAATCCTTTCCCATGCGATCAATTCGGTTATTGATATAAAGTTTAAATCGAGTAGTGCTTACCTTAAAAGTGCTGAATTTAGGACTAGTTACCTCAACTGTTCCATCTGGGAAGATTTTGAGTACCTGATCTCCTATCTTAAGCTGGGTTGTCCCCTCATTAAGTTTGTCGTGGAGTTGCCTCACTTTTTCTTCGTGTGTTTTTTAGTTTCTCTTTGAAGTGTGTCTTCCACTCATCTAGTTCATCGATCCAAAGCCTTCGTTCCTCATGAATTTCTTCTTTATCGACACGAGGTCTGGAATCTGGCATCTACGAAAAAGCTTCAAGAATCGGCAAGTTAATATGTAACTTCTTTGGAGGTTTAAGAAATTTACCGAATTGTTCCTCTGTGTGGTCTTTCTTTATCGCATTGGGGTATGGCACACGAGTTTGGTACTCTGTAATTACCGTGTTTGGTAAATCATGGCTTACTTCCACCTTACCTTCACTTACCACAGGCTCTTGCCTCGAGTTAGATTCCACTAACCTTTCACTGTCATGAGTTGTTACGGCTTGAATTTTATCTTTTGGGTTAGTTTCAATGTTGCTTGGCAAGCTTTCTTATGGTTGTTCTAAGATCAGCTTAGTAAGCTGTCCTAATTGATTCTTGATCCCTTGAATCGATGCTTCTTGATTTTTGAGTGCTATTTCGATGTTTTGGAAACGAGTTTCTGACACCGCTATAAATTTTGTCAGCATCTCTTCAAGGTTCGGCTCCTGTTCCTACTGGTGAGGTGGTTGTTGAAAATCTGAAGGAAGTTGCAGTCTTTGACTAGCTTGATCATCCCACGAGAAATTGGGATGGTACCTCCAACCTACATTATAAATGTTACTATGAAAATTATTTTGAGGTCTAGAATGGTTACCCATATAGTTAACTTGTTCGTTCTCTGTGCTAGGGTTGTAGGATAAAAATTCTGTGTTATTCATCCCCCCTCTATTTGTATCGTATTGTATAGCTCGATGTACTTGCAAAGAATTACATACTCCATCAATCTTTTTATTTATCAGCTCTACCTGGTTAGATAACATGATGACCGCCTCGAGGTTGAAGACACTGGCTGCTTCAGTAGAAATTGCCCTCATGACTTGCCACTGATAATTATTCAGTGCCATCTTCTCTATAAACTAAAATTATCTGCCAAAAGCAACTAGAGGAAAAATTTAGCAAAGTAAAAATAAAAATAAAAATAATAAAAATAATGAAAATAAATTGCAATAATAATAATAAATGGCTAATGTAATAAAAATTGAGTTTTCTTAATATTTTAGTTCCTTGGCAACGACGCTAAAAACTTGATCGTGTGTCCGAGTCTTAAAAATTTATAAAAAGAATGATCGAGCCTAAAAACTAACTGACAGTGACTTGAGGCAAGTGCATCTATCGAACAGTAGTATAGCTTAGCGACAAGACTGGATTGTCGAACCCAAAGGGACCAAAAGTTCCAATACTAACTTTCTTTTTATTATTTAGCCTAAGAATTAAATAGTTTTTTATTAACTAACAACTAAGGTAAAGATGCAAAGACAAAGAGAATGAATTTGGGAAAAATAATTTGGGAAAAAAACCAATTGATTAAGACAATACCCGAGGAAGAATCCACCTAGACTTCACTTGTTATCTAACTCTAAACCAGACGATGTATTCACTTGACTTGATCCGTAGAATTCCCTAAGTTATATTAATACCTCCATCGAGGCTACTAATGTCTAACCCTAGGTTGATTAATTGAAATCTCTTTCCAATTAAAACCCTAGAATTGCATTATCTCGATCTATTGACTCCCATATTAGGTTTCACCCTAATCCAGCAAAATCTCGTCACCCTATGTCTAGGCGTGCGATCAACTCCGCTTAATTATGCTAGATCTACTCTTAGGCGGGGACTTTTGTTGCTCCACCTAAGCACATCACACTTGAATTAATATCCCAGAAATATCAAAACAATAATTAAGAACACATAATTAAGAACAAAACAAGTAGTTATCATATAGTTCAGCAAACGATAACAAGATTCATCTTAGGTTTCATCCCCCTCAGGTATCTGAGGGTTTAGTTCAGAATCGTAAAAGAACATATCTCAAACGAAAAGATAAAACAAAATATAAGAAAAACTGTAAAACCCCTTGAAGGAATTGAAGAGAGATCCTCCGTCTTGAGTATGACTCCGACTTCTTGAGATGAATCAATTGGCTTTCTTCGAGTAAATTCCACAATTCTGACCCCTCTGGCTCAACTCTTTGGCCTAGCTGGACACTCCCTGAGGGTTGGCCTCTAGGGTGTTTATATAGGCTTTTGGAATACGTTTCTTTGCCTCTAAGTACCCTAATTTGACTGACACTCTGCTTTCTCAAGTCAGGGACACGCCCATGGCACACGCCCGTGTGAATCATGGCCTGGCCGTGTTTGAGTCTGTTTGATGAGGCACGGTCGTGTGGCTTGGGCCCAGGCCGTGTTGATTTCATGATATGGCCCATTTACTCCGTTTTGGGCCCGCTTCTCGTTCTTTTCATCCTCTGGTGCTTTTTTTAGTATAAAACATGAAAACAAAGGATTAAGACCACCAGTTTACACAATTCAAGGCTTAAATCATCCAAAAGCATGCTAAATGTGGGCTTAAAATATGTTACTATTACGGTTTATCAATATCCCACATGTCGGCCCAAAGGTATGTAAGGAAAGGACATGAGGCTTATCTAGCTTTTGCAATGAGTGCTAAAGAAATGGAATTAAAGATTGAATCAGTTTCGGTAGTATGTGAGTACCTAGTTGTATTTCCAGAAGAGTTGCCAGGGTTACCTCCGGTTAGAGAGGTTGAATTTGGTATCGAATTAGCTCCTGGCACTGTACCCATATCAATTGTACCTTACTGAATGGCTCCAACTGAGTTAAAAGAATTGAAGGCACAGTTGGAAGAGTTGAAGGATAAAGGTTTTGCAAGACCGAGTAGTTCTCCATGGGGTGCTCCAGTGCTATTTGTTAAAAAGAAAAACGGTTCTATGAGGTTATGCATAGATTATCGTCAGCTTAATAAAGTAACCGTGAAGAACAAGTACCCTTTGCCAAGGATCGATGACTTATTCGATCAATTGAAGGGAGCCAACGTGTTTTCCAATATAGACTTGAGATCGGGATATTACCAGTTGAGAGTGAAGGACTTAGACGTGCCTAAGACTGCTTTTCGAACGAGGTATGGGCATTATGAATTTCTAGTCATGCCATTTAGTTTGATAAATGCGCATGCGGTGTTCATGGATCTAATGAACCGCATTTTTCAACCATTATTAGACAAGTTTGTTGTGGTATTTATTGATGATATACTAATATACTCCCGGGATGACCATGAGCATGCCGAACACTTAAGGACAGTTTTGTAGATTTTGCAAGATAATCGGTTGTATGCCAAGTTTAGTAAAAGTGAGTTTTGGCTAAAGGAAGTTGGATTCTTGGGACACATTATCTCGGGAGATGGGGTTCGAGTTGACCCAAGCAAAATCTCAACTATTGTTGACTGGAAACTGCCGAAAAATGTGTCGAAGGTTAGAAGTTTTCTAGGCCTAGCTGGCTATTATCGACGGTTCATCAAAGGATTTTCCATGATAGCTACACCGATGACGAGATTATTACAGAAAAGTGTAAAGTTTGAGTGGACAGAAAAGTGCCAACAGAGTTTCGAGAGATTAAAAGCCATGTTGACAGAGGCTCCAGTTCTAGTACAACCTGAAACAGGGAAAGAATTTGTAATTTACATTGATGTATCTTTAAATGGATTGGGGTGTGTACTTATGCAAGAAGGCAAGTTGATAGCATATGCTTCCAGACAGCTCAAGCCACACGAGAAGAACTATCCGACGCATGATTTAGAGTTGGCTACCATTGTTTTCGCATTAAGAATTTGGAGGCACCATTTGTATGGAGAAAGATGTCGGATATTCACAGATCACATTGAAAGTATTTGATGACTCAGAATGAATTGAACTTAAGGCAAGGAAGGTGGTTGGAGTTGATAAAAGACTATGATCTAGTTATTGATTACCATCCAGGAAAGGTAAATGTAGTCGATGACGCCTTAAGTAGAAAATCTTTATTTGCCTTGAGGGTTATCAATACCCAGATGAATGTATTAGAGGATGGTTCCATTTTAGCTGAGCTAAGGACTAGGCCTATGTTCCTCCAAGTGATCTACGAGGCTCGAAAGAATGATAGCAACTTACAGACCAGAAAGACACAATGCGAGACAGGTATCGAGTCTAATTTTCTAATCAATCTGGACAGATGTTTGATGTTCAGGGACCGAGTGTGTGTACCGAGAAATGATGAGCTCATTCATAAAGTTTTGCATGAAGCGCATAATGGATGCTTATCTGTGCATTTGGGTTGCACCAAGATGTATAATGACTTGAAGCAACGGTATTGGTGGTCGAGTATGAAGAAAGATATTTCTGAGTTTGTTTCAAGATGTTTAATTTGTTAGCAAGTGAAAGCCGAACATCAAGTACCCTCAGGTTTATTACAACCTATAATGGTACCCGAGTGGAAATGGGATCAAGTCACTATGGATTTTGTATCAGGATTGCCATTGACACCTAGCAAGAAAGATGTTGTATGGGTTGTAGTTGATAGACTTACAAAGTCAGCCCATTTCATACCGGTGCATGTCGATTACTCACTAGACAAGTTGGCAAACTTGTATATCTCTGATACTGTGAGGCTACACGGAGTGCCCTTATCGATTATATTAGATAGAGATCCGAGACTCACTTCCAGATTTTGGAAAAAGTTGCGTGAGGCCCTGGGCACAAAGTTGAAATTTAGTACAGCTTTTCACCCCCAAACCGACAGACAGTCAGAGAGGTTAATACAAGTACTTGAGGATATGCTTCGGTGCTGTGTTCTTGAATTGCAAGGTAGTTGGGAAAAGTATCTACCGTTGGTAGATTTTTCCTACAATAACAGTTTTCAGTCAAGTTTAAAAATGGCCCCTTATGAGGCTTTGTTATGGGCGTAAGTGTCGAACGCCTTTATACTAGACTGAGCTTAAAGAAAACAGATTTACGGGGTTGACTTGGTTAGAGAAACTGAAGAAAAAGTAAAGGTGATTCGAGATTGTTTAAAAGTTGCTTCTGACAGGTAGAAATCTTACTCGAATCTAAAAAGGAAAGAGATTGAATATCAAGTCGGTGATAGAGTATTTTTAAAGGTTTAGCCATGGAGGAAAGTTCTTAAATTTGTCGAAAAGGCAAATTGAGTCCTCGTTTTATCAGACCATATGAGATCACTAAGAGAATAGGGTCGGTAGCCTATCGATTAGCTTTGCCATCTGAATTAAAGAAGATTCATGATGTGTTCCATGTGTCTATGTTGTGACGCTATCGATCAGACCCTTCGCATGTGATTACATCGACTGAGATTGAGATTCAATTTGACATGACATACGATGAAGAACTAGTTAAGATTCTAGCCTGAGAAGACAAGTAGTTAAGAAATAAAAGTATAGGCCTTGTGAAAGTGTTGTGGAAGAGACACGGGGTAGAAGAGGCTACATAGGAGCCCGAGTAGGCTATGAGGAACCAGTATTCGAATCTCTTCACTGGTAAGATTTTCGGGGACAAAAATCTCTAGGGGGAGAATTGTAAAAGCCCAATTTAGGGCTTAGTTGGAATAGTGGTGCAAGACCACAAATTTGAAGTAGAAAATATGTGTTTAAGTTATTTTACAAGGCTTATGAGGTATTTGCATGATTGTGTGAAGGTCACATGAAGAAATTTTATTAGTTAGTGAATAAATTGTCCATTAGGACTAAATTGCAAAGAATAGAAAATGTGAGATTCTACAAGGTTCAAGTATGAAATAGAATTATGAAAAATCCTAGAGGTCCTTATTTAGCAATTAGACCATTATATTTGATGATGGACAAAAAGGTACATGGGAAGGAAAAATCTTAAGAAAGGGGTCATTAAGGGCATTTTAGTCATTTGGTTAATTAAAGAATAAAAAGGGACAATAAGCCAAAAATCATGTCATCTTCTTCCCCATTGTTCCGAAATTTGCAAGGACTCCATAGCTAGGGTTTTTTTCATTTCCAAGCTTAAAGTAAGTGTATCCTAGCCCCATTTTTAATGTTCTTCGTATTTTTGAAACCCTCATAGTCGGTTTAGCTATTTCTAGCCATATGTTGAGCTAGGGTTTATGTTTAAAAATTTACTCATGTATGACATGCTTGTGTTTTGATGTTTTATGGAAGAATATGAAAGTTTGATGTATGATAAACATCTTTTTCTAAGTGATTTTCATGAAAGATGCATGAAAAGGACCAATTTGTAAAGTTATAGAAATGGTCATACATGAGTGAAATAGTGGGAATTTAATGTTGTTATAGTTGAGAAAATGATTCGGCTAGGCTTGAAATGCAAGAAAGTAGAATGCAAATCATTTTACGAGCCTAGGGGCAAAAGTGTAATTATGTGAAAGTTTAGGGGCAAAATCGTAATTTTTCCAAAATATGAATTATGAGTCGATTTAGTCAATGCATATGTTTAACAAGAGAAATTTATTATTATAGATCAAGAAACACGAAGCCTGGGCTGAAACCGAGGTAAGAACAAAGTTGAAGACTAAATCGAGCACCTAGACACATTTTGAGATTCAAGGTAAGTTTGTATAAAATTAGTATTTCATAATGTTCGATATTTGAAATCATTCATTATTATGTTAATGCATGTTATTGTGAACGAAATCGAGCTATAAAGTCTCTATGAGTAAACGATGAGAACAAGCTAAATTGTAGTTCCAGTTATAGTTCCGGAATAATTATATTACCTACTTATGCATATGAGAAAGGAAAGGTCTCGTATAAGACCATATCTGGGATATGGCTTCGGCATTAAAGAATGATTTCATGCAAGACCATGAATGGGATATGGCATTGACATCTAAGTACGATCTCGTATAAGACCAAGTCTGGGACATGGCATCGACATTGAGTTATGAGATCCCGTATAAGACCATATCTGGGATATGACGTCGGTACTAAGGAATGATTCCATGTAAGACCATATCCGGGATATGGCATTGGCATCAAATATTATGTATGTTAAGCTTGAATGATTCATGATGATACGATTTATTCATAAGCAAAAGAGTCAAGTATGTTAGTTGGCCTAGATCCAAGTCTATTTATGGATAGCCTTGAGTGATGTTCAGGGTATGAATGATAAAGATGTGAGTTAATGGCTATGTTAGCAAATGTGCTAAACTACATGAATCAGTGATACAGGTATCCTGAGTAAGTACTTTCATTCATTGGTGTTATGTCGCCATTGTTTCATGATATGAATGATTATAGTTTGAGTAAATTGTCATCCTAGAGTTTCATGCAAACTTACTAAGCCATATGCTTACCCCTCTCTCTTCCCTTTTTCCTTGTAGTTTCGCAAAGTTAGCTCGAGGATCATTGGACGCCGGAGTTCGGAATCACACTATCGACATCACTTTGGTATAACAATTTAGACTTATTTTAAGTATGGCATGTATAGGACTCGAGTATTTTGTTAAGTTGTAATTGTTAGCCAAACTGTTGGCTATGTATGTTACTAAAGTCATTTTTTAAACGGTCTTGAGTTAGGCCAATACTTGGCAAATCCTTTTGCTCAATGAAGGTAAATTTTATGAAGTGTATACTCTTTTGTATGTCTCGAATTCTTAAATTTCTAGAGGTATTAAAT
This sequence comes from Gossypium australe, assembly GCA_005393395.2. Classification (NCBI taxonomy): domain Eukaryota; kingdom Viridiplantae; phylum Streptophyta; class Magnoliopsida; order Malvales; family Malvaceae; genus Gossypium; species Gossypium australe. Next base: position 66,792,028 of record CM016617.1, read on the forward strand.
GGCCATCTTTTAAATTGGAACGATTGGAATTGGAGTTTGCGTGTGTGCGATGTAGGGTGGAAAAATGGCTTGGCTGGTAGCCTGCTAATTGTCTGCATGGGTAGACACACGGGTGTGTGTCTTGACCGTATGGGAGGCACGGCTAGCACATGGGCGTATGCCCAGGCTGTGTGAAGTCTGCACCTTGCATTTGAAATTTAAACCGTCACACAACTGAAGCACACGGGAGTGTGTATAGGCCGTGCAGATAAGTCAGAATGACAAGGTTTGGCACCCGGGCCAGGGACACAGGCGTGTCAAGGCCATGTGAAATTAGTCAGTGTCGACCACGGGTGGAAAACACGAGCATGTTTTAGGGGCACACGGACGTGTCCCTAGTTCAACACGGGTTTGTGGCCCCTATTTTGATGAAAAGTTTTCCAAATTCGTGAAAGTCCTCAGTTAAATCCCAAAACCTCTTGGAGGTATGCTTAGGCCTGGGTGGGTCAAAAATGAACAAGAAATGGGTTTTGCACGAAATGTTATAGCCCGCTACTACACGTTCAAGTAAAGTTAAGCATGGTAATGCGTCGCATCCGATCCCATCGTCAGACACAGGTAAGGGGTGTTACACGGCCTGCGACATGAGTGTGTCTCACATGGTCGGACCACACGGGCATGTGTCCTGTATTTTTGAAAAAAAAATTCTAAGTGTTCGAGAAGTTTTTAAAGTTATCAGTTTAGTCTTGAACCACCCCCAATTGCAAGTTTTGGGCCTCGTAGGCTCGTTTTAGGGACGATATGAATGTTGTTGATTGATGATTACATGAAATTTGAAAATGTATGTGAAATGTATGCATAATTGTAGGATAAGTCCGGTAACACTCCGTAACCCTATTCCTACATTGAATAAGAGTGAGGGGTGTTACATCAATGATGAAAAATAAGCACTTCCTACCATTTTTCTAGTTCAATCTTGAATTTCCTTGAGAATGATTTTCCCAACATTGATAGACCTTTCTATCATAATTGCAAACAAAAAAAGTATTCGTTTCATCGAGATGGTGGAATTATGTGAGATAGGCATGAAGCTATATCGAACAAAGTAGAACCATACTTTAACCACTGGGTTTAAATACTCCATTCGGCAAGAAAAAATGCCGTACTTTCTTATAATCCATTGGGATCCTAGATTTGTAACAACATTAAGTACTTGTTGAAGACAATCCAAATTGATATTCATCATCATGGCAAAGTACTAATCTTTTTTAACATCAGGCAAATTAAACAAATCATTAATGAATTTAGAAGTAAGGGGTACCTTCTTTTTTATGAATAAGGACCTCATTAGTGTAACACCCATTACCCGTATTCGACGCCGGAACAGGGTACGAGGCATTACTAGACTCACATCACAAACAAGCACATAATTCCGAGTCATAAAATTTGCGTCCAATTTAAAACCATCCATATTCAATCAAAAAGTCCCTTATACGAGCCTACGAGGCCCAAAACATTTATTGGAAGCGGTTCAGGACTAAACTAAGAACTTTAGAAATTTTACAAAACTTAGAAAATTTTCATGATACAGGGCTCACACGCCCGTGTGGTCCAAGAAACACGCCCGTGTGACCCTTAGACACATCTGTGCTTTAGACTGTGTTCGAAATAGCCTACTCTCTGACTTGTGCCACACAGCCATGCCACACGCCTGTGTGCTAGGCTGTGTAGCACACACGGCTGAGACACACGCTCCCCATGTGCTCAATGTTGGACATTCTATTTTTCCAAAATTAAGGTGCGGGGGACACATGGGCAGAGACACGGGCCCGTGGGGCAGACCGTGTGTCTCACACAGTTTAGACACACGCCCGTGTGTCTGCCCGTGTGGAAAAAAAACAAGGCTATTTACCAAGCCATTTTGCCACCCTCACTTGCACACATCAACATAACATCACATGGCACAAATTCAAGCATTTAAGAGCGACTAAACAATCACAACAAAGACAATAACATACCATTATTTATCAAGCTTAGAACTTTAACCTTTCCACACCAATTCATGCAAGATTCCATATTCATGGTTAAAACATATCAACTTTATATCTTTGTCTAACATATTCACTACATTTATTAAGCCCTAAATCAAACACACAAATCTCACATTCATCAGGCATACCAAGATCATATCACCATAGATATTGACACATATACGAATATATTTAGGCTTACAACGATGTTAGCCAATATGAGCCAACTTACATGGCCAAATAGCAAAATAAACCTTTGACAATCACAAGCCAACACATTGGCTACAATCACAATGACACATTTGACAAAATGAATAAGTCTCTATACATGCCATAGACTTAAAATACTTGAATTCATTTATACCCAAAGTGGTAGCTTGATAACCCTAAAAGACATGGGAAAGGAAGGGGTAAGCTATATAGCTTAGTAAGTTCATATGCAAATAATACAAAACATTATTCATATGCTTGACATACAAATAACTTAACAAATATTAACATAAATGTCATTAAAAATTCATAAACACAACTTATTCCATGACAATCTTACCAACAGCTCATCATATAAGTAACATAACATATTTCAACATGAATGTCATTAACTTCATGAGTATAATTTACTCAATCACATTCTTGCCTATAGCTCATCACATGAATAACATAACATATATCAACATGAATGTCATTAAAACTTCATAAATGTCATATGAACATAAATGTCATTTAATATCAACATAACACATATCAACATAATTGTCATATACTAATAGCTCATCATATGAACTACATATCACGCTTCAACATAAATGTCATTTAAGCTTCATAAGCACAACTTACTCAATCAGAATTTTACCACTTGTTCATCATATACTGAGCTCATTTTCTTTGAGTTTTATGTACATACTTGTACCATCACATAACATATTCACATGCTTTCTCATCTTTGACATACCTGTTGAATTTCCTATTGAACCATTTAGAACACTAAAGGATACTCGGGAATCTCGCACACACAATACCATACCAATGCCATATCCCAGATATGGTCTTACATGGGATCTCTTATTGATGCCAATAGCCTAGCCATGGTCTTACACGAAGTCTCATATCGATGCCATATCCTAGGTATGGTCTTACACAAAGTGTCATATCGATGCCATATCCTAGATATGGTCTTACACGTAATTACAGTTGTCGAAACCATTTTTTTTTGTTGGAAAACAAGGTCAACTTTAAAAACAAAAATGGAGTCGCCATGTAACACCCCAAACCCGGCCCAAACACCAGGACTGGATCTGGCATGCCACGAGGAAAGTTTTGTAAAACATGTCACTTTTTTTTTCTGAAAATATCTTTTCTAACTTAAATGTTTATACCAGAAATCCCGAAAAAGATGAACTGATGCATTTTCGGCTTTTAGAAGAAAGAAGAGAAAAGAATAATGGAGTTTTCGGCTTTTAGAAGAAAGAAGAGAAAAGAATAATGGAGTTTTCAGCTTTTGAATCAAAGTGAAGATGAGGGAATAGTGTTAGGAATTTCGACTTCTACTCAGAGGAGAAGAGAAAGAAAAGATGGAAACCCTAAATGCCGAAAAATAAAGAAGAGAACCCTCCCTATTTATAAAAAATTTGGCACTTACCTATGAAAAACCAAAAGTGCCCTTCCTGAAAACTAAAAATTAAGCAAATAAAAAGGGAAAATTCGGCACCCCTTTGCTATAAAGAAACCGATTTCTTCCCTCCTCTAGGTGATGGAATTTCGGCCAACACCTAGCCTTGCAGATAGCTCCTATCTTTTCTCTTTTTATCTTCCATATTATCATCTATAATATCTGCATTATCCCATTCACATAAATCCTCCTATTTTTGAGCCTTGTTGCCATCCACTCCACCTAACCCTAATGCCAAAAATTAGCTAACTTAAATTAAAATAATTGGGCTCCATGAAACTTAAATTTGGGCCCCTTACTCTCTTGTGTGGCGTGTAACATCCGGGATTTAGGGGTTATGCGTTCGTGCATAATTCATGAGCTAGTAGGTTTTGGATGTGTTTTAAGGGTTTTGAGAACTCTAGGATGTAGGGGAATGCCTTAAGAAATTATTGGATTTTAAGTTCTTAAAGGGGAGCTAAGGGAGTAAGGCCTTAAAGGAATAAGTGGTGGAGTTTATGGCACAAAGATAGCCTTGGAAAAGTGGCAAGGGACGCCACCTAGGGTGCTGTGAAGTTTGCGTCAAAGGGAGCTTCAGGAGGGAGGAGGTTCGAGCTGCAGAGGTTGCACTATGGGTATTTGTTTTTGCGTCAAGGAGGGGAGAAGAGTTGGGCTGCATAGGGACTTTGAGCAGATGAGGATTAGGCTTGGTTAATCCCTTTTAAAATTTGGCTAGAAGAGTTGGATAATTGTGGATTTATTTTATTTATTTTGAATGGGTAGAGAAGAGAAAAAGGAGGAGAGAAATAAAGGATTTGATAAGGAAGGATGTAGTGGCCGAATGTGGGGCTCTTTGGGGTTGGTATATTCGGTCTTGTAGGGGAGGGATAAGTGCCGAAATTATTTAGTTCTCCTTTAATCCCCAGTGCTGAAATTTTTAGTCAAGAGAATTCCTCTCCTTTCTCATTTATTTTGCTAAGGCCGAAACTCCTTCACCCTCACCATTGTCGAATCCTCATAAGCCTCTCCTATTCTTCTTTTCTTCAACTCCATACCTATTCTTGAGATAGCTGAATATTCAATCACTATTTGGAAGGCTTAGCCGAACCTGGTAGGTATTCATTCTCCCATCTACTTTTTGAACCATAGCAGAATCTCAAGGAGTCTTATTCTCTTTTCTTTGACGCAAGTTTTAAAAGCCGAAAACTCAACATCTTTCCCTCCTGTCGACATTTAGAACTTGTGGACTACTCGAGAGTGGTAAGCATTTTCTACCTTAAGCAATCGGTTTGGGTTCTTTTTCATTTGGTGTGCCGAATCAAGTGATTAGGCCTTGGTCTAAGGTTGGCCGACTGTACTTTAAGGCCATAGTGATGTGTTCTTTTGTGTGTAGCCGAAGGAAGGAAGCATTAAGGAGTTTCTTGGAATCGATTCTTCAAGGTAAGCATTTATAGCATTCGGCCATAGGCCACTTTCTTGAGTTTCGGGTTGAAACCGATTCTAACATTTGCTAAATAGGGATTTCGACAACTTCAGGACAAGCAAGGTTTTGGGATTTAGACTAGCAAGGTAAGTGGGTTGGTGATATTCGGCCCTAGGCCATTTTGGTTATTAAGGTTAGCCGATTTCTGACTATGATCGTTTAGGGGCAGATCGACAGAAGTAAGCAAAAGCTTTTGGGATTCTAATCCATTTTGGTAAGGATGTTAAGTTATAGTTTTTATTCGTTTAAAGATCTCGTATTAATCGGGTTTTGATTAGAGTGCTCCTCGATGGATGCGAGTGCCAGTCAAGGAGGAAAAGGGGTGATCCCTAAGTTTAAGAAGAGATCAGTCTCTGCGGTTCGGGATTGGCCACCGGGGTGTGGGCCAGCGTCAGAGCAAGAGCGTAGACAGATAGCTGTAGTTTCGATTAGTGATAGCATCGGGATCGAGAGCGTAGTACTTCAGGTTATCAGGTGTGTGATTAACCCACTGTTTTCCGGGTATATGTTATATTTACATGTGTTATGTATGTGCTAATAAGTGCAGTGGCAGTTATGAAATGGATACCCTTAAGGGGTATAATGATAACCAGGTCAGTGTTAATTATGGATGAGACTGTGAATATGCCAATGAAAATGTGATTGAATGCCTGAATAACATGGACATGCATTATTTATCATGGCACTATTGTACGTTGCATGTGCATGGGGTGGGAAATGAATATGAAAGAAGGACAGGGTGTACTTTATGTACGTGGTTTAGTGATGGCTACGAGCCTCACGTGGATTGATGAGTGGCTTTGTGCCTCATCGTGGTTGGTATAGGCTATGTGCCATATCGTGGTTGGTGATGGCTATGTGCCTCATCGTGGTTTTGATGTGAGCTAAGAGCTACATCGTGGATTGGCGCAGACTGAGGTCGCGTTGTGGATTATTTGTGATTTAGTTCACGTGGACGGCATAAATTGCCAAATCGGTGTGTAGAGGTTGGAGGGTGATTTAGTAATCCCCTGGTGTGTGGTGGCTGGATACGGGGGTGTGTAGAGGATGTACCCTAGGCTGGGTTGGGTGCATTTTGCATAAACCTGTGTGGTATGTGGATTGGTGTGGTAATGGGCCAAGCCCAATATGTGATGTGGATAAATTGCATTATTATATGATATGTGATGTGGATAAAATTGCATTATTATATAATATGTGATGTGGATAAATTGCATTATTATATGATATGTGGTGTGGTAATGTGCCAAGCCCAATAAGTGAAATCATGTGAATAAATTGCCTTATTATCTGATATGTGGGTTAGTGTGGTTGTGGGCTAAGCCCACGTGGGTGGAAATCTGTGGACTAATTACACACTGAGTCTGTTTGACTCACCCAAATATTTTACCAAACATCGCAGGTGATACATGATGCTTGGACCGGGTTGGAGCGGGTACAAAGGTGGCCATGCAGAAGATGTTTTCTTTAATTCATGCACTTTATATTTTCAGTATTTTTGAATAATCATTTATTGTAATAAGGGCCCCTTATAGTATTTGTTATTATTTTATTATGGATTGACGATTAAATTAGTATTTGGAAATGGGTTTATGATTTAGCAACTTACATTTTAAGATATATGTTAAAGTTTTAAACCAGAGAATTTGTAACCACCAAATCTTACTTAGAATTTTAAATACGCAATGTTTTATTAAAGACAACAAATTTTTATGTTTCTACTTTTAAGTCAAAAATCTTGTCAAACGTTTTCCGCAGTGGCATTCTAAATTCGACCGTGGTGTATGGGTCGGGTTTGGGGCGTTACATGGCGTCACCTCCTAATATTGGGCCACAAGCCCACTTTGGTATTTTAAACATAGATACTACCTTTTAAACCCTATAATACCCAAACAGATAATTTTAATCAAGGCCTCTACCTAAGCCTGAGCCCAATTTGGACCCCTAACACTTAGATTAACACATTAAACATATCCGCCCATTAAACGCATAGGCCCAAAAATTCAGGATGTTACACGCCACCAATCCTTTTTTGTGGCGTGATCAAGTCACCTTGAGAATGATTGTTAAAACATTTTGATTTATTAAAACGATGATTTTGTCCTACAAAATTTGATAAAACGGGTTCGGGGGTCGGTTACGCACGAGGAAGGTTAGCACCCTCGTAACGCCCAAAATTGGTATCGAGTTGATTTGTTAACGTCTTACTGTCAAAAAATTTGAAAAGATTTTAAAATACGATCTTCTTTGTTAAAAAAAAAACTTGAATAAATTAAATTGGATGCTGAGACCCACTTGTTTCAAAGAAGTAAAATGTCATGCCCAGTAAGTTAGGATACGACATTTTTTATCCTCGAAACTAAGCTTGTCTTTTGACTTTTAAAACTCGTGCATTTAAATTAAAAAAAAGGATATTTGGTTATTTGGGTCAAATGAAAAATTGGAACCCAGTAAGTTAGGGCACAATTTCTCAAAATTCTAAATACAAAATATTGCCTTTGTTTTTAGAAATCCTTACCTCGAGATAACAAAATGTCATATCCAGTGAGTTAGGACACAACATTTTTGAATTCCCAAGAGTAAGTTTTTATTTAACTTATATGCTTTGATTTTAAAAAATAATTGGTTCTTTAGACTCGATGAGAAAAATCGAAACCCAGTAAGTTAGGGCACGATTTCTTTCGAATCTTAAAACGCAGAGTATTTTCTTATTTCAAATCAAAAATCTCATATTCGAGTATGGCTAAACGTGAAAATATCATATTTAAAGAACAATTATGCGACATAAATTTAATAAACTAATAAAGCATAAGGATCATTATAATAATAATAAATAACAAATATGCATGCCATAACAACATTACTAAAAAATGATATTAGTCATGATAATAATAACAATTAATGCTGATAATAGTATTAACAACGAAACAAATAATAATGATAATAAAAAACACAATAAACCAAAAATACGAGCCTATTTTGAAATTCAAGAAGAAAAATAAAAAATAAAAAATACATAGAAATATATATAAATAAAATAATAAACAATTAATGAGATAAATAAATAAATAAATGAATAAGTGAGTAAATGAAACAAATATATGGAATTAGATTTAAGTATTTTATAAGTAAAATAATATAAATAAATTAATTAGTAAAACTAATATAAAATTTAGGTAAAAATAATGAAAATAATAACAATAATAATATGTTAATAATAATAACAAAAATAATGAAATAAATAATCTAACATTTGAAAACATATATATATAAAAATATCAATAATGAATAAAATATCATAATGAAAGTGATAATAATAAAATAAAAAAAGAAATAAGTAAAATATATTAAAAATAATAAAATAAATATTAAATACTAAATATATCAATTTAATAATATAATAATAATTGTAGTAGTAATAATAATAATAATAATAAGGAAAGTAATAATAATAATAAATACAATAATAGTAATAGTAATTAAAATAATAATAATAGTAAAAATAATGATAGTAATATTAAAATTAATAGTAATAATATTAATAATATTAATATTAATAAGAAAATTAAAAATAATAATAATATAATTGTAAAAATAACCAAAGAAGGTCTAAATTGAACTTAAAACGAAATTTTAGGGCAAATCTATAAAGAAAAGGACCACAACTAAAAGGCGTAAAAGGTCTGAGGACCAAATGGACAATAAACCCATGCCCTGAACACGCGTCCTTTCCCTAGAGGATCGGCGAACCAGGGACTAAATCAGAAAGCCACAAATTTTATGGACAAATTTAAAGAACAAAAAGAGGGTAGCAAAAGGACTAAATCAAAACAACTAAAAAAAGTGGAAGGACCGGCAAAATAAATATTCTAAAAGTTGCAAAAACACACGGATCCCTGCGGTGCGAGTCGGGTCGCGGGTCGGGCCCCCCAAAACGACATCGTTTTGGGCGTCTAGGGGGCCTAATGAAACGGCGTCGTTTTATGCTTCCTATTTAAGGCCCATATTTTTTAAAAACTTTTCATTTTTTCAACAGCCCTAAAAAAATATTCAAGTAGCCCCTCTTTTTTTCTCTACAGCTTTTAAGCCCGACCAAGCTCCGGTGAGGATTCTGGCATTGTCGCCGCCGTCCACCACTGTCCGCCGCCGCCGTACATGTCTACCGGAGCTAAAAAGGGCAAGTTTTTTTCTTTTTTTATACTATATTTTAACACTTATATATGTAGTTTAAAAAAAATAAAAAAATCTTTATATATATGTAAAGACAGTTTTGCAAAGAAGAATAAAAAAGAACAAATGTAAAGAAAAAAGAAGATAATAAACCTTTGCTGATTTCTTTTTTGCCTTTCTATTGATCCTGTGTGTAAAACAAAGAAGAAGAGGAAATACAAAGGATTTTCCTTCGGTTTTTATAGCCGAAAAATGTATAAAAAAAAATACATTCATATTTTCGTTATTTTTCTGCTGTCATTTGTTGTTTGTCCTTTGTAGGTGAAACCACCGTACGGAGGAGCTAACGTGGTGGCACACGTGGAGTGCTCGAGGGGGAGCGGCGGCTGAAGCTTCCTGCCTAGGGTTTTTTTTTTCTAATTTTGTTTAGGTTGTTTTGTTGGGCTAGGGTTTAGGGTTAATTGGGGCTAGGTTTGATTTGGGCCTTGTAAAAAAATGTTAATTTTGGACTGTTTTTATTGGGCTTTATTTATTTTTGTTTGATTTTTTATTTGGTTTTTAATTTTTAATTTGGTTAATTGGGCCCGGGCGAAAATGGGCTCTTACAATAGTAAGCCTAATGCCATGACATTTGTACCCTATCTATTCCTAAGGTTCAACCGGGATTTCTCGCTTGTCAAAATTTTAACGAATACTTCCATTGAGTCAATCACAATTCATACAATTTTAAAGCATTTAAAACATAAATATAACAACACATTATTTACATACGAACTTACCTCGACATAAAAATGACGAAAAGGACTAAATCGTCAAATATTATTTTTCCCCTTTCTAGGTCCAAACCTCGTTTTTCTTGATCTATCATATCACATTTAACTTATTCAATCAATATACAATTCAAATTAGCGCAAAATCATAATATGACAGAAATTACATTTTTGCCCCTAAAGTTTGACATTTTTACAATTTAGTCCCTAGGCTCGTAAAATTAAATGTACTCAATTTCATTACATCCAAGCCTAGCCGAACCTATATCATGCTCATAACAGCCCACATTTTTCATATATTCACACTTTTACAACATATTTTACAACTTTTACCAACAAGTCCTTTCAGGCATTTTCACTGAAAATCACTTAGCAAAAGTCGTTTACCATACACCAAACATGCATTTTCTACCATTAGACATCAAAATACACAAACATCAGGTAAAATTTTAGACCTTGACATCTCTTCAAATTGATGGTAGGAATAGTAAGATCTAGTTACAACGACTTCAAAAATGTAAAGAGCATAAAAAACAAGGCTAGAACGGACATACAATCGAGCTTTGAAGCTTGAAAAACCCTAGCTATGGTTTCCCCTTGTGAATTTCGACCATGGGAGGGAGATGGACAAAAATTGGATTTTAATTTGGCTTTTTAATTCATTTAATTACCGAATTACCAAAATGCCCTTAATGAAAAACTTTGAAAACATACCAAACCATGTCCATTTTTGTCCATAAACTTAACCAATGGTCTAATTACCATTTAAGGACCTCTAATTTAAAATCTCATAGCAATTGGACACCTCTAACATATAGAATTCAAAGTTTTGCACTTTTTTCAATTTTGTAACACCCCAAACCCGACCTAGAAGTTAGGCCCGAATCTGGCGTGTCATATTGAAGTGTTTTTCGAAAACCATGTTTTCATTGAAAACCCTTATTGTTTAAACGCTTAAGTAAAATCCCAGTTACGTTAGTTTATTTTTAAAACGTGGTACATTGAAAAATTATTAATTTTATTCCCAAAAGATCTTTTTGGTTGCGGAAGCTAATTTTGAGAGTAATCGATTTATGAAAAAAGATTAAGTAATTTTTTATACTATATTTTAACACTTATATATGTAGTTTAAAAAAAAAAAATAAAAAAATCTTTATATATATATATAAAGACAGTTTCACAAATAAGAAAAAAAAAGAACAAATGTAAAGAAAAAAAGAAGATAATAGAACCTTTGCTGATTTCTTTTTTGCTTTTTTATTGATTTTGTGTGTAAAAAAAAAGGAAGAGGAAATACAAAGGATTTTCCTTCTGTTTTTATAGCCGAAAAATGTAAAAAAAATATACATTCATATTTTCGTTATTTTTCTGTTGTCATTTGTTGTTTGTCCTTTGCAGGTGAAACCACCGTATGGAGGATCTGACGTGGTGGCACGCGTGGAGTGCTCGGGGGGGAGCAGCGGTTAAAACTTCCTGCCTAGGGTTTTTTTTTTCTGATTTTGTTTAGGTTGTTTTGTTGGGCTAGGGTTCAGAGTTAATTTGGTCTAGGTTTGATTTGGGCCTTGTAAAAAACTGTTAAGTTTGGACTGTTTTTGTTAGGCTTTATTTATTTTTGTTTGATTTTTTCTTTGGTTTTTAATTTTTAATTTGGTTAATTAGGCCCAGGCGAAAATGGGCTATTACAGCTGCCCTTCTTTGCTCGTTGTCGTGTAACGAGAATGGAGCAAAGACTTCAAAAAGGACCATTTTTGCCCGGTCTTGGAATCTTGATTTCTTGGTACTCATCGTTTTTCAAGTAGCCTTGTTCCTTACCCATTCCATCTTCACGGGTCTAGGAATCGGTGCTTCGATCCACTCCAATGTAATTTCAGGGAGAAGAGATTTGTATTTTTGATCTACTCCCCTAGAACTTCAAGGAAATAAGATCCGCTGTAATTTATAGCTTTAATCTATTCCACTGCAACGCTAGGGAAATAAGATTCACTGTCTTCAGTCTGCTCCGCTACAACTTCAGGGAGATAAGGCTGGTGGCTTCAATCTGCTCCACTGCAACTTCAGGAAGATAAGATCCGCCAATTTGTAGCTTCAATCTGTTCCACTGCATCTTCCAAAAATAAGATTAGCTGTCTTTAGTCTGCTCCATTGCAACTTCAGGGAGATAAGGTTGGTGGCTTCAATCTGCTCCACTGCAACTTTGGAAAGATAAGATCCGCCATAATTTGTAGCTTTAATCTGTTTCACTGCAACGTCAGGGAAATGAGATTCGTTGTCTTCAGTTTGCTCCGCTGCAACTTCAGGGAGATAAGGTTAGTGGCTTCAATCTGCTCTGCTGCAACTTCAGGAAGATAAGATCCGCCATAATTTGTAGCTTTAATCTATTTCACTACAACGTCAGGGAAATGAGATTCGCTGTCTTCAGTCTGCTCCGCTGCAACTTCAGGGAGATAAGGCTGGTTCAATCTGCTCCACTACAACTTCAGGGAGATGAGATCCACCAATTTTGATCTACTCCACTGCAACTTCAAGGATATAAGATCTACAACTTCAATCTACTCCACTACTACTTCAGGGAGATGAGATTTGTGGATTCACCGATCATACTACACCGTCCTCTAGGGGACAGGACTTGTAGGATCGATTTCGTAGGCCTTTGCTTATGCCAAATGGTGAGGATGTCATGATCAGGATGAATTAAATGCTTCTAATTGGATATGTATGAATAATATTTGCATGAATGCAGAATATTATTTTGCGAGAAAGACCCATTTCTAATGCTTAGGTTGTCATCACTCGCTATTCATCAAGGTTGTATTACTGACGCAATATCCTGTCTTATTGTTCAGCTAATATCCTTGACAGAAAATCCGAAGAAATAGTCACAAGTTAGACTCTTCTTTCTCAAATATTTCCAACCCTTAGGTTTGGTGAGTTCTAAATAATAGTCCTGTTTTAGGTTATTGTACTATTTAGAAGCTTCCAGAGTAATATGCAAAACTCCTTTTATGAAAGTATTATTAGTCCATTAATCGTTATTTCAATGCAAATTGCTTGAAAATGATCATAATGATGGACAAAACTGAAATTTATCAGGAGTAAAATCTGAAAAGAATGGGTTAATTGAAGAAAGCAAACATTGCTGGAATACAAAATAAGTGAGAGGAAAATAGGTGCCCTAGATATCGAAGCATGAGCTTCTCTGCACGAACTTCTTAAGGACCATTTTGAGCTCAACATGTGTTTAGGAGATCAAGAGTGCTTTGTCAATGCCCCAAGATGTAGCATACTTCTTCTTTGTTATTTCAGGCATCGCAAGACTTCCGCATGCCCTCCTTTAATAAAAATTTGAATTGCCTTTTACGGGTTTTCAATTCAAAACCACTTTGGTCTCAAGGGCTAACATCTCTCCTTCTTATTATTTCAGAGAAAGTGAGACTACCGCATGCCCTATATTTCGATCAAAATTTGAACTGCCCTTTCGCAGGGGTTTACAATTCAAAACCCTTTGGTCTCAAAGCGCCTTTTGCGTGTTTCCGCCTTGACCTCTGCTTTTTGTTTTCTTTCTTTATTTTTTTTAAAGTGAAGTATTTCTTGATTGAATCTAAATTCGCAGGATTAGGCAAGCTCTTGCCAACCATTTCGGTCAACATCGACGTTCCTCCAGAGAAGGCTTTTTTTACCATATAAGGTCCTTCACAATTTGACATCCACTTTCTTCAGAAGTCCTTTTGTATGGGAAGGATCCTTTTTAAAACTAGGTCTCCTTCATGGAATCCTCTAGGACGAACTTTCTTGTTATAGGCCCGCATTATTCGCTTTTAGTACAATTGACCATGAGGATAACCCTTAGCCTCTCTTCTTCGATCAAGTTTAGCTAATCATATCGAGATTGGATCCATTTTGCCTTATCCAACTTCAAGTCTGATAAAACTTGGAAAGAAGGAATCTTGAATTTAATGGCCAAAACCGCCTCCATCCAAAAACTAATGAGAAGGGCGTTGCCCCGGCAGGCGTCCGATAGGAATAAAGGGCGATTGGTAACTTTTCTTGCCAATCTTTATGAGTCTCAATCGTTTTCCCCACGAACTTTTTTTCTTTTTTCGTTTTTTATTTTTTTTCTCACTGTTCGTTTTAGGGCGATACGGTGTTTAATCTTGAAGAGGCTTCAAACTTCTGATATCATGCTGTTTTTCAAATTTAATGCATCGTCAGATATGATCCTTTTTGGCATTATATACTGACGTATGATCTCTTTTTTCAAGAATTTGCTGACTCTCGACTTTGTGACATCGGCATATGAAGCAGCTTTCGCACACTTGGTGAAGTAATGGACGACCACAAAGATGAATCGATACCCACTAGAAGCATTTAGTGAGATTGGCCCACTGACATTCATGCCCCACATAGAGAAAGTCCACGGAGGTATCACGAGGAGATGAATGAGGCACAGGAATCTTGTCTCCATAAATTTGGCACTTATGGTGTTTCTTGGTATAACTGATGCAATCCGCTTCCATGTGGACCAGCAGTACCCGAACCTCATGATTTGCCTGACCATTGTAAAACCATTAACATGTGCTCTTCAGACACCCTTATGGACCTCTTCTAAGATTTTTTTTAGCCTTAACAACATCCACATGTCTTAGTAGCCCAGACATCTCTTGACACGATCATGCAAAAACATCTTTGAATGACGTCTCGCGCTGTCTCTGTGGTGATACAGGCTCCGATCTTCACCTCTTTCTCTTCTCCTAGGCTCACAATGAATTTTTGTAAGGTAGGATCTGTTTTTCATCTTGTTCTACAATCCTTAACAAATTAGGAGATAGGTTACAATCAAAGTCCTGAGATCCCTCTAGACACATATCTTGCTCAAAAGTAGATTCTGAGTCAGTAGCAGCGTCACTCATGTTGTTGATATCTAGGGACTTGTTGTAGGTATGAAGGAATAGTCAAAGAACAAATGGATTTAAGAATAATTCTTTATGTGGTATGAATATGAATGAAATAAAGGAATGAAAGAATATTTGCTCAAAGTGAGACACAAAAATGCATTTTTTATTGAAATAAAGATGTTGGACATGAGCCTATTTCACAAAAGGATTCTTATTGCTTCTAGGCTTAAAGCAACAAGCGTGTTTTAAGTATTACTGTAGATTAGCTCTAAAAAATACAAGGATCACTTCCACAGTCCCATTATTCAAAACACTCCCAGGCTCATAAGGTGAATGCTTAATAAGTTTTCTCTTTCAATCCCTTATTCGACTATAGCATTGATGCTCTCATTTCTGAACATTCCATTCGGGCCTTCAGTATATTCATAGAATTCCAGCTCCTTATTATCCATCAGGCCTTGCATCAAGGCTCTGAATTCATTACACTTTTGAATCACGTGACCCTCTTCATCATGGAACTCACAGTAGTTTCTTGCTTCTCCGGGTTTCTCCCCTAAATCCTGGGTGATTAATCCTCCTTCTACCATTTTCTTCCAAAGCTCTTTCAGCGGGGTTTTCACTTCTGCTACATCTGTCTTAATTCTCTTTCCTGCACTCTCGATTATCGCATTTACCCCTTTTCAGAATGGTTGGGTAACGAATTTTTTGTATCGAATTTCACAATACCCATGTTGATGAGTCTTTCGATTATCTTTTTGAAAGTGTTGCAGTTGTCAATCGAGTGTCCTGTGATTCCCGTGTAGTACTCGCATTGGGCGTTCGCATCGTACAATTTGGGAAATGGAGGTTGTATAGGTTTTAGGTAGAAAGGGGAAACTATATGTGCATCAAGCAAACTTTGGTACAATTCCTCATACGTGATTGGGATGGGCGTGAATCAGAGTTTTTCTAAGTTCAGTCTTGGATTAGAATCTTGCCTTGGAGGGACTTGATGGCTAGTAGTTGCCGTCCTTGGCTGGCTTATAGTATTCGGCTTTGAATAGCCCTTGTTATACATACGCGCATTATTCACTTCATTTTCCCTCTTCCTCAGGGTATTTAAAGTATTGATTTGGGAGCCCTCTCTTGCCTTTTTCGTTTGTAACGATCTTCAAATTATTTTGGGAGCTCCACTCTCGCTTTTTTTGTTTCCACTAGATCATCCAGATCAAGGACAACAAGGTTGATTGGGTTATCCCCTGGACTAGAACCTAAACCTGCCGGGAAGTTCACTGGTATCGGGGTATCGGTCTGGTATTGGGGTCTGATGTTAATAGACACCCTTTGTGGATACGCGTTTGGTTGTGGTTGGATGTTTGTTGGGGTGAAGCCTGAATGATAAGCGGAGTCCTCGTTATCATCCGCGGAATCAAACCTAGGGCTTTTTCCTTTTTCTAACCCTCCAGCTGGCATCTGGATTAACTGGCTCATCATGTTTCTTTGAAACTCTAATATCCGATTCTTTATATCTTGCTGAATTTTGGCTAATTGCTCTAGCATCTGTATTTCCATTTGCTCTAACCTCTCCAACCTTTGGTCAATTTCTTTAGTCTTTGCTCGGGTACCGTAGTGATGTTTGGTTGATAAGATTTTGTTGGTTTCCAGATTAACTTGAAATGATTTTAACCGATTAGGGTCTTTCCATGAAATTTAAATACACATGATGTGATGTAATGCGAATACATGAATGCAAAAGGCGTCGATTCTGATTCAATTTCATTTAGAAAATTTTACTAGAAAATAAAATTCTTTACATAAAATGAATTACAAATATGGCTTTACCCTAATGCTCAAAGTTTTAACTTTCCTAAGCAACGAAGCTAACTCTTGACCCTGATTTGATTCTAGCTCATACTTCACACTTAGCATGTCGACTTGAATCGCCAAAGTCTGTAAATGATCGGCTACCTCCCGAATCTGAGCCATGGCCTCGCCCTTAATGTAATCTCAGTTCCTAACTTGATTCTGAGAATGGTGAAACTGTTACTTCTAACGTTCCTCACTTCCCTTAAGAAGCTCTACCCGGAGCTCACAGCTTTGTAATGTAGACTCTAGTTCTTCTATCTTTCTTTTCATTTCTTCAATCTTACTCAAACTTTCCGTCAATTCAATTGCAGAATAATGATTTCTATATTGATGAAGTCATTTTTCAAGTTCTGCTACTCTCACTTGTAATTCTCTTTTGTCATTTTGGGCTTCTAACAAACTCCTTGCTAAGGCCTCTTTCTGTGCCAGAGTCTCTTGGAATTTTCTCTTCCACTGATGGACTTTGGTTCTTTCTTATTGGACCTGTTGTCGCCATTGCTCTGACATTTTTCCCAATCCGGCGGTTCTCATCGATAGACACAATTTCTTGTAATCCGTCTTTACACTATCCAAGTCTTCCTCGGCTTTATTCTTTCCTTTCCTTAATTTCTCGGCCTCTAGCTTTTGAACGTCAACATCTAACCTTAATTTCATCTTTTCTTCCTCCAATTGTTCTATCTTCTTTTCAAGTCCCGAATTCCTCCTCTCGAAGTCTTGCTTTATGATTTCTAGTTCTGATGGGATTACTTGTAAGTATTCTTCCATCGGTCCAACGCCTTCTAAATTTGGCGTGGGAATATTATCGTTAACTTTTGTACTCCACCATCCACTACACTTGGGAGTCGTTATTGAACCTACGGATAGCCTTTTTATTCAACGGGTCTGATTCCAAGTGTTAGAAATCTCTTTTACCTTTTTCTTGTAGTTGTCTCCCCGGTACAAAAACTCATATTGAGCTAGCCCGTACGTTGCCGGTATGAACTGTCTTGATCTGTATTGCCTCAATACTAGTAAAAGAGCATACCCAACGGCTCCCCAAATCTCTAGCAAAGGGACCCAATCAAAACTTCCACATCGGTAAAGAATTTCGTCAGGAATCAACCAAGAAGCTCTCCACTCGACGTCTTCTTCCTGGGGATTTTGGAGGAGCGCTATCCAATTCTCCTCTAGTATGTCATCCCTTCTTGGTGTGGCCACTATCTCCTTTAATGGGGAGTAATTCCCAGAGAAAACCGGATAAGAAACCTTATCCACTTTCCAGAAATGACTATGGAACCAAGCCAACAACAACTGTGCTTAACCTATAAATCTGCCTTTACCGGACCTCCTACATGCATTCAAAGGTTTGAATGTCTCGGACAAGATTTTCGGAGCAGGTGTGACCCCTTTATCGAGTTGATCAAAGAGATATGAGACTGCCTCATCTACATACCCTAATGCCCTAGGGAAGATCATTAATCCGTAGATGCTCAAAGCAAACACATCCACTCTCTTCTTTGTATCAAAATGCGCTAGAATCAAATCTCTCAAATTCTTCCATGGGATGCACTTACATTCACCTTTTTGTTTGATCCTAGCTGTAACCCATTGTTCGCTCATTCCGGTAATATTCATCAATTTCTTCCAAAAGGTCGGGACATAAGCGGCTCTGGAATAAGTTTTATCGACTTGAACTTTTGGACCTCGCAGTAGGGCTGTATACTCTTCCACAGTGGGCACTAAATCTACCCTCTCAAAGGTAAAACAACTGAATGCAGGGTTCCAATACTGAGTGAGGGCCCGGAACAAATGCTCGTCTACCTTGACATCGAATAGATACGACAAATCCCCATAATTGTAGTAGAACAACTACTTAGTTTCATCATTCCATTGATCCCAAATCTCTTTTAATTCCTAAAGGCTATTTTGAATCACACTGATACGGGTGTAGTCCCATAATTCTGACAATACCCCTCGGCTAGACTATTTCCTTTCTCTAATTGAGTTTTCTTTGACCAAATACGGACGGTCGCATTATTTTCCACTTTATCAAGAAATTCGTTCTCCATGACAAGCTCTCTAATTTAGTAATCGAACTCGAGTTGACACTCTTTCGAATATGAAATGACATGCAAACATAGCAAAAACATAATAAGTCAGTACAATGTACAAACACAAAACTCAAAGTACATAAAAGAGAATCAAACACCTATCTGGGTAACCCTAGGGTTTCTCGCAGTACTATCTAGGGGGCTCATAGGGTCTTCTACATGTGGTTTGGTTCTAAAGTTGAGGTACCCGAACTAGCAGATTCCTCGATCCTCACCCATTATAGGCTCATACGGACTGAGTTCAGTTCATGGGAATACATTTCCCTATACCTGCACGGAGATGAAAATCTCAAGACGACATAGGTACGGATATATCCCGGAAGCGATCCACTATCCTGCACGGAGGTGAAAACCTCACGAAGGAGTAGCTTCTCATTCCCACTTAAAAAGGTAAGACCAAATGGTCCGTATGCAATACGATTTGAAAAAATTCTACGAGACTCAAACCATAGCAATGAAACAATACGAGCAAATGCAATAAAAGGATCGTGATTCTTCAAATCAGATTTTCAACTTTTCGACAACAAGATAGAAAATAATCAATTTTATGGCTTGACTCTCTAATGATAATATCCCCAGTGGAGTTGACAAGCTGTCGAAACCATTTTTTTTGTTGGAAAACGGGGTCGACTTTAAAAACAAACATAGAGTCGCCACCAATCCTTTTTTGTGGTGTAATCGAGTCACCTTGAGATTGATTAAAACATTTTGATTTATTAAAAGGATGATTTTGGCCTACAAAATTTGAAAAAATGGGTTCGGGGGTCGGTTATGCACGAGGAAGGATTAGCACCCTCGTAACGCCCAAAATTGGTACCTAATTGATTTATTAACGTCTTAATGTCAAACAATTTGAAAAGATTTTAAAATACGATCTTCTTTTTAAAAAAAACTTGAATAAATTAAATTGGATGCTGAGACCCGCTTGTTTCAAAGAAGTAAAATGTCATGCCCATGAGTTAGGATACGACATTTTGGATCCTCGAAACTAAGCTTGTCCTTTGACTTTTAAAACTCGTGCATTTAAATTAAAAAAAAGGATATTCGGTCATTTGGGTCAAATAAAAAATTGGAACCTAGTAAGTTAGGGCACAATTTCTCAAAATTCCAAATACAGAATATTGCCATTGTTTTTAGAAATTCTTACCTCAAGATAACAAAATGTCATATCCAGTGAGTTAGGACACAACAGTTTTGAATTCCCAAGAATAAGTTTTTATTTAACTTATATGCTTTGATTTTAAAAAATAATTGGTTCTTTAGACTCGATGAGAAAAATCGAAACCCAGTAAGTTAGGGCACGATTTCTTTCAAATCTTAAAACGCAGAGTATTTGCTTATTTCAAAACAAAAATCTCATATTCGAGTATGGCTAAACGTGAAAATCTCATATTTAAAGAACAATTATGCGACATAAATTTAAT
Source organism: Gossypium australe (assembly GCA_005393395.2). Classification (NCBI taxonomy): domain Eukaryota; kingdom Viridiplantae; phylum Streptophyta; class Magnoliopsida; order Malvales; family Malvaceae; genus Gossypium; species Gossypium australe. The sequence continues at coordinate 66,812,359 of CM016617.1, forward strand.
AAACTAATAAAGAATAAGGATCATGATAATAATAAATAACAAATATGCATGCCATAACATTACTGAAAAATGATATTAGTGATGATAATAATAACAATTAATGCTGATAATAGTATAAACCAACGAAACAAATAATAATGATAATAAAAAACACAATAAGCCGAAAATACGAGCCTATTTAGAAATTCAAGAAGAAAAATAAAAAATAAAAAATAAATACAAATATATAAATAAAATAATAAACAATTAATGAGATAAATAAATGAATAAGTGAGTAATGAAACAAATATATGATATTAGATTTAAGTATTTTATTAGTAAAATAATATAAATTAATTAATTAGTAAGACTAATATAGAATTTAGGTAAAAATAATGAAAATAATAATAATTTGCTAATAATAATAACAAAAATAATGAAATAAATGATCTAATAATTGAAAACATAGACTAAAAATATCAATAATGAATAAAATATCATAATGAAAGTGATAATAATAAAATAAAAAAAGAAATAAGTAAAATCTATGAAAAAATAAATATTAAATATTAAATATATCAATTTAATAATATAATAATAATAAAAACAACAACAACAACAACAATAATAATAATAAAAATAGTAATGAGGAAGGTAATACTAGTAATAAGTACAATAATAGTAATAGTAATACAAAAAATAATAATAATAATAGTAAAAATAATGAGAGTAATATTAGAATTAATAGTAATAGTAATAATAATAACAACAATATTATTAATAATATTAAAATTAATAAAAATAATAACATAATTGCAAAAATAACCAAATAAGGGCTAAATTGAACATAAAACAGAATTTTGGGGCAAATCTAGAAAGAAAAGGACCACAACTGAAAGGCGCAAAAGGTCCGAGGACCAAATGGGCAATAAACCCATGCCCTGGACACGTGTCCTTTCCCTAGAGGATCGGCGAACCAGGGACTAGATCAAAAAGTCACACAAATTTTATGGACAAATTTAAAGAACTAAAAAAGGGTAGCAAAAGGACTAAATCAAAACAACTAAAAAAAGTAGAAGGACCGGCAAAATAAATATCCTAAAAGTTGCACAAACACACGCAACCCTGCGGTGCGAGTCGGGTCACGGGTCGGGACCCCCAAAACGACATCGTTTTGGGCGTCTGGGGGGCCTAATGAAACGGCGCCATTTTATGCTTCCTATTTAAGGCCCATATTTTTTAAAAAAATTTCATTTTTTCAACAGCCCTAAAAAAATATTCAAGTAGCCCCTCTTTTTTTCCTCTGCAGCTTTTAAGCTCGGCCAAGCTCCGGTGAGGATTCTGGCGCTGTCACTGCCGTCCACCGCTATCCGCCGCCGCCGTACACGGCGGCCAGAGCTAAAAAGGGTAAGTTTTTTTCTTTTTTTTTATACTATATTTTAACACTTATATATGTAGTTTAAAAAAATAAAAAAAATCTTTATATATATGTAAGCACAGTTTCGCAAAGAAGAATAAAAAAGAACAAATGTAAAGAAAAAAGAAGATAATAAACCTTTGCTGATTTCTTTTTTGCCTTTCTACTGATTCTGTGTGTAAAAAAAAGAAGAAGAGGAAACACAAAAGATTTTCCTTCGGTTTTTATAGCCGAAAAATGTAAAAAAAAAATACATTCATATTTTCATTATTTTTCTACTGTCATTTGTTGTTTGTCCTTTGTAGGTGAAACCACCGTACGGAGGAGCTGACGTGGTGGCACGCGTGGAGTGCTCGGGGGGGAGCGGCGACTGAAGCTTCCTGCCTAGGGTTTTTTTTTTTCTAATTTTGTTTAGGTTGTTTTGTTGGGCTAGGGTTTAGGGTTAGTTGGGGCTAGGTTTGATTTGGGCCTTGTAAAAAAATGTTAAGTTTGGATTGTTTTTATTGGGCTTTATTTATTTTTGTTTGATTTTTTATTTGGTTTTTAATTTTTAATTTTGTTAATTGGGCCTGGGTGAAAATGGGCTACTACAACAGTAACCCTAATGTCATGACATTTGTACCCTATCTATTCCTAAGGTTCAAGCGGGATTTCTCGCTTGTCGAAATTTTAACGAATACTTCCATTGAGTCAATCACAATTCATACAATTTCAAAGCATTTAAAACATAAATATAACAATGCATTATTTACATACGAACTTACCTCGACATAAAAATGACGAAAATGACTAAATCGTCAACTACCCGTTTTCCCCCGTTCTAGGTCCAAGCCTCGTTTTTCTTGATCTATCATATCACATTTAACTTATTCAATCATTATACAATTCAAATTAGCCCAAAATCACAATATGACAAAAATTACATTTTTGCCCCTAAAGTTTGACATTTTTACAATTTAGTCCCTAGGCTCGTAAAATTAAATGTACTCAATTTCATTACATCCAAGCCTAGCCGAACCTATATCATGCTCATAACAGCCAACATTTTTCATTTATTCACACTTTTACAACATATTTTACAACTTTTACCAACAAGTCCTTTCATGCATTTTCATCGAAAATCACATAGCAAAGGTCGTTTATCATACACCACACATGCATTTTCTACCATTAGACATCAAAATACACAAACGTCGGGTAAAATTTTAGACCTTGACATCTCTTCAAATTGATGGTAGAAATAGAAAGATCCCGTTACAATGACTTCAAAAATGTAAAGAGCATAAAAAACAAGGCTAGAACGGACTTACAAACGAGCTTCGAAGCTTGAAAAACCCTAGCCATTGTTTCCCCCTGTGAATTTCGACCATGGGAGGAAGATGGACAAAAATTGGCTTTTAATTTGGCTTTTTAATTCATTTAATTACCAAATTACCAAAATGCCCTTAATGAAAAACTTTGAAAACATACCAAACCATGTCCATTTTTGTCTATAAACTTAACCAATGGTCTAATTACCATTTAAGGACCTCTAATTTAAAATCTCATAGCAATTGGACACCTATAACATATAGAATTCAAAGTTTTACACTTTTTGCAATTTTTTAACACCCCAAGCCCGACCTAGAAGTTAGACTCGAATCTGGCGTGTCATATTGAAGTGTTTTTTGAAAACCATGTTTTCATTGAAAACCCTTACTGTTTAAACGCTTAAGTAAAATCCCAGTTACGGTACATTGAAAAATTATTAATTTTATTCCCAAAATATCTTTTGGGTTGCGGAAGCTAATTTTGAGAGTAATCGATTTACGAAAAAGTTTAAGTCGCAAAACTATTTCGAAAATGTTGCAAAAATGTAGTGTTGTTTTAAAAACAGCTAACATTTTGGAAAACTGTGATTTATTTCGAATGGATATAATTCAAATTAAATAAAAACCCCAAGTTAAAATCCAGAACCTTAAAGAGGCCTTATTACAAAAATTAAAATCCATAACAGAAACTAAAGCATAAATGAATTCAAAGACAGACGTGTGGCCAACTCCGAGTCCCTCGCAGCACCGATCCTCTTAATGCTGGGGATTACCTGTACAGTTAAAAATAGGGTGAGTTTACGAAAACTCAGTGTGTAATCCCGTAATATAAAAACAGTCAGTCTGATAAACAGAATACAGAAGCAGACTGGGCTTGAGCCCTATTCAGTCATAGTACAGTTTCAGTGGGCCTATGCCCATTACCATATCGTTTGGGTCCCGGCCCATAACAGAATCGTTTGGGGCTAGCCCATATCAGTATCAGATCTCATAAACAGAAATTTAATAGTGTAAGAATGCACCCCACCCCAATCCAGCCAGCACACCACTCGTACCAACCAACATACCATGTGGGGATAAAATCAGCCCACCCAGCCAGCACACCAATATTAGCACCGGTTGCGGCACTAACTGATATCGCAACAGAGTTGCCAAAATATAAGCAGCTTAAAGCCGTCAGTAGGACGACAGTCATCTCGGGCGACACGTGCGACCCTAACAACCAAATCGGTGGGTCCACAGTCGTCTAGAGCGACCCATGCAACCCTAACAATCAAATCGGTGGATCCACAGTCATCTCAAACGACTCGTGTGACCCTAACAAATCAACCACTTCCTCCAATTACAAAGCACATATATATAAATCACAAGACATACTTCAGAGAGACAGACAAATCATAGCTCAGGTCAGTCAAAACATAGCATAAAACAATCATTTACCCCCAAGGGCAAAACAGTCATTTTACCCTATAAGGGTATTTCGGTAATCCTACCCTTTGTGGGTATTTTGGTAATTCTACCTACAGGGGTATTTTGGTAATTTTACCCTTCGAGAGTATTTCAGTAATTTTACCCTTCGAGGGTATTTCGGTAATTTTACCCTTCGATGGTATTTCGATAATTTTACCCTTCGAGGGTATTTCGATAATTTTACAAATCGGAGGTATTTCAATAATTTTACAAATCGGGGTCTGAGCGGCCCGACAAAAGGTCCACCGTCGCCTCGAGCGACTTAAGGAACCTAAACAGTCACAACGGTGTAAATGGGCCTAAGGCCCATTACTCGGCCCAAGTGAGCCCACACTCGTGTGGCCCATTTAGCCCAGAAATAGCCACAGTTATGCAAACGTCACAGTCCAAATTGCCACATCACATACATTTTATCTGTGTGGGGCCACAAGCCCACTAGGCCCACACAGTCCATTTAGGCCTAATGAGGCCCAGAACAGCCCAAGGCATAAGAGCGCTCGTAGTGGCCTCTACAGACTAACGCCCATGCTCGTGGGCTCGGTCCATGACACGTACGATCGCACGCACGTGTGGTATCATACACCATACTTTCGGCTTTTCGGCATTCCGGCATTTGCCGATCTATGGATTGGGTGGTATGTGTACACATCTGTTACGAAGCGCACTACGAATCCCTGGCACTTGCTAAGTCCTCCCCAACTGTTAGCGACTATTAAACCTCTTGTCGGATTCTGCATTAAATAAACCTTATTAAAAGAAATTATAACTATATAGTTAAAACCACACTTGACAGTTAATAGAGCCATCAGGAATATTCGGCCTCTGTAACACCCCTAACTCGTATCCATCGCCGGATTAGGGTTAAAGGCATTACCAGACAGATCGAAAACTTTTACAGACATTTCATAATACAATTCATCATTCATAATCAAAGTGTCCCTTTTATAGGTCAACGAGACCCTAATCATACTTTAGAATAGGTCGGGACTAAACCGAACACATACGGAAGTTCTTAGAAATTATAAACTTTTTCAAATCTGCCGAGGTCACATGCCTATGTGACCAGGCCGTGTGCCTCCCACGGTTACTAGACACACCCATGTGTCCTGACCGTACCAAAATAGAGCATGAATACTGACTTATCCACACGGCCACCAGACACGCCCGTGTGTCATGGCCGTGTGAAAATATGCTAGCTACTGACTTACTCACACGGCTACCAGGCACGCCTATGTGCCATGGCCGTGTAAAATTAGGTCAGCTACTGACTTATTCACCCGGCCACCAGGCGCGCCCGTGTGGCATGGCTGTGTAGGCCAAACAGGCCACTTGCAAGGCCAAAATGCCACCCACACAAGGGTCAACCCTACAAGCAAATTTACTAATTCATTTCATGTACATTTGACATCCAAAAATCATGTCAACAATCAACAAATCCTAATATTCAAACTCATTTCCAATCATACCACTTTGCCCAACAAAAAAACACATATACATTCAAACATGATTTATCTACTTTTACCTTTCATATAACCATTTCTTTTCTCATACATACATACTCATAATGCATTCATAAGCTTACCATAGTCTTGCCCATTTCATTAGCTACCAAGCCATACCAAATTATGCATCATATTTCATATTTACTCAAGCACATTACCAACATTAATCTAGTCACATCTCATGGCTAATTATACACCCCCTACACCACCCAACACCGAAACATATGCATTCCTAGAGTCCCATTTCGGCTCCAACCTCCCAACAACCCAAATTCCTTAATTATCTCCAATTATCCCTCCATAATCCACTCCCCAAATCAGTCACTTGACCAATTCAAACCTTCTCCACCAGAGTTCAACTCCAACTCAACTACTGGCTTAGCAAATGAGTAAAATAAATATCCTTTTGAGCAGGGAGTGATTCGAACCTTGGCCAAATGCATACTCCTAACGCCACCTTGCCACCAGACCACATGTTTCCTTACGCCACATTTTAGCCACAAATATTTAAAAGGCTTATGACCTGAAATTAGGATTCCCCTAATGCACAATTTTTTTTTCATATGACAAGGCTTGAACCTAGGACTTCACCAAGACCCCAAACACTCCAATATTGCTAACCCAGCAGTACTAACATGCACTTGTGTCATTTTCTTGCTCTCAAGAATTTTAGGCGCTCCCAAGCCCAAGGCCCAATTCTTTTAGGCCCAAAATTCAGGGTGTTACAAATTTAGTCCTTTTGACTAAATTTAGTGGCCAAACGTCAAAATTTTCCAACGAAATTTTCACAAAATCGTTCCATAAAATTATACACCTTAAAAATATAATAAAAATAAATTTTTTTCATCAGATTTTTGGTCCCAAAACCACTATTCCAACTAGACCCAAAATTGGGCTATTACAATTAGCATCTAGTGTGGTCAAATTGGCATATAACTCTCACACTAATTCCTCTTCAAGCATTGGTCATGTATCACAAAATTGATTCCAATTCAAAGCATCAATTGTATTTTGAACTAACAATGGGATTATCATCTTGTCATTACTTCCAAATTCAAAACATTTTTCCTGCATCAGGGATTGATTTTTGAAGATAGAATCAAATATTTCCCTCGCTTCCCCATCTTGAATCATAGTTGGATTTTTTACATTAGTTTTTGAATATCTAGTTCTTTTGCAAGACATATTGACTTTTCCCGAAAGAAAATAAGACTTTTGACTTTTTGAGGTGGAGGATGCAATGGCAATTAGGTTGTGACAAAGATTATGTAACATCCTGATTTAATGCGCCTGTGCATTTTGTGTGTAGATGGTTTAAAATATTAAATTGAGGGTTAGGGGTCCAGATTGGGCACAAAAATGGGCTGAGGCCTTGACTAAATTTCTGTGTAGACACACTAGCACTTTAAAGGTAGTTATCTGTGTTTTAAATGACAAAATAGGCTTGTGGCCCAAGGGTAAGTGGCGCTATAATGGAGCAGAGGGTGGCGTTAGTGGCAAGGAAGGGAGGAGGCCCAGTTTTGGCCGTTTGAAGCCCAAGTAATTGGGCCAAATTCGGCACTTAAAAGGGGGCAAGGGGGGACGGCAACAAGGCTAAATTTTAGGAGTTTTTAATGTTTTAAAATATGTGGATATTATGCTGATAAAGGAGGGAGGAGTTGGAGCTAATTAAGTCTCTTTTGGAGGAGTTGTAGATTAGGATAAGGGGAAAAGATGAGAGCTAATCCAGGAAGCTAGTGTTGGCCAAAAATCAAACTCAGGAGAGGGGGAGGAACTGGTTTAGTATAGGCAAGGGGATGTGCTGAAATTTTAAAGGCCATCTTAAGCATTTGTTCTTTTTCTTCCTCTTCACATCTTCACTCTTTCAAAAGCCGAAATCACCACTTCCCTCTCCACTTTCTTTTCTTTATTCTTCTAGCCGAAACCCTCTAAAGTCTCATTAACTGCCAAACCCCTGCTAATTGCTTTCTTTTCTCTTCCAAGTGCTTTAGCCGAAATCTCCCTCTTTCGTTCTTTTTCGGGATTTGCTTAAAAGCCAAAATTCCTAGATCTCTTCTCTTGTGTTTGCCGAATTTTTTTGCAAGGGGTAGCCGAAACCATTTGAAGAGGTAAGTGCCGATTATGTTATTCTTTCAATCTTTTCCGGCTTTTAGGGACCATAGCCGAATGGCTACATGGTGGATTGATCTTGTGTTTTCTTTCACGGGTGGCATTTTGGGATTTGAAGGGGATCTAATCGCATAAGGTTCTTAATCGGTAGCACTCGAATTATCCTACTTCCGGGATCTAATCGATTTAGGTAAGGAGATTTGTTTATTTTAGCTTATAAATTTAGGAAAATAATAATCCTTGGCCGAATATAGGGGAAGCTTTATCTTCGCGTTTTCCCGGCTTTTGAAGCAAAGTTGTAGACAAAGGGCAGTAGATCTGATTAGCGAGGGTATCGACATAGAGAGTAGTACTACGAGTTATCAGGTGTGTAACGTTCTTACACCATTTAGATTGTTTGTTAGTATGTGTATGTAAACCTGTTTATATTTTGTTAAATGCCGAAATCCCGACATAACGGTTGAAAACCCGAGGAGGGTAAAAGCGAATCACCAGGTTAGTGATTTATGTCATTCATAAGTGAATTTTTCTGTTGAGATGATATGTTTTTCCATGTATGCCGATTTCTATGCATGCACGGGGTTGGGTGATTGATGAAAGGGGAAGTGTTCTGCTATAGTGGCTCTGTCACGATCTGTTGTAGTGGCTCTGCCACGATCTATTCTGGTTACTAAGTCACAACTCTGACGATGAGCAGCTAACTGCAGCATGACTGCCATCGATGGTGTGTAGCGGTGTGGGTTGATTGTAGAAATCCACAACGGTGTGATTGGCAGGTAAGGGGTGGTGTGTAGCGGATGGAAACCTAGGATTGGGTTGGGTTTTGCAGAATTTTTGTTATATAATATTTTTTTATTCTGATCTGTGGGGCTAAGGCCCAATCTCATGGTGCACGAGGGTTGCACACTGAGTCTCGAGACTCACCCCGTTGTTTAACATTTTTCAGGAGACACATAGAGCATCGAACCGGGCTGGAGAGGAATGCAAGGTGGCCATGCATGAGATTATTTTGGATACTGCAAAGACATTATTTTGTTTATTAATATTTAATATTTTGGTTTAAGTTTGGGTTATATTTTATTGTAATAAGGCCACGGGTCATTCACTTTATATTTTCGGTTTTTGGGCTTATTTTCAGACACTTGAATTATTCGATAAAAATTTGAAACTAAGGCATGTACTAAATTTCGGTTTTGGATTCATAAAGGCATCATATAAAGTTTATATCTTATATACATTATCAAATTATTAAGTTTTCCGGTACAAATGTTTTCCAAAAACGCGACATGTTTTATAAAATCTTCTTAGTAACATGCCAGATCCGGTCGTTGTGTTTGGGCCGGGTTTGGGGTGTTACAAATTGGTATCAGAGCCAGGTTCAAAACTCGGCTTTGGGGTTTTGGGCTCAAAACATTTTCTAAAGATGGGTTTTGTAAACATGCATGTTTTTTTAAACAACACAGGATGTTTTTCTCGGCATGGCACCTGCGTCTCCGGCCCAAGTCCGCCAGGTAAGTATTCTGAACTCACTGTGTGTTATGTATGTGGGTTTGATGGGCTTTATGGGACATAGGTTATCTTAGTTAGAACTTGATGGACTCTAGGCTTAGCTTAAACAATTTCTTAAATATCTTAAGACTTAATCTATCCAAACAAACCCGTAAACAAATCGCTGGGTTAGGGTGTGGCAACAAGCATGCGCATGTCTAGGATTGGATCCGGAAGGGCCTAGTACTTAAGCAGTCCTAGTGACTCACCTCCTCTTCGCTGGAATCCTACCTGATGCGTAGTGACTGTTCACCCTAGCCACGAGGATTTGTTGACGGGCCAAAACCTATAATTAAAACCCGAAAGGGACAAGCCATCCTATTCGTTTTTAAATTACTAAATCACCCCTAATTTGTAAAATAACCAAAATACCCCTGATTTGTACAATTACTAAATTACCCCTGATTTATAAAATGACCGAAATAACCCCAGATTGCAAAATTACCAAGACACCCTTATTTCACAAAATTACCAAGGAACCTATTTTGCAAAATTACCGAAATACCCCCAAGCTTTGTAAAAGTTCCGAAGTACACTTGGTTTGTGGAAATTCCCAAAACAACTGAAATTTTATAAATACTTCGAAAACCCCTAGATTTACAAAAGTAACCCGGTTTGTGAAATTAATTTTTTCCAAGGTACCCCTGTGAAAAAAAAAACCCAACACACATCAACAACCTAAAAACCACAAATACCTGAACGCCACTATTATACTTTTCAAGTCAAATTCTCCAGAATACCCCTGTTTAAATATATATATATATCTCTATTTTGAACATTCCCAAGATACTTTGTTGCAAAGAAACCCTGTAGGATGAAATTACGGAAAGACCCCTAGGTAGTGAAATAACGAAAATACCCTTATGTGGTGAATGTGATATCATGGATGTGATATGTATGTTGATGTGTGAATGGATGTGGGTTCTAGAATTAGGAGGTAAACTTGAGACTGAACCTGTAGATAGGTTCGAATTCGAAAGAATCACTCTTAAAACTACTTTTCATAAGATTGTTCGTGGATAATCAGTGGGAAGAGTTAATAATTCATAAAATTTCTAATCAGATAAACGCCAATTGGAAGAATGAGTACAAGGGATCGAGGACGTCCGCCGCGTGGTTGTGGCAGGGGTAGGATGATCGTGTCAAAGCCAGTAAGGTCTAGCCACGGGTCAGGAAACGAGATGCCGGATCCGCTAGTTGTGGAGGGAGAATTTCGGGACCAGGCTCCTGGAGATGATGCCGTATCCCAGGCGATGTTACGGGTCCTTGAAAGAGTTTCTGGGGCAGGCACGAGTTCAGGAGCTCGAAAATCTGTGCCTGAACGACTCCGAGCCAATGGAGCGGAGATGTTTAGGGGTGTTTCTAGCGTAGCCCTAATACAGCTGAGTATTGGTTAGAGGCAAGTGAGCGTATAATGGATGACCTTGACTTCACTGTAGAGGAGAAGTTGAAGGGGGTCGTGTCTCTTCTTCGAGACGAGGCTTATCAGTGGTGGCTCACGGTAAAGAAGGGTACTGCCGCGGACCGGATTGACTGGTATCTCTTTAAGGAGTCATTCCAGGGAAAGCACGTTGGGGCCAGCTATGTGGATGCACAGAGAAAGGCATTCCTAAACTTGGTACAAGGAAGTAAGTCTGTATCTGAATATGAGGTGAAGTTTCTGCGATTGAGCCGTTACGCTCGAGGGATTGTGGCGACTGAGTATGAGCGTTGCTTACGGTTCGGGGATAGACTAAGGGATGAGCTGAGGGTATTAGTAGCACCGCAGCGGGAAAGGGACTTTGCGGTTCTGGTTGAGAAGGCTAAGATATCTGAGGAGGTTAAACGGATTGAGAAACAGAATAAGGATAAGGATAGGAATAGGAATAAGAGGAATTTAGGGTCGTCGAATCATCTGGAAATTTTCAGAAAAGGCCTAGGTCTGATGGGCCAGCTCGTGCTCCGACGGGTCAGAACCGATCATGTAACCTGTGCGGGAAAATACATTATAGGGAGTGCACAAGGAAAATTGATGGATGCTTCAGGTGTGGATCCACGAAGCATATGATTAAGGACTGTCCACAGGTGAATCAGGCACAGCCCGCCGGACGAGGTTCTGATCAGGTTAGGAGAGGTGGTCAGCCAGCACCGAGGGGTCGTGGCGCAGCCAGAGAAGGAAATGGAGTCGGTCGAGGTCGTGGAGCACCTGGTAGGGGTGCAGGTAATGTAGACGCAAGACAGCCGGGTCTAGTTTATGCAGCTCATCGACGGGAGGATGGTGACGCACCGGATGTCATAACTGATACGTTTCTTATTGCTGATAACCCTTTTCTTGCCTTGATTGATATTGGATCAACCCACTCCCATGTTGCATGTTCGGTATCTGAGACCCTAAGTATAGACTCTGAAACAACTACTAAGAAGATGACTGTGGTTAGTCCTTTAGGACAATCTAGGGTAGTGGACAAACTATTTAAGGATGTACCTTTAGAGAGTCAAGGAGTAGTGTTCCTGGCAGGCTTAATGGAATTACCGTTTGGAGAGTTTGATCTTACCTTAGGAATGGATTGGTTGACTAAACACCGTACTAAGTTGGATTGTGAGACTAAGCGCATGGTGTTGAGTACCCCGGAAGGCGGGGAGGAGGTTGTGTTAGGAGAAGGAAGGAATTATTTGTCCAGTGTGGTAACTGCATTGAAGGCTGTTAAGATGATTCGGAGAGGATGCAATGCATTTCTAGCTCTTATCAGTGCTTTGGACGTTAGAGAGGTGAATGTAGATGAGGTAAGAACAGTAAAGGATTTCGTAGATGTCTTTCCTGAGGAGTTACTAGGATTGCCCCTAGATCGTGAAGTGGAGTTTGGAATAGAGCTACTTCCAGGAACGGCTCCAGTGTCTATTGCTCCTTACGGAATGGCGCCGAAGGAGCTGGTGGAGCTCAAAGCTCAGATCCAGGAACTGTTGGGTCGAGGGTTTATTCGACCGAGTGTGTCTCCATAGGGAGCGCCGATCCTATTTGTGAAGAAGAAGGACGGATCCATGCGTATGTGCGTGGACTACCATCAACTGAGTAAGTTAACGGTTAAGAACAAGTACCCACTGCCAAGAATCGACGATCTGTTTGATCAGCTCAAAGGAGCTTCAGTTTTCTCTAAGATTGACTTAAGGTCGGGATATCATCAGTTAAGGGTAAAGGAAGAAGACATTCATAAGACGGCGTTTCGAACTCACTACGGTCATTATGAATTTTTGGTGATACCATTCGGATTAACGAACGCGCCATTGGCATTTATGGATATGATGAATCGGGTGTTTCAAGCATACCTTGATCAATTTGTCGTGGTGTTCATTGACGATATCCTAGTTTATTCCACGTTCGAGGAGGAGCATGATGCACATCTTTGTGCGGTGTTGCAAGTCCTGAGGGAGAAGCAGCTATTCGCTAAGTTTAGTAAGTGTTAGTTTTGGCTAAGGGAAGTAACTTTCTTAGGACATGTGGTTTCTGCAGAGGGAATTAGGGTTGACCCTCGGAAGATAGAAGCTGTATTGGATTGGAAACCGCCGAAGTCGGTGGCAGAAGTTCGAAGTTTCTTGGGTTTGGTCGGGTACTACAGGAGGTTTGTTGAGGGGTTCTTATTAATTGCGGCACCTCTAACTAAGTTGTTGAGGAAGGGAGTACCATTTGTTTGGACCGACAAACAACAGAAGAGTTTTGAGAAGATGAAGAAAATTTTGACAGAAGCACCGATGTTAATTCAGCCAGAGGCGGGAAAAGAGTTTACCGTCTACTGTGATGCGTTACACACGGGTTTAGGGTGTGTGTTGATGCAAGATGGAAAGGTGGTTGCCTATGTGTCTCGACAGTTAAGACTGCATGAGTTGAATTACCCCACGCATGATCTGGAATTGGCAGCGGTAGTGTTCGCTCTGAAGATCTGGAGACACTACCTGTACGGGGAGAAGTTAGTTATTTACACCTACCATAAAAGTCTGAAGTATCTCCTTACCCAGAAGGAGTTGAATCTAAAACAACGTAGGTGGATTGAGCTCTTGAAGGACTATGACTGCTCGATCGAATATCATCCGGGCAAGGCTAACATGGTGGCGGATGCGTTGAGTCGAAAGGCGATAATAGATTTAAGGGCGATGTTCGCTCATCTCAGTCTGTATGGGGATGGCAGTTTGGTAGCTGAACTCCAAGTGAGACCAGTGTGGACAAGTCAGGTTAGAGAGAAGCAGCTTCTAGACAATGTCTTGAGTGCTCAACTCCGACAAGTGCAAAATGGTGAAGGAGAGGACTATAGTTTGAATGGTGATGGAGTTTTGTGTTTCCGTGTGAAGATTTGTATGCCAAAAGATATGGAGTTAAGACAGATGATTCGTCGAGAATCGCATAGTAGCCCTTACACTATGCATCCTGGAGGAGTTAAGATGTATCGGGATTTGCGAGAGCAATTCTGGTGGCCAGGTCTGAAGCGAGAAGTAACGGAATCCGTGGGTAAGTGTTTGACGTGTCAGCAGGTGAAGGCAGAACACCAGCTGCCTTCGGGGTTGTTGTAGCCGGTAAAGATTCCGCAGTGGAAATGGGAGAGAGTCACGATGGATTTTGTTAGTGGGTTACCACTTACGCCCTCTAAGAAGGATTCGATATGGGTGATTGTGGATCGGCTGACGAAATTTGCTCACTTCATACCAGTTCGTGTTGACTATTCTTTGCAAAGGTTGGCTAAGCTGTACGTGGCTGAGGTTGTGAGACTGCATGGTGTACCTGTATCAATTATATTAGATAGAGACCCTAGGTTCACGTCACGATTCTGGAAGGCTCTGCATCAGGCAATGGGAACAAGGTTAGACTTTAGTACCGCTTTCCATTCGCAGACTGATGGTCAGTCGAAAAGAGTAATACAAATCTTGGAGGATATGTTAAGAGGTTGCATCATCGATTTCAGAGGTAGTTGGGAGGAGTATTTACCTCTGGCAGAATTCGCGTACAATAACAGCTACCAATCTAGTATTCAGATGGTGCCTTATGAAGAGTTATACGGACGGAGATGCTGTACCCCTACTTGTTGGACAGAGTTGGGGGAGCGTCAGGTGTTGGGTCCAGAACTAGTTTCGGAGACGAAAGAGAAAGTTAAGTTGATTCGGGCTCGGTTGAAGGAAGCGTCTGATCGGCAGAAATCTTATACGGATCTTAAGCGGAAGGAGTTGGAATTCGCAGTGGGGGACCAAGTCTTTTTGAAAGTGTCACCGTGGAAGAAGGTAATGAGGTTTGGTCAGGAGGGCAAGCTAAGTCCCTGGTTTATTAAACCTTATCAGGTAATAGAACGTGTGGGGTTAGTGGCGTATCGACTAGAGTTGCCTCCAGAGTTGGAACAGATACATGACGTGTTCCATGTCTCGATGCTAAGACGTTATCATTCTGATCCATCGCACATTGTGCCAGTAGAAGAGATTGAAGTAAGGCCAGACTTGTCCTTTGAGGAGAAGCCAGTGCAAATCTTGGATTGAGACGTAAAGGTGTTGAGAAGGAAGTTCGTCCCTCTGGTCAAAGTTTTGTGGTGGAACCACGGCAAGGAAGAAGCAACATGGGAGCCAGAGGATGTTATACGACAGCAGTATCCCAATCCCTTCTGATCAGGTAAATTTTGAGGCTGAAATTTATTTTAAGGGGGGTAGAACTGTAACATCCGGATTTAATGGGCCTGTGCATTTTGTGTGTAGATGGTTTAAAATATTAAATTGAGGGTTAGGGGTCCAGATTGGGCTCAGAAATGGGCTGAGGCCTTGACTAAATTTCTGTGTAGACACTCTAGCGCTTTAAAGGTAGTTATCTGTGCTTTAAATGACAAAATGGGCTTGTGGCCCAAGGGTAAGTGGCGCTATAATGGAGCAGAGGGTGGCATCAATGGCAAGGAAGGGAGGAGGCCCAGTTTTGGCCGCTTGAAGCCCAAGTAATTAGGCCAAATTCAGCACTTAAAAGGAAGCAAGGGGGATGGCAACAAGGCTAAATTTTAGGGGTTTTTAATGTTTTAAAATATGTGGATATTATGCTGATAAAGGAGGGAGGAGTTGGAGCTAATTAAGTATCTTTTGGAGGAGTTGTAGATTAGGATAAGGGGAAAAGATGAGAGCTAATCCAGGAAGCTAGTGTTGGCCGAAAATCAAACTCAGGAGAGGGGGAGGAATCGGCTTAGTATAGGCAAGGGGATGTGTCGAAATTTTAAAGGCCATCTTAAACATTTGTTCTTTTTCTTCCTCTTCTCATCTTCACTCTTTCAAAAGCCGAAATCACCACTTCCCTCTCCACTTTCTTTTCTTTATTCTTCTAGCCGAAACCTCTGAAGTCTCATTAACTGCTGAGCCCCTGCTAATTGCTTTCTTTTCTCTTTCAAGTGCTTGAGCCGAAATCTCCCTCTTGTTCGTTCTTTTTTGGGATTTGCTTAAAAGCCAAAATTCCTAGATCTCTTCTCTTGTGTTTGCCGAATCTTCTTGCAAGGGGTAGCCAAAACCTTTTGAAGAGGTAAGTGCCGATTATGTTATTCTTTCAATCTTTTACGGCTTTTAGGGACCATAGCCGAATGGCTACACGGTGGATTGATCTTGTGTTTTCTTTCATGGGCGGCATTCCGGGATTTGAAGGGGATCTAATCGCATAAGGTTCTTAATCGGTAGCACTCGAATCATCCTACTTTTGGGATCTAATCAGTTTAGGTAAGGAGATTTGTTTATTTAAACTTATAAATTCGGGAAAATAATAATCCTTGGCCAAATATAAGGGAAGCTTTATCTTCGCATTTTCCCGGCTTTTGAAGCAAAGTTGTAGACAAAGGGCAGTAGATCTGATTAGGGAGGGTATCGACAGAGAGAGTAGTACTACGGGTTATCAGGTGTGTAACGTTCTTACACCATTTAGATTGTTTGTTAGTATGTGTATGTAAACCTGTTTATATTCTGTTAAATGCCGAAATCCCGGCATAACGGTTGAAAACCCGAGGAGGGTAAAAGCGAATCACCAGGTTAGTGATTTCTGTCATTCATAAGCGAATGTTTCTGTTGAGATGATATGTTTTTCCATGTATGCCGATTTCTATGTATGCACGGGGTTGGGTGATTGATGAAAGGGGAAGTGTTCTATTGTAGTGGCTCTGCCACGATTTGTTCTGGTGACTAAGTCACAACTCTGATGATGAGCAGCTAACAGCAGCATGACTGCCATCGATGGTGTGTAGCGGTGTGGGTTGATTGTAGAAATCCCCAACAGTGTGATTGGCAGGTAAGGGGTGGTGTGTAGCAGATGGAAACCTAGGATTGGGTTGGGTTTTGCATAATTTTTGTTATATGATATACTGTTATTCTGATCTGTGGGGCTAAGGCCCAATCTGATGGTGCACGAGGTTGCACACTGAGTCTCATGACTCACCCCGTTGTTTAACATTTTTCAGGAGACACGTAGAGCATCGGACCGGGCTAGAGAGGAATGCAAGGTGGCCATGCATGAGATTATTTTGGATACTGCAAAAGACATTATTTTGTTTATTTATATTTAATATTTTGGTTTACGTTTGGGTTATATTTTATTGTAATAAGGCCACGGGCCATTCACTTTATATTTTCGGTTTTTGGGCTTATTTTCAGACACTTGAACTATCCGATAAAAATTTGAAACTAAGGCATGTACTAAATTTCGGTTTTGGATTCATAAAGGCATCATATAAAGTTTATATCTTATATACATTATCAAATTATTAAGTTTTTCGGTACAAATATTTTCCAAAAATGCGACATGTTTTATAAAATCTTCTTAGTAACATGCCAGATCCGGTCGTGGTGTTTGGGCCGGGTTTGGGGTGTTACAGATTAAGTTGTGGCAGTGAAAAGATTGCGACGATGATGTCATTGCAGCAGAATTGCTCCGGCGATAAGCTTGAAGCGGTGAAAGGTTTGTAGCGGCGATAGTTGGGTTTTGCGACAATTAGATGGAATTGGGGAGAACTTTTGAGATTTGAGGCCGATGGCAAAGAGAAAGAAAATCAATGGCTAGGGTTGAAGCTAATTGCTTGAATGGTGGGAAAAATATGGTGGTAAAGAGGGGTTTATATAGTAGTAGATTAGGGTAAACTTGTAGCAAAAATTTAGCTACAAGGGGATACTTGGGCGGCAAGGAATGGAGGGAAGGAAAAAGCGGCCAAAAAAATAGGGTTTTGGGGAACCCTTTGGAAGAAAATAAGTGGGAAAATTCGTTCTCTTCACTATTCTGGGCTTCGAGTCTAAACTACAATTATTTCTTGAAAAATTAAACTAAACTAGAAAAATAAATTGATTAGTACTTGGGAAATTGACCCTTTTATTAAAAATAAAAAATAAACTAAAATTTGAAAGAAAAAATAAAAGTAAAAAATTGGATTACTTAGAAAATTTCTTCTCATACGATTACATTAAATTAATAGTGGTTTTGGGACCATAATTCTGATGACTAAATTATTATTTTATTGTTTATTTAGTTTCTACGGGATTTTATTAAGGTCGTATTTAAATTTCATTAAGAAATTTTGATGTTTGGATGGTTAATTTAGTAAAAAGGACTAAATCGAAAAATGAGTAAAAGTTTAGTTCTACTAGCTAAAGGGGTTAAATGACTTTGGAAATGAAAGTTAATGGACTTGAATGGTAATTATAACATATATGTTGATAGCAGATGTACATGGATAGGTTTGAAAGTAATTATGATAGTTTTTAAAGGTTATTTTAGTAATTTGGTAATTAAAAGAAAATTTAATAAAAAAAGATTAACAAAATGTTTTCATCTTTATCTTTTTTTTTTGAATGCTAAAGTAGCCTTTGGAGAAGATAATCACTCGGTCAAGCTTAGGGTTATTGCATGGTGAGTTTTCAAGCCCCGTTTTTAATGATTATTATGTTTTTAAATCCGTTTTAGCTTAATCTAGCTATCTCAGGGGTTACTTTGTAAAGTTGTTAAAGGTTGAGGGTTATGCCTTGAATGCTCTTGAATGGTTTTTGATGTTAAATGATATATTATGAATCTTTGATGAAAAATAAACAAGTTTTGTAAAGTGATTTTTGATGAAATTTGGAATTGGGGACTACTTTGTTAAAAGTATAAAATCTAGGGTTTTATTTTGAAATGATGGTAAATATGAGTTGTTTCAAGGTCCCTTGCATGTTTGGTTAACAAGGAATTGGATTAAAATGGTTAGATTTTCAGTTATAAGCTTAAGGACTAACTCGTGAAAAAGTTAAAATGTTAAGGGCAAATTGGTAATTTTGCATAAATATGAAATGTGGATTGAATTGAATGTTTGAGGTTAACTGAAGTACTTAATTTAATATAATAGATAAACCATGTACGGACTTAGATTGAGGCAAAGCAAAAGCTTCAGATTATTTCAACTTAATTTCTACGCCCCAATTCGTCGAGGTAAGTTCGTATGAACGATTATAATGTTTTTGTATTTAAATTGAATGTTATTATTTTATTTATAATGCAAATGATTGATGTATAAACCTATCAATACTATGATGAATTGATGGATATCCAGTCCCGGTTGAACCTTGGGAATTCGTAGGATACAAATGACATGTCATTAGAGATTTCATGTTTCATGTGCTGGTCTTGAATGTCTTATCGATGGCTGAGGTCCTACATTTGTTATGGATACTCCACATCTCGTGTGAGCAGCATCGTGTAGTTTACATTTTGACCCATAGCTCGTGTGAGCATGCCTATTTCGCAGCTCATATAAGCAATAATGTAAAGGAAAGATTACGATTATATGTTAAGGCACATTTCGTGTGACCTTTCTCAAGAATCCAATGAAATTCTATATGGTTCAATGGGCAAGAAAAGGGATCGAAATGGTAAGTTTTCAAATGGAATTATGCATAAGCTTATAAAGAGAATGCATGAATCAAATGATGTATTTCATATGGAAAATGACTGGTCATATGGTTATTTCAATTGAGTTATGTATAAATGTGCTAACTTGTATATTGATGATGATGTATAGGCTTATACCAAGCTTATGGTTTGGATTTTAATGTACTTATGCTTTATATTATGCAAATGAATTGGTAAGTTATGTTTTGATCTATACGAACTTACTAAGCATTCATTGCTTACGTTGTTTCTTTCTTATGATTTTTAGATTATCAAAAGCTCGATCGATTTGGAAGCTCATCGAAGATCTATCACACTATCCAGCATAAATATCGATAGTTTTTGAATGTTTTGGCCAAGGTTTATAATGGTATGTATAAGGTGAATTGTAATGGCATTTAGTTGAATGTTTAGTTGGTGATTTGGTATGTATAAGTTGTGGAAGTTAACTTGGTTGGTACAATTTGATACCTTGCTAAATTGTGTCATTTTGGATATCTTATGATGAATGTTTTGAATGGCTCCTATGGTATGTTTTGAACTGGTATGATTATGGTCAAGTTATGACATGTTTTGGAAAGTATGGAACTAGTATTTGATGATTGAAATGTGGTAAAGTTTTCATGTTTAATTAAGTATTGTTGAATGCATTTGAGGTGCCTTTGAATGACATATTGGTTAGTTAAATTACAGTTTTGGGAATGGCATATTCATATGTGTGTTTAGGTGGTGTTTTGATTCTTTGAAAGTGTGCAATATTGGCTTAAATGTTCTTGAATGATATGGTTTCAAAATGGCTTGATTTTAGGTAAATTTTCGCCTACACGGCCTAAGACACAGATGTGTGACTCAGCAGTGTGAGACACACGGCCCGGCGACAAGGCCGTGTGTCATCTAATAAATTCTTAGGCTGCAAGTCAGTGAGTTACATGGCCTAGCAAACGACTGCGTAACCCTACTCAGAGAGTTACACGGGTGAGGACAAGGGCTGGGACACGGCCGACTGTCCCTAGTTTGAAGGTTATATGGCCTGAGACATGGGCGTGTGTATTAGCTGTGTGAGGCACACAGACTAGCCATACAGTCGTGTGACCCTTGTTTCTAAATTTTTTTTACTTTTTCCTAGACTTTCCAAATGATTTCAATTTGGTCCCAAATCGTTTCTAAGGTATTTCTAGGGCCTCGAGGGCTTGATTTAGGGATTGGTTTATGATATGTTTACGTTACGGAATGAAATTAAGTTTAAATGTTTCGATTGTACGGTAATGCTCCATAACCCTAATTCAATGACGGATACGGGTTAGGGGTGTTACAGGAGGGGTCACAAATGGTCCTGCTTAAGTTCCAATCTCCTTTGATATGATTAATTCAATGTACTAATTCAAGAAAAGTAATGTCTAAATATGCCATTTAATAAAAATAAAAATATGAAAATTAAGGGTTCGCTAAATTGAACGAGCGTTAAACTCGCTCAACTTGTAACAACCCGATTTTGGGGCTAGTCGGAACAGTGATTTTGGGGCCGCTAATCTGAGGTTGCAAAAAATTATTTTGATATTATTGTAAGTGTTATAGTATGTTTATGAGGATGTATGAAAATTTTGGTGCATTAATTTTGGTGATTTCATGTTTAATTGTGAAAAAGGACTAAATCACATAAAGTGCGAAAGTTCTAATTTACAAGTAGAAGTGTCTAATAGCCATAGAATATTAAATTGCAGGTCCTTAAAGTGCAATTAGGCCATTAAGTGGGTGTGGCTGGCCATATGAAACAAGGAGACAAGGGCATTAAATTTTGGTCAAATTTTGGTGAAATTAGGTGATAAAAAATGAATAAAATAATCTAAATGAAAAAAGATGTCATCTTTCACTATTCATGCTTCTTCTCCACCTAAAATTGAGAGGAAATAAGGGTTCTTGGAGTTCAAAATTTTAACAACACAAATCTCTTGCAAGTAAGTGATTCTAGGGGCTTTTCTTGATAATTTTTGTACTTTTGGAACCTCCAAAGCTTAAGCTAGCTAATGTGGGGACTAATTTGCAATATGGTTGAAAGTTTAGGGACTTTCCATGAGAGTGTTTGTGTTATTTGCCGAGTTTTTATGGAAGAAAATGAATGTTAGTGAGCTAAGGAACAACTTTTGTGAAAGGTGTTACCATGAAAACACCTAAAATGGACTTAGTTGTAAAAGTTGTAATTTAGTAATAAATACATGAAATAATTGGTTTTATGAGTAGTTGTAAGAGAAATAAATGTTCATCTAGGCAGGGTTAATGAGAAAATGTGATGAAAAATGATTTACGAGCCTAGGGAAAAATAGTAATTTTGCCAAAGTATAAGGGCAAAATGGTCATTTTTGCCTAAGTAGAAATTTTGATGTATCATGAATTAGAAAGTGATTAAATAAGTGAATTTTATTATTATAGATCAAGAAGAGCATGAAAACAACCTTGACCAGGGAAAAGGCAAGGTTACGGATTAAGTCGTTGATCAACACATTTTGCACCGAGGTAAGTTTATGTGTAAACAATACATCTTTAATACATATGTAGTTACTGATTAGTGTATTACATGAATGAGATCAATTATGATTGAGATTGATTGAAATTGATAGATAGTGAGTAGTTCTTGTATGTACCTCGAATCGATACGTAAGTGTGGAAAAATATCCGAAATAATTAATTGGTGGGCTGTATGCGATACCACCTTATTACTTATTCACGATGGGCTATGTGCGATACCATCGTTTATATATCATTTGGTGGGCTATATGCCAAACCACCTTAAATATTCTTATTGGTGGGTTATGTAACACCCCTAACCCGTGTCCATCATCAGATTAGGGTTATGAGGCATTACCGAACTAAACTCAATTCCATATAGACATTTATTTAAAAAAAAACCAGCACAAACAATGCAATCTTTTCTAGTTCATAAAACATCATAATATACCAAACTAAATAATGTATAACTAGTTTATTTACAGGTACTTAATAAGTGTCAATGTCCGAACTTCATGACTTAAACATTCATGCAATCTAAACACTCGAAACATATCTCAACTTGTTTCAATATAAAAAAAATGTCATAAGTTAGACATAAATCAAAACACATATGTCATGATCTGGTATCATTCGAATTATTCAATACATGTGCATACTAAGTCAACCAACTATTTATATCAGTTAATAATAAAATGCATATGCAAACATAGTAGCTATATATCATGACCGAACATACTAATTTAATTTCCGTTTAAAATCATACCTAAACATTCGTATAACATTTTCATTTACTATCAATAGCAACTGAGACTATAAAGCCAACCAACTTATACATACTTCATTATAAAAGGGTAAACATCACATAACCACAATCACTTAAACATAACATTATTTATACTTACTAAATACATCCAACTTACATCTTTTACCCTATTGCCGAATCTCATGACTCAACTCTACTATCATTAGTAAAGCATATTAGACATGTAGCTCATAATTTATCTTGGTCAAGACTAAACACGCGACATAACCGCAACAACCTTGTTTAGTTTTAGCACATAACAAGCTAAGGCCAAGTTTGTATAATCAAATACCTAACATAATATATTTATATACCATATGATCACCTTTCCATATATATTTTAAGTCATGACTAAATCCAAACATCCATTACTATTTGATCAAGCTATTATAACAAAACATGGTAAATAACCTTAACCAAGAGACATAGCCATTTTCGCAAGGCTAAACTTATATTCAAGACCAAATATCATTGGTTTCAAAACTTAGTCTAACATATACATGCCTTAGAATAAAAAACTATGCTCGTAAGTACCAAAGGTGTTGATAGTGTGGTTAACTTCTCTGACGATCCTCTGAGCCCGTAGCTTGATCAAAAGTGTATAAAACAGAAAATAAACACACATGAAGTAAGCTTACTAGCTTAGTAAGTCTTAAGCAATTTAAAAAGAATAATTAAATTGGACATCTAAACATTTCGAGTCAAATACTTAATATTAGTTCAAGCTTTACCCAATGCACATATAGTAATTTCATTGCCGATTTTCAATACCATGCTTAACTTAACATTCTTCGTTATCTTACCTAACTTGATAACTTTCAATTCCATACCAAATATGTAACACCCCTAACCCGTATCCGTCGCCGGATTAGAGTACGGGCATTACTAAAGAATATTATCTTATTAGAACTTACTTAAGAATGAATACACATAATCAAAAATTTTTATCCCATATGGCCGAATTATACAAAATCATATTTATAAAATTTCATATACATTATAAAGCTTCAAAATAAGTTTGATACATCCCAAACACTCATCTAGATCAAATAATCACATATAGATAAACACGTATATATATATATATATTTATATCATAGACATGCTCATTTACCACATTCGAAAATAAGCCGGAATAGCTAATTCCTTAAACATTTTAATAACAAATGCATTTCTCTCATAGGCTTAGCCGAATACATGCATGCATTGCATAACCAAATTTTAACTCATGACATTGACAAAACTATACCCACGCACACTCTTTTCTAAATGATACTTACTTAACACATTAATTACTTTAACTATGTCATCTCCATTTATAATGCTAAGGCAAATAAACATTTCCAACGTTATACAACTTATACATACTTTACAAACATAACTCAAATCATATTCATATCAAATTTATAATATTCGAATACCTAACATATCCCTAAATAATTTAGCTTATAACATTTTCATGAGATCAACCCAATGGTACCATTTTATAACCGAATGCATACCTAAGCATAGCGAGTTTTCACAATTAATTAACTAAATTAAAGTAGCCATATTTCTAATTATTAGTCTATCACTTATACACATGAATAAGGTTCAGCCTTAAATTATCAAGTTAATCAACAAATAACAAAATATATATATATACACATTATGACATATACCTATTATGCCAATTCATAAAGTGCCTAATCCACATCCGGTCGCAAACGAAAATTCATAGCATGAATAGATCATATCATCAAAACACAAGAACAAAGTTTAATCAAAGTAAATAGCCATTTTCGTATGGCTAAGTATGTATATATACATGATTAAACATCATTAGTTAAAACAGCTTAGTCTAGCCTATACATGCTTTTTAAACTAAACCAAGTTATTCAATACCAAAAGTAAGTTGATAGTGCGGTGGACTTCTTCAAGGATTCTTCGAGTCCGTAGCTTGAACCTAAAATCTATAAAATAAAGGTAGACAAAAATACGCACAGTAAGCTTGCTAGCTTTGTAAGTCTCAAGCAACATTAATGACATATACACATATACTTAACGATTTAGCTTCCATACTTACGGCAATTAGCATAAATAATTCAATACGAATTTCGCCTAGCCGAATCTTAATCATATCCCTAATCCATCAATAGTAATTCATCACATGAATTTATACAATATCATTTCATATGTGCAACATATGCATTCGAATATTTCAAATTACATAAGCATGTCACATTCCGATCTCATTGCACCTCCCATCCATACCCGAATCCTCAAGTAACACAAATATATGTATATACCTCAATTTCTCATATGTACATAGATCATACCAATCAATGATAAGCTTAATATCATGAGATAGAATTCAATTTGAATCATTAATTTCACCACATCACAATTAGCTCATATAAAGATAAACTAACTTACCTTATTACTTACCAATACAATAGCTCATACTACTATGTATATACGCCTCAACTTATTTAACTCTCAAATTCTCTGTTATGGCCTATCACCGGCAATAAGCCTGCTAGGCATTTAAGCCCAAAATAAATCACCGGCACAAGGCCTGCTAGGCAATAAGCCTGAAATGAATCACCGGCACGAGACCTGCTAGGCAATAAGCCCGAAATAAATCACCGGCACGAGGCCTGCTAGGCAATAAGCTCGAAATGAATCACCGGCACGAGGCCTGCTAGGTAATAAGCTCGAACATTTCACATATTTAACAATTTCCATGCACATCACTTAACACTGAAATCACAAACATTTCCATATATACTTCATAATGCTTTCATATATTGAACCAAACCTATTTATTCGCATTGCACTTAACAAGAAATAAAATGCACTTCAATACATATCTTCACATTCGGCCATCTCCAAATTTTATGCTTTAAGTTTCCAAATTTCATCATTTAATAAGTTCATAATTAATTATTTAACATGTACGTGCTTAGGGACTTACCTCGACCGTCGACGGACCGCGTAAATCGGCTATTCGAAAACCTTCGTCTTTCCCCGATCCAATTCCGTTTTTCTTTGTTCATGATCTAAACACATTCAAATTTAGCTCATTCAAGTACATTTCATCTCAATTTAGTCCCTAAGCACATAGATAGGCAATTTACCCTTTTACCCCTACTATTTCACATTTTTGCAATTTAGTCCTATTTACGTAAAACACAAAATACATAAAATTTCACAACACTACTCAAGGGCCGAATCTCCCTAGGGACCTTACAAGTCCTTTTATTTCATTTATTTTGCATTTAAGCCCTCTCAAATTTTTATTTTTACAAATTAGCCTTAAATACTCAAATTTACTAAAAATTCCCATGCAAAATATACTAATCTTTAACATATCATTTACATAAAATCATAAAACACCAAGAATCACAAGAACATAGCAATGGCCGAACCTCATACATGCTCATTTTCAAATATTCTAACATGGGTCAACTACAGTTCAAAGCAACGATCTCAAAAAACGTAAAATTTATCGAAAACTAACTAAAAACTCACCTTGAATTTTAGCTTCAAAGTGCCGAAATTTCAAAGAAATAAAACCCTCCTTCCTTTCTCAACATTCGGCCATGCAAGAGTGGAGAAGATGATGGCTTTGTTTATGTTATTTTAACATATATATTAAGTAATTATTCAATTACTAATTTAACCTTTAAAAATAAATTAAAACTAATATATAACTTAAGGTTAGTTATGACAATTGCCACCCACTAACCTAGAAATGGGCTAATTGCCCTTTTAATACCCCATGTTAAGAAGCCATCATCAAATAGGCACTTTCTACTATAGATTGCAACTTTTTAACTTTACGCGATTAAGTCCTTTTTCTAAATTAAACACATAAACGAATAAAATTTTCTACGAAACCTCCACACACATCAATTCACATATAATAGACTCAAAATATAATATTAAAATATTTCTCAGACTCGGATTCGTGGTCTCGAAACCACCGTTCCGATTAGGGTCAAAATCGGTTTGTTACAACTCTCCCCCCTTAAGGATTTTCGTCCTCGAAAATCTTACCGTTAAACAAAGTCGGATATTGTTGCCTCAATGAATCCTCAGGCTCCCACGTAGCCTCTTCAACTCCGTGTCTATTCCATAATACTTTCACTAATGGAATCCTCTTATTTCTCAACTCTTTCATTTCCCGAGCTAAAATAGGGATCGGTTGTTCATCATATGTCAAATCGGATCAGATTTCAATCTCTGACGGTGTGATCACATGAGACGGATCTGATCTGTACTTACAAAGCATCGAAACGTGAAACACGTCATGTATCTTTTCTAACTCAGAGGGCAACTTCAATCTATAAGCAACAGGCCCAATACGTTCAGTGATTTCATAAGGTCCGATGAATCTCGGACTAAGTTTGCCTTTCCAACCAAATCGGAGTACTTTTTTCCAGGGAGAAACTTTCAAGAATACTCGATCTCCGACTTGAAATTCAACATCTTTACGTTTTAAATCAGCATAAGACTTTTGTCGGTCTAAGGCAGCTTTCAAAGTATCTCTGATCACAGCCACTTTTTGTTCAGTTTCTTTGATCAAATCAACCCCGTGTATTTTGTTTTCACTGAGCTCAGTCCAATATAACGGTGTTCGACATTTACGACCGTACAAAGCCTCGTAGGGCGCCATTTTGATACTAGATTGAAAGCTATTATTGTAAGCAAATTCAATCAAAGGTAGGTATCGTTCCCATGTACCTTCAAACTCGAGAACGCAACATCTCAACATG
The DNA here is from genome assembly GCA_005393395.2 of Gossypium australe. NCBI lineage: Eukaryota > Viridiplantae > Streptophyta > Magnoliopsida > Malvales > Malvaceae > Gossypium > Gossypium australe. The sequence goes on from CM016617.1 coordinate 66,839,638, forward strand.
TCCTCAAGTATCTGAATAGTTCGTTCAGACTGACCGTCCGTCTGCGGATGAAAGGTTGTACTAAAATGAAGTTTAGTACCCAAAGCATCTTGCAACTTCTTCCAAAACCGCGATGTGAATCTCAGGTCTCTGTCTGAAACAATAGAACTCGGTACACCATGCAATCTTACAATCTGTGATACATACAATTCAGCAAGTTTATCGAGTGAATAGTCTGTACGTACTGGCACAAAATGAGCTGATTTAGTCAGTTTATCAACTATAACCCAGACGGCATCTTTCTTACTTGGTGTCATAGGGAGACCAGATATAAAATCCATTGTAATTCTATCCCATTTCCATTCAGGTATCATGATTGGCTGAAGTAGTCCGGATGGCACTTGATGCTCAGCTTTTACTTGCTGACAAACTAAGCATTTCGAAACAAATTCAGATATATCCCGTTTCATGCCCGGCCACCAATAGAACTGTTTCAAATCATTGTACATCTTTGTGTTACCCGGATGTATCAACATTTGACTATTATGAGCTTCATCCAACACCATCTGAATCAAGTCAGCATTTCTCGGTACACACAATCGGCCTTTATAGCTCAAACAGTCATTTTTATCAATTCGAAACTCTGACTCTGTATCATTATTACATTGTGCTCATCTAGAAGTCATATCTTTGTCAACTTTCTGTGCATCGCTAATTTGCTGAATAAACAATGGTCTAGCCTTCATCTCGGCTATGATCGAACCAAATCTAGACATAACCATATGTGCGTTCAACGCACGAAGTGTAAACAATGATTTTTTACTTAGAGCATCCGCAACAACGTTAGCTTTTCCCGGATGATAGTCAATTACCAATTCGTAATCTTTTAGCAATTCCAACCACCTGCGCTATCTTAAATTCAGGTCTTTTTGAGTCATCAAATACTTTAGACTTTTGTGATCCGAGTAAACCTGGCATTTCTCGCCGAATAAGTAATGACGCCAAATATTCAGTGCGAATACAATGGCTGCAAGCTCTAAATCATGCGTCGGGTAGTTTCTTTCATGCGGCTTCAATTGTCTCGATGCGCAGGCTACTACTTTGCCTTCCTGCATCAATACGTAGCCCAAACCACTTAGGGAAGCATCAGAATACACAACAAATTCCTTACCCGATTCAGGCTGAGCTAATACTGGAGCTTCCGTCAAAAGGGTTTTCAACTGATCGAAACTTTTCTGACAATTTTCCGACCACACGAACTTTACATCATTCTGTAGTAGCTTTGTCAAAGGTGTAGCTATTACAGAAAAACCTTTCACAAACCGTTTGTAGTAGCCCGCAAGTCCCAGAAAACTTCGAATCTTGGAAACATTTTTCGGTGGCTTCCAATCAAGTATAGCGGAGATTTTGTTCGGATCGACTCGAATACCTGATGCTGAAACAACATGTCCCAAAAAGCTGACCTCTTTCATCCAAAACTCACACTTACTAAACTTCGCATACAACTGTTGATCTCTCAAAGTTTGTAGCATTAATCTCAAATGCTCGGCATGCTCGGTTTCATCTTTGGAGTAGATCAGTATATCATCAATAAACACTACTACAAACCGATCCAAAAACTGTCTGAAGACTCGATTCATTAGATCCATAAAAATAGCAGGTGCATTAGTCAGTCCAAAAGGCATAACCAGAAACTCAAAATGTCTGTACCTCGTTCGGAATGCAGTCTTTGGCACGTCTGTATCTCTGACTCGCAACTGATAATAGCCCGATCTCAAATCTATCTTCGAAAATACTGAAGCCCCTTTCAACTGATCAAACAAGTCATCAATCCGAGGTAACGGGTACTTATTCTTTATAGTTACCTTATTCAGTTGCCGATAATCAATACACATTCGCATCGTTCCATCTTTCTTTTTCACAAAAAGAACTGGTGCACCCCAAGGAGAAAAGCTCGGTCATGCAAAGCCCCTATCGGTTAACTCTTGTAACTATGCTTTCAAATCTTTTAACTCAGTAGGTGCCATCCGATACGGAGCTATCGAGATAGGAGTCGTCCCCGGTACTAATTCAATGCCAAACTCAATCTCTCGTACTGGTGGTAAACCCGGTAATTCTTCAGGAAATACATCTGGGTATTCACACACAACTGGTACTGATTCAATCTGCTTTTCAGATACTTTATTATCCAACACATAAGCCAAATAAGTTTCATACCCTTTTCTCACATATTTTCGGGCTAACATCAAAGATATCACTGTAGGCAACCCACTCAAATTATTAGATTCAACCCGGATGATCTCCCCGTTTTGGCATCTCAAATCAATGATCTTTCTTTTACAATTCACCACTGCATCATACAAAGTTAGCCAGTCCATTCCCAGAATTATATCAAACTCGTTGAAAGGCAATAACATTAAATCGGCTGGAAAGCAAGAATCCTGAATCATCAATGGGCAACCTTTACACACTTTATCAACCATTACACAGCGACCCAAAGGGCTGGACACACGGATCACAAACTCAGTAGACTCAACAGGTAGAGTCTTACTGAATACTAGAGTTTCACACACATATGAATGAGTTGAACCAGGATCAATCAATGCAATCACACTAGTATCATAAAGTGTAAAAGTACCGGTAATAACATCTGGGGACGAAGCATCCTTCCTAGCTCGTACAGCATAAGCTCTAGCTGGTGCTCTAGCCTCGGATTGAACTGTAGTGTTCTTCGTTCCTCTCTGACTACCACCTACATTGCCTGAATGTCTAGGTGGCCTGCCTCGTGCTAACGTGTTGCTCGACTTAATGTTCTGAACTGTATTTTGCTCTACTAACATCGGGCATTCCCTAATAAAATGATCTGAAGATCCACATTTAAAGCAAGACCGATCACGAAATCTACAACTCCCGGAATGCCATTTACCACAATGCTTGCATTCAACTCGATTCTGTTGAGCATTACCTACACTAGCCATCGAAGTGGCTTGTGAACTCACTGGAGGTCGATCTCATCTAGGCATGTCGGAAATAGTCTTGTGTCGGCTTAAGTCATCTATGAACTTATTAGGCACTGAATGGAAAGTCTTACTCGATGATCTTTTCCGACTGTCTCTACCTTCTACCTCAGCTTTTCTTTTCTCCTTTCCAAGTACTTTGGCTTTACAAGCTCGCTCGACTAATGTCACGAATTCTTTGATTTCAAGAATGCCAACAAGCAATATCTTCATTCAAACCGTCTTCGAACCTCTTGCACATAATGGCTTCAGTTGATACACACTCTCGGGCATATCAGCTCAATCTGACAAATTTTCGCTCATATTCAGTCACAGTCATTTGCCCATGTTTTAGTTCAAGAAATTCTTTACGCTTCTGGTCGATGAACCTCTGGCTGATATATTTCTTGCGGAATTCATTCTGGAAGAAATCCCACGTCACTTTTTCTTTTGGAACCACTGATACTAGTGTATTCCACCAGTGATATGCAGTGTCCCGAAGTAAAGATATAACACACTTCAGGCATTCGTCTGGAGTACAAGATAGCTCATCGAGTACCCGAATAGTGTTATCAAGCCACATTTCGGCTCGCTCTGCATCATCATCATCATTGGCCCTGAATTCTTCGGCCCCAAATTTCCTGATTTTATCAACTGGAGGCCGGCTAGATCTCATCGGATATATCATCGGGGGTGCTGAAGGTATCGGAGTTGGATTATTCGGGGCTGGAGGTTGTTGTACAGCCGGGTTAGTTTGAATAAACTGGGTAAACCACTCGTTCATCATCTGGTAGAAGGCTTGTTTAGCCTCCCCCTCATGGCTACCAGAAATTGGTCGAGAGTCTACCGGTGCTGATCCGCGTGCACGGTCAGGCGCTACACTCTCTACATCATCCGCTACGGCTCTATCGGGATCAGTATCCATTTATTATATAAAACACAGTTTGGAATGTCAGAAGTCACCACACTATCAAATATACAATAAAGGCATGTATAGCTAGACCCTCACACGCTACGGTAGTCCTAGAATCGACTAAACCGTAAGCTCTGATACTAATAAAATGTAACACCCCTAACCCGTATCCGTCGCCGGATTAGAGTACGGACATTACTAAAGAATATTATCTCATTAGAACTTACTTAAGAATGAATACACATAATCAAAAATGTTTATCCCATATGGCCGAATTATACAAAATCATATTTATAAAATTTCATATACATTATAAAGCTTCAAAATAAGTTTGATACATCCCAAACACTCATCTAGATCAAATAATCAAATATAGATAAACACGTATATATATATATATATATATATATATATATATATATCATAGACATGCTCATTTACCACATTCGAAAATAAGCCGGAATAGCTAATTCCTTAAACATTTTAATAACAAATGCATTTCTCTCATAGGCTTAGCCGAATACATGCATGCATTTCATAACCAAATTTTAACTCATGACATTGAAAAAACTATACACACGCACACTCTTTTCTAAATGATACTTACTTAACACATTAATTACTTTAACTATGTCATCTCCATTTATAATGCTAAGCAAATAAACATTTCCAACGTTATACAACTTATACATACTTTACAAACATAACTCAAATCATATTCATATCAACTTTATAATATTCGAATACCTAACATATCCCTAAATAATTTAGCTTATAACATTTTCATGAGATCAACCCAACGAATGCATACCTAAGCATAGCGAGTTTTCACAATTAATTAACTAAATTAAAGTAGCCATATTTCTAATTATTAGTCTATCACTTATACACATGAATAAGGTTCAGCCTTAAATTATCAAGTTAATCAACAAATAACAAAATATATATATATACACATTATGACATATACCTATTATGCCAATTCATAAAGTGCCTAATCCACATCCGGTCGCAAACGAAAATTCATAGCATGAATAGATCATATCATCAAAACACAAGAACAAAGTTTAATCAAAATAAATAGCCATTTTCGCATGGCTAAGTATGTATATATACACGATTAAACATCATTAGTTAAAACAGCTTAGTCTAGCCTATACATGCCTTTCTAAACTAAACCAAGTTATTCAATACCAAAAGTAAGTTGATAGTGCGGTGGACTTCTTCAAGGATTCTTCGAGTCCGTAGCTTGAACCTAAAATCTATAAAATAAAGGTAGACAAAAATACGCACAGTAAGCTTGCTAGCTTTGTAAGTCTCAAGCAACACTAATGACATATACACATATACGTAACGATTTAGCTTCCATACTTACAGCAATTAGCATAAATAATTCAATACGAATTTCGCCTAGCCGGATCTTAATCATATCCCTAATCCATCAATAGTAATTCATCACATGAATTTATACAATATCATTTCATATGTGCAACATATGCATTCGAATATTTCAAATTACATAAGCATGTCACATTCCGATCTCATTGCACCTCCCATCCATACCCGAATCCTCAAGTAACACAAATATATGTATATACCTCAATTTCTCATATGTACATAGATCATACCAATCAATGATAAGCTTAATATCATGAGATAGAATTCAATTTGAATCAATAATTTCACCACATCACGATTAGCTCATATAAAGATAAACTAACTTACCTTATTACTTACCAATACAATAGCTCATACTACTATGTATATACGCCTCAACTTATTTAACTCTCAAATTCTCTGTTATGGCGTATCACCGGCAATAAGCCTGCTAGGCATTTAAGCCCGAAATAAATCACCGGCACAAGGCCTGCTAGGCAATAAGCCTGAAATGAATCACCGGCACGAGGCCTGCTAGGCAATAAGCCCGAAATGAATCACCGGCACGAGGCCTGCTAGGCAATAAGCCCGAAATGAATCACCGGCACGAGGCCTGCTAGGTAATAAGCCCGAACATTTCACATATTTAACAATTTCCATGCACATCACTTAACACTGAAATCACAAACATTTCCATATATACTTCATAATGCTTTCATATATTGAACCAAACCTATTTATTCACATTACACTTAACAAGAAATAAAATGCACTTCAATACATATCTTCACATTCGGCCATCTCCAAATTTTATGCTTTAAGTTTCCAAATTTCATCATTTAATAAGTTCATAATTAATTATTTAACATGTACTTGCTTAGGGACTTACCTCGACCGTCGACGGACCGCGTAAACCGGCTATTCGAAAACCTTCGTCTTTCCCCGATCCAATTCCGTTTTTCTTTGTTCATGATCTAAACACATTCAAATTTAGCTCATTCAAGTACATTTCATCTCAATTTAGTCCCTAAGCACATAGATAGGCAATTTACCCTTTTACCCCTACTATTTCACATTTTTGCAATTTAGTCCTATTTACGTAAAACACAAAATACATAAAATTTCACAACACTACTCAAGGGCCGAATCTCCCTAGGGACCTTACAAGTCCTTTTATTTCATTTATTTTGCATTTAAGCCCTCTCAAATTTTTATTTTTACAAATTAGCCTTAAATACTCAAATTTACTAAAAATTCCCATGCAAAATATACTAATCTTTAACATATCATTTACATAAAATCATAAAACACCAAGAATCACAAGAACATAGCAATGGCCGAACCTCATACATGCTCATTTTCAAAAATTCTAACATGGGTCAACTACAGTTCAAAGCAACGATCTCAAAAATGTAAAATTTATCGAAAACTAACTAAAAACTCACCTTGAATTTTAGCTTCAAAGTGCCGAAATTTCAAAGAAATAAAACCCTCCTTCCTTTCTCAACATTCGGCCATGCAAGAGTGGAGAAGATGATGGCTTTGTTTATGTTATTTTAACATATATATTAAGTAATTATTCAATTACTAATTTAACCTTTAAAAATAAATTAAAACTAATATATAACTTAAGGTTAGTTATGACAATTGCCACCCACTAACCTAGAAATGGGCTAATTTCCCTTTTAATACCCCATGTTAAGAAGCCATCATCAAATAGGCACTTTCTACTATAGATTGGAACTTTTTAACTTTACGCGATTAAGTCCTTTTTCTAAATTAAACACATAAACGAATAAATTTTTCTTCGAAACCTCCACACACATCAATTCACATATAATAGACTCAAAATATAATATTAAAATATTTCTCAGACTCGGATTCGTGGCCCCGAAACCACCGTTCCGATTAGGGTCAAAATCGATTTGTTACAAAATACATCAATTGCTGAATATACATAAATAATCACAAACCTAGGTGTATAAGTTTACCTACATAAACATTTTAACCTCAATCATGCTTTCGAATTTTCAACAACTGCATGGCATAATTCAAATACAAACTTCATAACCAAATGAAGAACACATTTCCTTCATCATTTATTTACATCATTTTCATAGTATATAAATATATAACATCAAAGTATGGAAGTTCTTACCTAGTAGCCGAGTTAACAAATTTATTTTCAATGCTCAAGCTTACATAGTCTATTTCATAACTTTACCATTTAGTAACTGAAATTCGGAAATAGAAAATTCACCAGCATGTAACAAGCTATTCACTAATTTGAATCACATACACCGGCAATCCAGCCTGCTAGACTTGAAGTCCGAGGTTCAATACACTGGCATTTAGCCTGCTAGGCATTTAGCCCGAAATAAATCACTGGCACAAGGTCTACTAGGCATTGAACCCTAAATAAATCACCAGCACAAGGCCTGCTAGGCATTTAGCCCGAAATAAATCACCAGCACAAGGCCTGCTAGACTTGAAGCTCGAATATCAATATGCTCAATTCTTCAATTCACATTTCACTATGCTAACTTCACAACCACTCATATATCACATGTTAAATTCACATATCAACCAAATACACGTATTCACATTACATTAACTAAACTTATAAACGATTCAATTTAGTACCCTTGCATTCGGCTAATACATGTTTTCATGCTAATAATATTAAAATTTCATCATTCATTAGATTCATAAATAATTCCTTAACACATATTTGCTTAAGAACTTACCTCGACCGTCGAAGGATCTCGTAAACCGGCTATTCAAAAACCTTCGTCTTTCCCCGATCCAAATTCGTTTTTCTTTGTTCTTGATCTAAACACATTAAAATTTAGCTCATTCAAGTACATTTCATCTCAATTTAGTCTCTAGGCACATAAATAGGCAATTTACCATTTTACCCCTACTATTTCATATTTTTACAATTTAGTCCTATTTGTATAAAACACAAAATACACATAATTTCTCAATACTACTCAAGGGCCAAATTTATATAAGGACTATAAAAGTCCATTTCTTTCATAAATTTCACAAATAAGCCCTTCTAAAATTTATTTTTTTCAAATTAGCCCTAAATACTCAATTTCACCAAAACTTCCAATACAAAATATACTAATCTTTAACATATCTTTAATATAAAATCATAAGACATCAAAAACCACAAGAACATAGCAATGGCCGAACATCAAGCATGCTTATTTTTAAAAATTCTAACATGGGTTAGCTACGGTTCGAAGTAACGATCTCAAAAACGTAAAAATTAACAAAAACCGACATCAAACTAACCTTTAATCACCAATTTCTCCTTGGCCGAATGTTAAACCTTGTTCTTTCTTTCGTTATGCAATTCGGCTAAGAAAATGAAGATGATAACATGCATGTTTTGTTTTATTTTAACATATATATGTTTATTACCAAATTACTTAATTAACCTATTAATAAAAATAAAACTAACATATTAACCAAGGGCATTTGTGACATATGCCGCCCACTATCCTTAAACATGGGGAAATTACCCTCAAAGGCTTTCGTATTAAAAGACCACTATCAAAATGACACTTTTCACTATAGTTTGCCACTTTTGCACTTTACGCGATTAAATCCTTTTTCAAAAATTAAACACACAAACGATTAAATTTTCATACGAAACTTTCACACACATCAATTCACATATAATAAACACAAAATATAATACTAAAATATTTCTCGGACTCGGATTCGTGGTCTCGAAACCACCGTTCCGATTAGGGTCAAAATCGATCTGTTACAACTCTCCCCCTTACGGATTTTCGTCCCCGAAAAGCTTACCGTTAAACAAAGTTGGATATTGTTGCCTCATTGAATCCTCAGGCTCCCACGTAGCCTCTTCAACTCCGTGCCTATTCCATAGTACTTTCACTAATGGAATCCTCTTGTTTCTCAACTCTTTCATTTCCTGAGCTAAGATACGGATCGGTTCTTCCTCATATGTCATATCGGATCGGATTTGAATCTCAGACGGAGCGATCACATGTGACGGATCTGATCTATATCTACAAAGCATCGAAACGTGAAATACGTTGTGTATCTTTTCTAATTCAGAGGGCAATTTCAATCTATAAGCAACAGGCCCAATGCATTCGATGATCTCGTACGGTCGGATAAACCTCGGGCTTAATTTACCTTTCTGACAAAATCGGAGTACTTTCTTCCACGGGGAAACTTTTAAAAATACTCGATTTCCGACTTGAAATTCAATGTCTTTACATTTCAAATCAGCATAAGACTTTTGACGATCTGAAGCAGCTTTCAAAGTATCTCTGATCACAGCCACTTTCTGTTCAGTCTCTTTAATCAGATCAACCCCGTGTATCTTGTTTTCACTGAGCTCAGTCCAATACAATGGTGTACGACACTTGGGACCATAAAAAGCCTCGTATAGTGCCTTTTTGATACTAGATTGAAAACTGTTATTATAAGCAAATTTAATCAGAGGCAAGTATCTTTCCCACGTACCTTCAAACTCGAGAATGCAACATCTCAACATGCCCTCAAGTATCTGAATAGTTCATTCAGACTGACCGTCTGTCTGCGGATGAAAGACTGTACTAAAGTGGAGTTTAGTACCTAAAGCATCTTGCAACTTCTTCCAAAACCGCGATGTGAATCTCGGGTCTCTGTCTGAAACAATGGAATTCGGTACACCATGCAACCTCACAATCTATGATACATACAATTCAGCAAGTTTGTCGAGCGAATAGTTCATACGAACCGGTACAAAATGAGCTGACTTGGTCAGTCTATCTACTATAACCCAGACTGCGTCTTTCTTGCTTGGTGTTGTAGGCAAACCGGATACAAAAACCATAGTGACTCTATCCCATTTCCATTCAGGTATCATGATCGGTTGAAGTAACCCGGAAGGCACTTGATGCTCGGCTTTTACTTGCGGACAAACTAAGTATTTCGAAACAAATTCAGATATATCCCGTTTTATGCCCGGCCACCAATAGAACTGTTTCAAATCATTATACATCTTTGTGCTACCCGGATGTATCGACATTTGACTATTATGAGCTTCATCCAATACCATCTGAATCAAGTCTGCATTTCTCGGTACACACAATCGGCCTTTAAAGCTCAAACAGTCATTTTTATCAATTCGAAACTCTGACTCTGCATCATTTTCACACTGTGCTCGTCTAGTAGTCATATCTTTGTCAACTTTCTGTGCATCGCTAATTTACTGAATAAACAACGGTCTAGCCTTCATCTCAGCTATGATCGAACCATCACCAGACATAACCATATGTGCGTTCAACGCATGAAGAGCAAACAATGATTTTCGACTTAATGCATCTGCAACAACGTTAGCTTTTCCCGGATGATAGTCAATTACCAATTCGTAATCTTTTAGCAATTCCAACCATCTGCGTTGTCTTAAATTCAGGCCTTTTTGAGTCATCAGATACTTCAGACTTTTGTGATCCGAGTAAACGTGACATTTCTCGCCGAAAAAGTAATGGCGCCAAATCTTCAGTGCTAACACAATGGCTGCAAGCTCTAAATCATGCGTCGGGTAATTTCTATCATGCGGCTTCAATTGTCTCGAAGCATAGGCTACTACTTTGCCTTCCTGCATCAAAACGTAGCCCACACCACTTAAAGAAGCATCAGAATACACAACAAATTCTTTACCCGATTCAAGCTGAGCTAACACTGGAGCTTCCGTCAAAAGGGCTTTCAACTGATCGAAACTTTTCTGACACTTTTCCGACCACTCGAAATTGACATCTTTCTGTAGTAACTTTGTCAAAGGTGTAGCTATCACAGAAAAACCTTCCACAAATCGTCTGTAGTAGCCCACAAGTCCCAAAAAAATTTGAATTTCGGAAACATTCTTGGGTGGCTTCCAATCAAGTATAGCCGATATTTTGTTTGGATCAACCCGAATACCTGACGCTGAAACAACATGACCCAGGAAGCTGACTTCCTTCATCTAGAACTCACATTTACTAAATTTTGCATACAACTGCCGATCTCGCAAAGTTTGTAGCACTAATCTCAAATGCTCGGCGTGCTCAGTTTCATCTCTGGAGTAGATCAAGATATCATCTATAAACACTACCACAAACCGATCCAAAAACTGTCTGAAGACCCGATTCATCAAATTCATAAAAACAACAGGTGCATTAGTAAGCCCAAAAGGTATAACCAAAAACTCAAAATGTCTGTACCTCGTTCGGAATGCAGTCTTAGGCACATCAGAATCTCTGACTCGCAGTTGATAATAACCCGATCTCAGATCAATCTTTGAAAACACTGAAGCCCCTTTCAACTGGTCAAACAAATCGTTAATTCGAGGCAACGGGTATTTATTCTTTATTGTCACTTTATTTAACTGCCGATAATCAATACCCATTCGTATGGTCCCATCTGTCTTTTTCACAAATAAAACCGATGCACCCCAAGGAGAGAAACTCAGTCGGGCAAAGCCTCTATCTGACAACTCTTGCAACTGTGCTTTCAACTCTTTCAACTCGGTAGGTGCCATCCGGTATGGAGCTATCGAAATCAGAGTCGTCCCTGGAACTAGTTCGATGCCAAATTCAATCTCTCGTACTGGTGGTAGACCTGGTAATTCTTTAGGAAACACATCTGGGTATTCATTCACAATCGGTACTGATTCAATATGCTTTTCGGACACTTTATTATCCAACACATAAGCCAAGTAAGCTTCACATCCTTTTCTTAGATACTTTCAAGCTAACATCGAGGATATAACAGTAGGCAGCCCGCTCAAATCATTAGATTCAACCCGTATGATATCTCCGTTCTGGCATCTCAAATCAATAATCTTCCTTTTTCAATTCACCACTACATCATGCAAAGTTAGCCAGTCCATTCCCAAAATTATATCAAACTCGTCGAAGGGCACCAATATTAAATCAGCTGGGAAACAGGAATCCCGAATCATCAACGGGCAACTTTTACACACTCTATCAACAAGTACACAGCGACCCAAAGGGTTGGACACACGGATCACAAACTCAGTAGACTCAACAGGTAGAGTCTTACTGGATACTAAAGTTTCACACACATACGAATGAGTCGAACCAGGATCAATCAATGCAATCATAGTAGTATCACAAAGTGTGAAAGTACCGGTAATGACATCTGGGGAAGAAGCATCCTCTCTGGCTCGTATAGCATAAGCTCTAGCTGGACCTCTAGCCTCTGATCGAACTGCAGTGTCCTTCGTCCCTCTCTGATTGCCACCTACATTGCCTGAATGTCTGGGTGGTCTGCCCCATGCTTGTGTGCTGTTCGGTTTAGTGTTCTGAGCTGTATTTTGCTCGGCTAGAATCGGGCACTCTCGAATAAAATGATCTGATGATCCACATTTAAAGCAGGACTGATCATGAAATCTACAACTACCAGAATGCCATTTCCCAAAATGTTTGCACTCAGCTCGGTTCTGCGGAACATTACCAACACTAGCCATCGAAGTGGCTCGGGAATTCACTGGAGGTCGATCACGTCTAGGCAAGTCTGAAGTAGCTTTATGTCGGCTGAAGTCATCTCTGAACTTTTTAGGCACTGAATGGAAAGTCTTACTCGATGATCTTTTACGAGTGTCTCTAGCTTCAATTTCAGCCTTTCTTTTCTCCTTTCCGAGCTCATCAGCTTCGCAAGCTCGCTCGACTAGAGTCACAAACTCTTTGATTTCAAGAATGCCAACAAGCAACTTTATATCTTCATTCAAACCGTCTTCGAACCTTTTGCACATAATGGCTTCAGTTGATATACACTCTCGGGCATATCGGCTCAATCTGACGAATTTCCGCTCATATTCAGTCACGGTCATTCGCCCCTGTTTCAGTTCAAGAAATTCCTTACGTTTCTGGTCGATGAACCTCTAGTTGATATATTTCTTGCGGAATTCATTCTGAAAGAAATCCCACGTCACTTTTTCTTTTGGAACCACTGATACTAGTGTATTCCACCAGTGATATGCAGTGTCCCGAAGTAAAGATATAGCACACTTCAAGCATTCATCTGGAGTACAAGATAGCTCATCAAATACCCGAATAGTGTTATCAAGCCACATTTCGGCTCGCTCTGCGTCATCATCATCATTGGCCTTGAATTCTTTGGCCCCATATTTCCTGATTTTATCCACTGGAGGCCTACTAGATCTCATCGGATCTATCATCGGGGGTGCTGAAGGTACCGGAGTTGGATTATTCGGGGGTGGAGGTTGTTGTACAGCCGGGTTAGCCTGAATAAACTGGGTAAACCACTCGTTCATCATCTGATAGAAGGCTTGTTTAGCCTCCCCCTCATGGCTACCCGAAACTGGTCGAGAGTCTACCGGCGCTGATCCGCGTGCACGGTTAGGCGCTACACTCTCTACATCATCCGCTACGGCTCTATCGGGATCAGTATCCATTTACTATATAAAACACAGTTCGGAATGTCAGAAGTCACCACACTATCAAATATACATTTAAGGCATGTATAGCTGGACTCTCACGCGCTACGGTAGTCCTAGAATCGACTAAACCGTAAGCTCTGATACCAATCAAATGTAACACCCCTAACCCGTGTCCGTCGTCAGATTAGGGTTATGAGGCATTACCGAACTAAACTCAATTCCATATAGACATTTATTTAAAAAAACCCAGCACAAACAATGCAATCTTTTCTAGTTCATAAAACATCATAATATACCAAACTAAATAATGTTTAACTAGTTTATTTACAGGTACTTAATTAGTGTCAATGTCTGAACTTCATGAATTAAACATTCATGCAATCTAAACACTCGAAACATATCTCAACTTGTTTCAATATAAAAAAAATGTCATAAGTTAGACATAAATCAAAACACATATGTCATGATCTGGTTTCATTCAAATTATTCAATACATGTGCATACTAAGTCAACCAACTATTTATATCATTTAATAATAAAATGCATATGCAAACATAGTAGCTATATATCATGACCGAACATACTAATTTACTTTCCGTTTAAAATCATACCTAAACATTCGTATAACATTTTCATTTACTATCAATAGCAACTGAGACTATAAAGCCAACCAACTTATACATACTTCATTATAAACGGGTAAACATCACATAACCACAATCACTTAAACATAACATTATTTTTACTTACTAAATACATCCAACTTACATCTTTTACCCTATTGCTGAATCTCATGACTCAACTCTACTATCATTAGTAAAGCATATTAGACATGTAGCTCATAATTTATCTTGGTCGAGACTGAACATGCGACATAACCGCAACAACCTTGTTTAGTTTTAGCACATAACAAGCTAAGGCCAAGTTTGTATAATCAAAAACCTAACATAATATATTTATATACCATATGATCACCTTTCCATATATATTTTAAGTCATGACTAAATCCAAACATCCATTACTATTTGATCAAGCTATTATAACAAAACATGGTAAATAACCTTAACCAAGAGACATAGCCATTTTCTCATGGCTAAACTTATATACAAGACCAAATATCATTGGTTTCAAAACTTAGTCTAACATATACATGCCTTAGAATCAAAAACTAAGCTCGTAAGTACCAAAGGTGTTGATAGTGTGGTTAACTTCTCTGACGATCCTCTAAGCCCGTAGCTTAATCAAAAGTCTATAAAACAGAAAATAAACACACACGAAGTAAGCTTACTAGCTTAGTAAGTCTTAAGCAATTTAAAAAGAATAATTAAATTGGACATCTAAACATTTCGAGTCAAATACTTAATATTAGTTCAAGCTTTACCAAATGCACATGTAGTAATTTCAATGCCGATTTTCAATACCATGCTTAACTTAACATTCTTTCTTATCTTACCTAACTGCATAACTTTCAATTCCATACCAACTACATCAATTGCTGAATATACATAAATAATCACAAACCTAGGTGTATAATAAACATTTTAACCTCAATCATGCTTTCGAATTTTCAACCACCGCATGGCATAATTCAAATACAAACTTCATAACCAAATGAAGAACACATTTCCTTCATCATTTTATTTACATCATTTTCATAGTATATAAATATATAACATCAAAGTATGGAAGTTCTTACCTAGTAGCCGAGTTAACAAATTTATTTTCAATGCTCAAGCTTACATAGTCTATTTCATAACTTTACCATTTAGTAACTGAAATTCGGAAATAGAAAACTCACCAGCATGTAACAAGCTATTCACTAATTTGAATCACAACACCAGCAATCCAGCCTGCTAGACTTGAAGTCCGAGGTTCAATACACTGGCATTTAGCCTGCTAGGCATTTAGCCTGAAATAAATCACTGGCACAAGGCCTGTTAGGCATTTAGCCCGAAATAAACCACCGGCACAAGGCCTGCTAGGCATTTAGCCCGAAATAAATCACCGGCACAAGGCCTGCTAGGCATTTAGCCCGAAATAAATCACCGGCACAAGGCCTGCTAGGCTTGAAGCCCGAATATCAATATGCTCAATTCTTCAATTCACATTTCATTATGCTAACTTCACAACCACTCATATATCACATGTTAAATTCACATATCAACCAAATACACGTATTCACATTACATTAACTAAACTTATAAACGATTCAATTTAGTACCCTTGCATTCGGCTAATACATGTTTTCATGCTAATAATATTAAAATTTCATCATTCATTAGATTCATAAATAATTTCTTAACACATATTCGCTTAAGAACTTACCTCGACCGTCGAAGGACCTCGTAAACCGGCTATTCAAAAACCTTCGTCTTTCCCCGATCCAAATCCGTTTTTCTTTGTTCTTGATCTAAACACATTAAAATTTAGCTCATTCAAGTACATTTCATCTCAATTTAGTCTCTAGGCACATAAATAGGCAATTTACCATTTTACCCCTACTATTTCATATTTTTACAATTTAGTCCTATTTGTATAAAACACAAAATATACATAATTTCTCAATACTACTCAAGGGCCGAGTTTATATAAGGACTATACAAGTCCATTTCTTTCATAAATTTAGCAAATAAGCCCTTCTAAAATTTATTTTTTTCAAATTAGCCCTAAATACTCAATTTCACCAAAACTTCCAATACAAAATATACTAATCTTTAACATATCTTTAATATAAAATCATAAGAAATCAAAAACCACAAGAACATAGCAATGGCCGAACATCAAGCATGCTTATTTTTAAAAATTCTAACATGGGTCAACTACGGTTCGAAGCAACGATCTCAAAAACGTAAAAATTAACAAAAACCGACATCAAACTAACCTTTAATCACCAATTTCTCCTTGGCCGAATGTTAAGCCTTGTTCTTTCTTTCTTTATGCAATTCGGCTAAGAAAATGAAGATGATAACATGCACGTTTTGTTTTATTTTAACATATATATGTTTATTACCAAATTACTTAATTAACCTATTAATAAAAATAAAACTAACATATTAACCAAGGGCATTTGTGACATATGCCGCCCACTATCCTTAAACATGGGGAAATTACCCTCTAAGGCTTTCATATTAAAAGAACACTATCAAAATGACACTTTTCACTATAGTTTGCCACTTTTGCACTTTACGCGATTAAGTCCTTTTTCAAAAATTAAACACACAAACGATTAAATTTTCATACGAAACTTTCACACACATCAATTCACATATAATAAACAAAAAACATAATATTAAAATATTTCTTGGACTCGGATTCGTGGTCTCGAAACCACCGTTCTGATTAGGGTCAAAATCAGTCTGTTACAGGTTATGTGCGATAACACCCTATTATTGATTAATGGTAGGCTGTGTGCGGAACCACCGGGTACATAGTATTATTTCAAGGGGTTCATCGAGAAATTATATAAGTAAATGTTTCATGTTGCCTTGTGGTGACGAGTGCAGGGAATGTGTACAAGTAATTGTGAGCAATATATATGTTGTATGGTTGGAATGTGGTAATAGTTGAGATGAGTAAGCATGATCATAGACATGTGAATTGTTCTTACTTATTATGAAATGTTATTGATCGATTGGCATATGTTATGATGCTTATAGTTTACATGTAAACTTACTAAGCTTAAAGCTTACTCCCTTTCTGTACCCTTGTTTTATAGTGTCAAAGAGCCGGTTCAGGATACGAGGATAATTTGAAGATCATCCACACTATCAACTCATCTCAGTATATCTAGACTTAGCATTTTGAGTATGGCATGTATAGGGCTAGACTTAGTGAAATGTTATGTTATTTTGGCCAAGTGTGTTGGCTTTTCCAAGGATGAACTCCTTTGTAAATGGCCATATTTAATGGCTCATTATTATGAATATATGGAAATATGAGGTTATTCATGTTTGTGTATGACGTATGATTGGGTTAATTGGCAATGGTTCAATTGAATTTATGTTGCATGAGTTAGGGTGATAAAAAGAACTTGGCAAATAGCCTTGTTCTTATCCACACGGGTAGGCACACGAGCGTGTGTCTAGGCCGTGTGTGGCAAACGGTCAGGTCCATGGGTGTGTGACCAGGCCATGTGTCCCCTGCATGTTAATGTTGCAAATTAGTGTCGACCACGGGCTAGACATGCGGGCGTGTGCCTAGGCCGTGTGCCCCTTATTTGTTTGGTGACGTTACAAACAGAATACCCAGGTTTTCACACACAGGTGATGACACGGGCGTGTCTAGGCCGTGTGGAGAACACGGGCCAAGGACACGGGCATGTGTCCGGCTGTGTGAAAACCCTGTAGGTTTGAAGAGAAAATAAATTCCACACGGGCTAGGGACATGGGCATGTGTGACCACACAGCTTGCCCACACGGGCATGTCCTATTTCACACGGGCGTGTGGCCCTGTTAAGGCAAAATTTTTCTAAGTTTACAAAAGTTCCCAGTTTGACTCCGAGGCCCTATGTTTGCATGTTTAAGGCCTCGTAGGTCTATAATAAGAATGTTATGAATGAAGATGAAAACTTTTAAGTTGGAATAAAATTTGATAGCCCAAAGTTCTGTGTTCAAGTGAGTTAAGTCCGGTAATGCCTCGTACCCAGTTTCTATTTTGAATACGGGTAAGGGGTGTTACACAACTTCACCATCCCAATAGTGCTTGAGACGTTGACCATAAACTTTAAACGTACCTCCATTATTGTCGAGCAATTCTACAACTCTATATTGATAAACATTGTGAATGATAAAAGGTCCATTCCATTGGGATTTGAGCTTCCCAGGAAATAACCATAGCCTTGAATTAAATAAAAACATTTTTTGACTTTCTTTGAATTCACGAGGTTGTATACGACTATTGTGACATCTCTTAATCTTTTCTTTAAACATCTTGGCATTCTCGTATGAAAATAGCCTCAACTCCTTCAACTCATCAAGTTATAACATTATTCTCTCATCGGCTTACTTTAGCTCAAAATTTAATTGTTTCAAGGCCCAGTGAGCATCATTTTCCAACTATAGCAGCAAATGACATGCCTTTCAAAAGACTAACTATAACACCCCTCACCCGTATTCATTGTCGGAATAGGGTTGCAGAGCATTACCAGAATTACGAAAAAATGAAATAACTGTTTAACAACAATTTGCTCAATTCAATCATTCATCATTCAATCTCAATCAATTTGTCCCTATTAAGAGCCTATGAGGCTTTAAACATGCTTTATAAATGATATGGAACTAAACCGATAACTCGAGAAAATTTTCAACACTTAGGAAATTTGTCTTCAAATCAGGGGTCACACGCCCGTGTGGCTAGGCTGTAACACCCCAAACCCGGCCCATGCGTTTCGACCAGATCCAACATGTTATCGAACCCATAACACTTTATCGTATTTTGAAAGCACAAGTTAACTTAATTAAATTTGAATAAAGGAGAGACATTTTAAAAATAAACCTCTTTGTATTTTTATTAACAAATGTAAATAAACCTTGTGGTATATTCATAAGTTGCATAACATAGAAAACTCCTAAGTTGAATAAAGACTAGGGGCCTTATTACAAGACTGTTCCTCGAATAACAATAAAACAAACTTAAAGAAGTCCTAAAGAAAATATAATTTGCAAGAAATAGAACTTGATGGCCCCTCGAGTCCATCTCGGCTCCCATGTCCACGATCTACTGCTCATCTGGAGAGTAAAGAAAAGGAAATCGTGAGTCACCAAGACTCGGTGTATAAATCTCAAAGCACACAACGACCTGAGCCCACAAACACATTATGGGCCCTGGCCCATAAGGCATCAATCATAATCATACATCAAAATAATAAATGATTAATAACCCATCCCATCCTAGGGTTCCATCCTCTACACACCAACCCGTACCAACCATCACACTGTGGGGATTTCTACAATCAACCCTCGATCCGCTACACACCATAACGACAGCCGAACTGCCTATTCCTGTTATTCAGGAATCATTAAACGTGGCATAGCCACCGATCACAATGTGACCTAGCATTTATATTTGTGGGATTTCTACCACCGATCACTGCGTGACCTATCATGCACTTCCCCTTCATCATATCAATATCCCCTCCCATGCATACACACATAAAGAAAACATCATGCAGACATATATATTTTTCGATACACATAGGGAGTTCTATGTTTATGTACCTGGTATCTTTGCCTAACCCTTTTAGGGTTCCATTCGACTGTCTATACAGCCTCATTCCGGCTTTTTAGCCCATAACATACATAAATAGATATACATACAGGTTTATTAGTAGTGTGTTAGAGATCTACACACCTGATTAATGTCGATACCCTTGCTAAATCGATCTACAACTTTGCTCAAAACGCTGGAAAGATGTGAAAATAGGGCCTCTACTATATTCGGCCATGGTTAGTGTTCTACCCAAATTTATATATTTGAATAACAAATCTTCTTACCTTAAAATTCCGAAATTGGAGACTATCTATTTTCGGCTTTTAGATCTAGTTGATCAAGCTTCCTTCAAATCCCGAATTGCCGCCCAACATAGAACCATTAAACTATTAGCTTTTCGACTTTTTTCCTTTCAAAAACCGGGAATAGATCATGAGAACTAATCAAAAATCGACACTTACCTTAGCACAGGAGGTTCGACTAGCACTAGAGAGAGGATTCGGCAATGCCAAAGAAAGTTTTAAATGCCGAAATAAATAGAACTAATTCTTAAATGGGATGAATAAAGAAAAACAATAAAGTTTTCGGCTTTTAAAGAGAAATCGGCTCAAAGAGAAAAAGAATGGAAAAGAAGTTCCGGCTTTTGAAGAACTTAAAGAAAAGAAATTGGAGAGGAAGAGGCTAGGGATTTTCGGCACAAGAAAAAAGAGAATTAAGGTTTTTAAATGTCAGAATCAAGGAGCTAACCCCCCTATTTATAGGAATTTCGACACCTCCTGTATAAAACCGAAAATGCCCTTCCTAATTAATTAAAATTCAAGCTAAATGAAAGGGAAAATTCGGCACCCCTTTTTTCCATGCAGTAGCCAAATTCCTTACTCTTCTAGGTGGTGGATTTTCGGCCATCACCCTCCTTGTAGATAGGCTCCTATCTTTTCTCCTTTTTATCTTCTAAATTATCAATTATTAAATCCATATAACTCTCCTATTTTTAAGCCTTGTAGTCGTCCACCTCATTAAACCTAGTTGTCGAAATTTAACTCACTTAAATTAAAAGATTTGGGCTTCATTAAACTTAAATTTTGGGCCCCTAAATCCCTGGTGTGTGGCGTCACTTCTAATTCCCTTACAGTGCCACTTATTGTTGGGCCACAAGCCCATGTTGGCATTTTAAACATAATTACCACCTTTTAACTCTTTAATGCCCAATCTAATAATTTAATCAAGGCCTTTGCCTAATCCTGAGCCCAATTTGGACCCTTATCACTTAAATTAACCTATTAAACTTATCCGTACACTAAATGCATAAGCCCATAAATTTAGGATGTTACAGTTCTACCCCGTTAAAGAAATTTCGTCCTCGAAATTACCTGATCAGAAAAGATGAGGGTATTGTTGCCTCATTGCTTCCTCGGTTCCCACGTAGCCTCCTCGAAACCATGATTCCGCCACGGCACCTTAACCAATGGAACCGTTTTCCTTCTCAACACCTTGACATCACGATCCAAAATTTCTATTGGTTCCTCTTCGAAGGATAGATCAGGTCTTACCTCGATTTCCTCCATAAGCACAATATGGGACGGATCCAAACGATAACGTCTTAGCATGGAAACGTGAAATACATCTTGAATTTGACTTAACTCCGGAGGTAACTCCAGCTGATAGGCTACTAGTCCTACTCGCTTCAACACCCGATATGGTCCAATAAATCTAGGACTTAATTTAACCTTTCGGCCAAACCTTAGTACCTTCTTCCATGGTGACACCTTTAAAAATACTTTATCACCCACTGCGAACTCTATGTCCTTACGCTTTAAATCAGCATAAGACTTCTGTCTGTCCTACGCCTCCTTCAGTCGAACCCGAATCAATTCAACCTTATCTTCTGTCTCGGTCACCAACTCCGGCCCAAAATCCGATGTTACCCTAGTTCTGTCAGCAGGTAGGAGTGCGACACTTTCGCCCGTACAAAGCTTCGTAGGGCGCCATCTGAATACTTGACTGGTAGCTGTTGTTGTAACCAAACTCTGCTAATGGTAGGAACTCTTCCCAACTACCTCTGAAATCTATGACACATCCTCTCAACATGTCCTCCAAGATTTGGATCACTCGCTCAGACTGTCCATCAGTCTGAGGATGAAATGCTGTACTGAAATCCAACTTCGTACCCAACGCCTGATGCAATGCCTTCCAAAATCGAGAGGTGAACCTAGGGTCCCTATCTGATATGATTGAAACCGGTACTCCATGCAACCTCACCACCTCCGCTATATATAACTTAGCTAACTTCTGCAAGGAATAGTCAATACGCACTGGTATGAAGTGTGTAGACTTCGTTAAGCGATCAACAACTACCCAAGTTGTATCTTTCTTAGTGGGTCTAAGGGGAAGCCCACTAACAAAGTCCATGGTGATTCTTTCCCACATCCATTGTGGAATCTTCACTGGCTGCAATAATAAAGATGGTAACTGATGTTCTGCCTTGACCTGCTGACAGGTCAAACACTTACCCACCAATTCAGTTACCTCTTGCTTCAAACCCGGCCACCAGAACTGATCTCTCAAATCACGAAACATCTTACTTCCTCCAGGGTGCATAGCGTATACACTACCATGCACCTCATTCAAAATCCTCTGCCTTAACTCCGGATCTTTTGGCATGCAAACCTTCCCTCGAAAGCATAACAATCCTTCCTCATTCATACTAAATTCTGCTGGCCCATCCTTTAAGATTAGCTGCAATTTCCCTTTTAGCAACTCATCTGTCTGTTGCCTCTCATTCACTTGACTAATCCAAGAAGGTTTCACTTGAAGTTCAGCTAATAAACTTCTATCCTCATACAAACTAAGGTGTGCAAACATTGCTCTGAATTCGGAGACCACTTTACGACTTAGAGCATCCGCCACCACATTAGCCTTACCCGGGTGATACTCGATTGAGCAGTCGTAATCCTTTAACAACTCGATCCATCTTCTCTGCCTTAGATTCAACTCCTTCTGAGTCAAAAGATACTTTAAACTCTTATGATCTGTATAAATGACAGATTTCTCCCCGTACAAGTAATGCCTTCATATTTTTAGGGCAAACACAACTGCTGCCAATTCCAAATCATGGGTGGGGTAATTTAATTCATGCGGTCTTAACTGCAGAGATGCATATGCAACCACCTTTCCATCTTGCATCAACACACATCCTAATCCTGTGTGTGACGCATCACAGTAAATTACGAACTCCTTCCCTGCCTCCGGCTGAATCAACACCGGAGCCTCCGTCAGAAACCTCTTTAACTTTTCAAAACTCTCCTGCTGCTTATCAGACCAAACAAACAGAACTCCTTTCCGTAGCAACTTAGTTAATGGTGCCGCGACCGAAGAAAATCCTTCAACAAACCTTCGGTAATACCCTGCTAGACCAAGAAAACTCCTAATCTCAGCCACAAACCTAGGTGGCTTCCAATCCAACACCACTTCAATCTAACGTGCCCTAGAAACGTAACTTCACCTAGCCAAAATTCACACTTACTGAATTTGGCATACAATTGCTTCTCCCTTAGAATCTGCAAAACTATTCGTAGATGAGCATCATGCTCCTCCTCCGACTTCGAATAGACCAAGATATCGTCTATAAACACCACAACACACCGGTCTAGGTAGGGTTGGAACACTCGATTCATCATGTCCATGAATGGTGCTGGCGCATTGGTCAACCCAAACGGCATCACCATAAACTCGTAGTGACCATAGCGAGTCCTAAAGGCTGTCTTATGAATATCCGCCTCCTTGACCCTAAGCTGATGGTACCCTGACCTCAAATCTATCTTGGAAAAGGCTAAGGCCCCCTTCAACTGATCGAACAAGTCATCGATCCTTGGCAACGGGTACTTGTTCTTGATTGTTAGCTTATTCAACTGGCGATAATCAATACACATACGCATTGATCCATCCTTCTTCTTAACAAATAACACCGGCGCTCCCCAAGGCGACACACTCGGTCGAATAAATCCTCTATCCAGCAACTCTTGAATCTGCACTTTCAACTCCACTAACTCTTTCGGTGCCATCCTATACGGAGCAATAGATACCGGTGCTGTTCTCGGAAGAAGATCGATTCCAAACTCCACTTCACGATCTGGGGTAATCCCAGAAGCTCTTCAGGGAAAACATCAGGAAATTCCTTTACCGTCCTGATGTCCCCAACAGTCAGATCTTTGGCTTTTAGAGCCCGAACAAACAATAAAACTGCCTCACATCCTTTCCTCACCATCTTTTCTGCTCTTAGGGCAGTTACTACATTTGACAAACAGTTCCCCCTTTCTCCTATCACCAACAATTCATCACCTTCGGGGGTTTTTAACACCATATGCTTGGCCGCACAATCTAGATTAGCTTGATACTTCACAAGCCAATCCAAGCCTAGAATTAAATCAAACTCCCCGAACGGTAATTCCATTAAATCCGTTCGGAAAACTGTTCCTTGAACTTCTAGAGGTACTTCCCGATAGAGTTTATCCACTACTACAGATTGTCCTAACGGGCTAACTATAGTCATTGCCCTAAGGGTAATTTCAGATTCTTGCCTTAAAGTTCCCGATACGCTACTAGCTACATACGAATGCGTCGACCCAATGTCAATCAATGTAGTGTAAGGCAAACCAATGATTAAGAACGTACCGGTTATGACATCCGGTGCATCAGCCTCCTCTCGACGTCTGACAGCATAGACCAACCCTGGCTGTCTCGCCTCAGTGTTTCCTGCCCCTTGACCCGGTGCTCCACGTCCCCGACCAGCACCATTACCACCTCTGGCTGCACCACGACCTCTTTGTGGCTGCTGACCTCCTCTACCAGGCTGAGCATTCCCTCGACCCATGGTCCATTCACCGTCCCGTTGCTGCGGATAGTTTTTAACTTGGTGGTCCGTAGATCCACACATAAAACACTTCCCACTGCCTGCCCAACATTCACCGGCATGAAATTTGCCACATCCAGCACACTTTGGGGTCTGGTTAGCAGCGGCAGGTTTTTCTTCCCGTTTCGGTCCATCAGACCTAGGCCTTTTCTGAGTACGCCCAGTTGCTCCTGACGATCCAAAATTCCTCTTATTTCCTCCCCTATCTCTATCCGATTCAGTTTCTCGATTCGTTTTACCTCTTCGGCTATCTTAGCCTTTTCTACTAGGACAGCAAATTCCTTCTCCCGCTGTGGGGCTATCAAAACATGTAAATCATCCCTCAGGCCATCTTCAAACCTAACACAACGCTCATGCTCCGTGGCTACCATTCCACGAGCATAACGGCTAAGGCGTAAGAATTCAGCTTCATACGCAGCCACTGACCTACTCCCTTGAACCAGATTCAGAAACGCTCTGCACTGTGCATCCACATAACTCGATCCAATGTACTTATTCTGGAACACCGTTTTAAAGAGTTCCCAGGTGATACGGTCAGCCACTGTACCATCCTTAACCGTAAGCTACCATTGATAGACTTCATCCCGCATGAGAGATACAACTCCTTTCAACTTCTCCTCTTCCGTGAAATCCAAATCATGCATTATGCGTTCTACCGTCTCCAACCAATACTCAGCTGAGCTTGGGGCTACACCAGTAATTCCTCTAAACACTTCTGCCCCATTGGCCCTAAGCCGTTCCGGCACAGATTTTCAGGCTCCTGTGCCCATACCAGCCCCAGCAACCCTCTCTAAAACCCGTAACATTGCCTGAGATACCGTGTCATCTTTGGCAGTATGATCCTGAAATTCCTCCTCCGCAACTGGCATCTCGTTTCCAGATCCATGACCAGATCCTACTGGTTCCGACACCGTCATCCTACCCCTACCACGACCACGTGGCAGACGTCCTGTACCCCTTGTACTCATTCTACCGCTTCGCGTTTATCTGATTAGAAATTTTATGAATTATTAGTTTTCTTCCATTGATTAACCACGAACAGTCTTATGAATAATAGTTTTAAAAGTAGTTTTTTCGAATTAACATTCACAATTCAGTCTCAAGTTCATATCCTCTGATTCTAGAAAACACATACACTCAATCATCAACATACAAATAGCATCCATGAGCTTACATTCATCACGTAAGGGTGTTTTTGTTGTTTCACTACCCAGGGGTATTTTCGTAATTTTTCCCTATAGGGGTATTTTCGTAAGTTTTCCCTATAGGGGTATTTTCATAATTCTTCAAAATTGGGTTCCTTGGTGATTTTGTGAAATAAGGGTATTTTGGTAATTTTCCAATTCGAGGGTATTTTGGTAATTTGGCAATCCGGTGGGTATTTTGGTAATTTGGCAATCCGAGGATATTTTGGTAATTTTGAAATTCGGAGGGTATTTCGGTAATTTTGAAATTCAGGGGTATTTCGGTAATTTTGAAATTCGGGTGTATTTCGGTAATTTTGTGATCCGGGGGTATCACGGTAATTTTGTGATCCGGGGGTATTTCGGTAATTTTGTGATCCGGGGTAATTTTCAAACTAGGGATATTTTGGTCATTTTGTAAAACAAGGGTAATTTTGGTAATTTTCAAACTAGGGGTATTTTGGTCATTTTGCAAAATAAGGGTAATTTGGCAATTTTACAAACCAGGAATATTTCGAGGTTGTTGTTGTTGTTTTTTTAAACCAGGGGCACTTTGGAAAATTTAGTTACTCTTGTAAACATAGGGTTTTTGGGTAAATTTTTCATAGCTGTGAACATTTTCAAATCAAGTGTATCTTTTTGGAAATGTACAAAACTTAGGGGTTTTTATTTGCAAGATAGGGTGGTTGGTCCCTTACGGGTTTTAATTATGGGTTCAGCCCATGAACAAGTCCTTATAGCTAGAGTGAACAGTCACTACGCACCAAGTAAGATTCCAGCGAAGAGGAGGTGTGTCACATGGACTGCTTAAATACCAAGCTCTCCCTGAATCCACTCCTAGACATGCGTATGCCTATTGCCACACCCTGCCATGGCTAAAGTGAACAGTCACTATGCACTAGGTAAGATTCCAGTGAAGAGGAGGTGAGTCACTTGGACTACTTAAATACCAAGCTCTTCCAGATCTACTCCTAGACATGCATATGCCCGTTGCCACACCTTAGTCTTGCAACTCGTTTACAGGTTTTGTTTAGTGAAATTAAGTCTTATGGAATTGAAGAGTTGTTTGTCTAAGCCCAGAGTCCATCCAGTTCTAATCTAGATAGTTTACGTCCCATAAAGCCCATTAAGCTCACATTTATATCACAATCAGGAGTTCAGAATAATTACCTGGGTGGGTTGGATGCCGGTAGACTCGAAGGCCATGTCTTGAAACCAAAAATTTTTCTTAAATTCAATTTTTTTCTAAAACACTTCTAGACCATTTCACAGCCCGAGTCTTGAATTAGGCTTTGATACCAAAATGTAACACCCCAAACTCGGCCCATGCGTTTCGACCAGATCCGGCATGTTATCGAACCCATAACATTTTATCGTATTTTGAAAGCACAAGTTAACTTAATTAAATTTAAATAAAGGAGAGACTTTTTGAAAATAAACCTCTTTGTATTTTTATTAATAAATGTAAATAAACCTTGTGGTGTATTCATAAGTTCCATAACATAGAAAACTCCTAAGTTGAATAAAGACTAGGGGCCTTATTACATGACTGTTCCTCAAATAACAATAAAACAAACTTAAAGAAGTCCTAAAGAAAATATAATTTGCAAGAAATAGAACTTGATGGCCCTTCGAGTCCATCTCGGCTCCCATGTCCACGATCTACTGCTCATCTGGAGAGTAGAGAAAAGGAAAACGTGAGTCACCAAGACTCAGTGTATAAATCTCAAAGCACACAACGACCTGAGCCCACAAACACATTATGGGCCCTAGCCCATAAGGCATCAATCGTAATCATACATCAAAATAATAAATGATTAATAACCCATCCCATCCTAGGGTTCCATCCTCTACACACCAACCCGGACCAACCATCACATCGTGGGGATTTCTACAATCAACCCTCCATCCGCTACACACCATAACGACAGCCGAACTGCCTATTCCTGTTATTCAGGAATCATTAAATGTGGCATAGCCACCGATCACAATGTGACCTAGCATTTATATTTGTGGGATTTCTACCACCGATCACTGCGTGACCTATCATGCACTTCCCCTTCATCATATCAATATCCCATCCCATGTATACACACATAAAGAAAACATCATGCAGACATATATATTTTTCAATACACATAGGGAGTTCTATGTTTACGTACCTGGCATCTTTGCCTAACCCTTTTAGGGTTCCATTCGACTGTCTATACAGCCTCATTTCAGCTTTTTAGCCCATAACATACATAAATAGATATACATACAGGTTTATTAGCAGCGTGTTAGAGATCTACACACTTGATTAATGTCGATACCCTTGCTAAATCGATCTACAACTTTGCTCAAAAAGCCGGAAAGATGTGAAAATAGGGCCTCTCCTATATTCGGCCACGGTTAGTGTTCTACCCAAATTTATATATTTGAATAACAAATCTTCTTACCTTAAAATCCTGAAATTGGAGACTAGCTATTTTTGGCTTTTAGATCTAGTTGACCAAGCTTCCTTCAAATCCCGAATTGCCGCCCAATATAGAACCATTAAACTATTAGCTTTTCGGCTTTTTGCCTTTCAAAAACCGGGAATAGATCATGAGAACTAATCAAAAATCGACACTTACCTTAGCACAGGAGGTTCGGCTAGCACTGGAGAGAGGATTCAGCAATGCCAAAGGAAGTTTTAAATGCCAGGATAAATAGAACTAATTCTTAAATGGGATGAATAAAGAAAAACTATAGAGTTTTCGGCTTTTAAAGGGAAATCGGCTTAAAGGGGAAAAAGAATGGAAAAGAAGTTTCGGCTTTTGAAGAATTTAAAGAAAAGAAATTGGAGAGGAAGAGGCTAGGGATTTTCGGCACAAGGAAAAAGAGAATTAGGGTTTTTAAATGTCAGAATCAAGCAGCTAACCCCCCTATTTATAGGAATTTCGACACCTCCTGTATAAAACCGAAAATGCCCTTCCTAATTAATTAAAATTTAAGATAAATGAAAGGGAAAATTCGGCACCCCTTTTTGCCATGCAGTAGCCGAATTCCTTAGTCTTCTAGGTGGTGGATTTTCGGCCATCACCCTCCTTGTAGATAGGCTCCTATCTTTTCTCCTTTTTATCTTCTAAATTATCAATTATTATATCCATATAAATCTCCTATTTTTAAGCCTTGTAGCCGTCCACCTCATTAAACCTAGTTGCCGAAATTTAACTCACTTAAATTAAAAGATTTGGGCTTCATTAAACTTAAATTTTGGGCCCCTAAATCCCTTGTGTGTGGCGTCACTTCTAATTCCCTTACAGTGCCACTTATTGTTGGGCCACAAGCCCATGTTGGCATTTTAAACATAATTACCACGTTTTAACTCTTTAATGCCCAATCTAATAATTTAATTAAGGCCTTTGCCTAATCCTGAGCCCAATTTGGACCCTTATCACTTAAATTAACCTATTAAACTTATCCCTACACTAAATGCATAGGCCCTTAAATTTAGGATGTTACACAGGACGTGTGTTTCACATCACCACCAGACACGCCCGTGTCACGGGCCGTGTGAAAACAGGGGGTACATACTGACTTGGGTCACACGACCGACCACACGCCCGTGTGTCTAGCCCGTGTGCCCTTCGAAGTGGCCACATATGCCCGTATGCCAGGTCGTGCGTTAGGCTGGGCCAAACCTATAGGGTATACTAACTTATGCAACACGACTAAGTCACACGTCGTGTGCTAGGCCTTGTGCCAATTAGGGGTATACTGACTTGTACCACACGACCGATGTAATACCCCAAACCCGGCCCAAACGTCACGACCAGATCTGGTATGCTACGGGTTTAATGTTAAAAGCTTTACTTGGAATGGTTTTGAAAAACCCTAGTCGTTTTTGTAGTATTCATTAAATAGTGGTTTCTATGATTACGTACCTGGCATCCTTTGCAAACCCTTTTTCGGGTTTTATTCGACTGTTTACACAGCCTCTTTCTGGCTTTTTAGCCCATAACATACATATTACAATTAACTAGTGTGTCAGAGATCTACACACCTGATTACCGACAAGATGATACTACCTATGTCGACGCTATTCGTAGCCGATATAACCGCTATTTGCCTAAGATGTTGTTCAGAAACCGATCCACAACCCGGTGGCCAATCTCGAACAGCAGACACCGCTCGTTTCTTAAACTTAGGGATTGGGTTTACGGATCCAATCCTTTCCTTTGCCTGATCCAAATTTGATTCCATCAAAAGTCCTTGTCAGAACTACTATAACGAAATAGGGTTGTTAAACCATAACCTATGGTGAAGATCATAGGTACGATAGTGAATCTAACAGAAATCTAAAGAAACCCCTTACCTTGAAATCCCAAAATTAAAGACTAGCGACTTCCGACTTTTAGATCTAAACGTTCAGGTTTCTTTCAAATCCCAAAGCGCAAATAGAGAGAAAGTATTAGCCCCAATCGATAGCCTTAACAAACCAAGTGGCCATTCGGCCTTGTCTCCTAAAAAACCGAAAGAGATCTTATGGAATAGCAAAAGTCGACACTTACCTCAATAGAGAAAATTCGGCTACTCTTAGGAGATTTTGGCTTTTTGCGAAAATCAGGAATTGAAGATGATTCAAAGAAGTCTATGGTGATTCGACTTTTAATGAAGAAATCGACAGGAAGAAGAAAAGAGAATTTCGATAGACTAGGGATGGGTTCAGCCTTAGCAAGGATCAAAAGAAATATAGAGAAAGGATTATGAGGTTTCGGCTTTTAGAAGAAAGAAGAGAAAAGAACAATGGAGTTTTCGGCTTTTACTCAGAGAATAAGAGAAAGAAAAGATGGAAACCCTAAATGCCGAAAATAAAGAAAAGAACCATCCCCTGACTATTTAAAGTTTCGGCACTCCTACTATCTAAAAGCCGGAATTGCCCTCTTTTGACAACTAATACCAGTTAATTAGGAAGGGAAATTTCGGTACCCCTTAACCATATTAGAAACCGATTTCTCCTCCCCCTCTTAGAGTCAAAATTTCGGCCACCACCTAGCCTTGCAGATAATTCCTTGATTCTCTCCTTATCCTCATCTGACTACTCATCCACAGTGTCATGGATGACACCACCTCTTCCTTCCTTTATCAGCACATTATCCACCTTATTGTCACATTACATAAATTCCTAAATTTAAGCATCATTGCTGAACTCCATACTGCTCTTATGAATGCCGAAAATATTTAAAATAAAAGGTACCAGGCGACTCGAACCTTGGACCTTCAATTGACGCCAATTCCCTTCCCTCTTAGTGGCGACCTTTTGCCACTGGGCCACAAGCCCATTTGTGTTTTAAAACACAGCTAATATCTGTTATGCCCTAACTTAACAAGCTTTCCACTAAAGTGTTCAAACAAGAATTTTAACTACAGCCTCGGCCCAAACCTGAGCCCATTCTGAACCCCTTGCACATTCTAATTGACATATTAAACGCAGCACACACATCAAATGCAAAGGCCCATTAATTAAGGATGTTACAAATGAGCACATGCCCGTGTGTGAGACCGTCTGGAGCATACTGAATTCATTTCAATTTCAACACCATGTGACACACGGTCGTGTATCATGACCATGTGTCACACACGACTGAGACACACGCCCGTGTAGATAAAAAAAAGGCTATTTACCAAGACATTTTGCCACCCATTTTGCACATCCCTACACAAGCACAAATGGTACCAATTCAAGGCAGTAATATACATCCAAATACCATCAACCAATGTTCAAATCATACCATTTCTTTACCATCAATACAATTTACAAATATGCTACAATTTTCCATCTAATTTTATACCTAATTCACATATTCAATTAAATCAACTAAACCATTACATACATACATTATCAAGCAATAATTCTCAAGCACATAGCTTCTCAAATTACCTAATATTATTAAGCATTATAAATTCAACTTCAACCACACAATATAGATCAATTATTAGACTCAAAATAGAACCATTTGCAAATTTATAAACATCATCAATTTCATTATCATAAGCCAAATCAAATGGCTCAAAATACATGTTCATCAAACATACCAAAATGACTCAAACCTATACATGCCATATACGATATATACACAACTCAAAAGTACCAAATAGATGTTTGGAAAGTGTGATGTAGTCTCTGACGATCCCCAAATCTGAGCTAGCTTTGAATTCACTATAAAACACGGGAGAATCAAACAAGGTAAGCTATAAAGCTTAGTAAGTTTGTACTAAATATACTCAACAATTCAAAATACACCAATCATCAATTTGAACTAATTAACATCAACATCATGATAACCAACATATCTTCCTCATACTTACTCATGTGCTTATACAAAAATTCATAACTTCTTCTATTTGGATTTCATACTTTACATGAACATACCTATAGAAATTCATAACGAACTCATACCTTTTCGTAATACTGTTGAATACTCGATATCTTGCACACTAAGTGCCAATGCATAGCCGAAGCTATTATAATCTCGCACACTAAGTGCCTCACATAGCCGAAGCTATCTCGATATCGCACACTAAGTGCCATATATTGCCGAAGCTATTCTGAATCGCACACTAAGTGCCATATATAGCCGAAGCTATCTCGAATCGCACACTAAGTGCCATATATATCCGAATCATCATCAAACATGACTATAATCTCATATACACAATTTATGCAATATCAAAGCAGTTAAAGCATAAGTGTAACAATACTTATTACATACGAACTTACCACGGACGTAAAAACAATAATGCAGATCAACTAATCCGACACCTTGTTCTTCCCTCGATCTTGGTCAGAATTTCGTTTTTCTTGGTCTATATATATATATATATAAATATATTCAAAATTACCTTATTTAATAAATTATTCATTCAATTTAGTCCAAAACATACTTTAGGTTTACACATTTACCACTAAACTTTCACATTTTTGCAATTTAGTCCTTATTTCACAAAATAAAAAATTCATGAAATTCAAGATTAACCCATGCTAGCCAAATTACCATTATTCCCCTAGTAGCCCATAATTTTCATTTATTTCACATTTTAACCACACATTTCTCACATTTCACAATTCATCCCTAATTTGCATTTTCACCAAAAATCACTTAACAAAAGTTGTTTAACTAACATTAAATGTTCATAATTTATCATTAAACATAAAAAATCATACATATTCATCAATGGAAACTTTCAAAATCTTTAACAATTTTGCAAATTAGTCCCTGGACTAGCTAGTACTTGATACAACGATCTCAAAAACATAGAAATCATTAAAAATGGGACAAAAACCATACCTAAATGAGCAAGAGAAGATTGGTCGAATATTAAACCTAGTTATGTTTTTTTATCTCTTCAAAATTCGGTGGAAAGATGATATGAAAAAGATGGTAACTAAATTTTATCTTATTTTACTTAATTTATTTATTGAATTACACATTTAACCTTTGTTATAAAACATTAAAACCATATAATGCATGTCCATAAATGTCCACTTAAGAAACCAATGGTCTAATTACCACTTAAGGACCTCCACTTTAATATTCCATAGCTATTAGACACCTCCAGCTAATAGAACAAAAGTTTTACACTTTACGCGATTTAGTCCTTTTTATCAAATTAAGCACTCAAACGATACAATTTCTTAACAAAATTTTCACACAATCATATATTCATTATGTAGACATTAATATAAAAGTAAAATAATCATTTCAACCTCGTATTTGTGGTTTTGAAACCACTATTCCAATTTGACCAAAAACGAGCTGGTAGAACTCTCCCCCTTAGGGATTTTCGTCCCTGAAAATCATACTAGTGAATAGGTTCGGGTACTATTTTACCATAGCTTCCTTGAGCTCCCTGTAACACCCCTTACCCGTATCCGTCACCAGGATAGGGTATGAGGAATTACTGGACTTATTCACAAGCAAACATTCAAAATCGAGACAGGAATTTCTACTCAAATTTAAAACTTTTTTAGAAACATTCATATAGTCCCTAAAACAAGCCTAAGAGGCCCAAAACATGCATCGAAAGTGGTTCAGGACTAAATCGAGAACTTTGGAAAATTTTGGAGAATATAGAAAATTTTTCACGAAAAAAGGGGTCACACGCCCGCCTGGGTTCGGGACACGCCCATGCTTCAGGTCGTGTTCAAATTAGGGAGCATTCTGTTTATGTCATCATCATCAATTTAAGGTCACATGGCCAAGTCACACGCCCGTGTGCTTAGCCCGTGTGATCGATTAAATTTTTATAATTTTTCATAAAATAGGTGCAGGCTTCACACGCACAGGACACATGCCCGTGTTCAAAGCCGTGCCGTCCACATGGCTGACACACACACTCGTGTCTCTACCCCTGTGCTCATTAGTAAGCTTTTGGTTTTGTAACAATTAAGGTGCAGGGGACACACGGCCAAAATACATGCCCATGGGGTAGACCGTGTGTAACAACCCAAACCCGGCCCAAACATTATGACCGAATCTGGTTTGTTACGGAGAAAACTTTTTGAAACCCGTTTTAAAATCAATTTAAGTTTTGTTGAAAACTTCTCGTTTTTGGTTAACTTGCTGAAACCATACTTAGATTTAATTTGGAAATTTATTTAAGCCGAGTTATTTTAAAACTTTGAAGGTGCCCGATGGCACGGTAAAACATTTTCGTGTTAATTTAGGAAAACATGTGATTTTAATTTAAGTTTAATAATATAGTTTTAAGCAAAATATCCAACATTTAAGAAAAATAACAAAAATAAAGTATATGAAGGCCTTATTACATCCAAGATAAAATAACCAATACTAAAATAAAATAGCTAAATTTAAAGTTCGATTAATTCAAGTCCACTGCATGGCCACCTCGAGTCCCTCCGGCTCCATATCCACGATCTATGTATCACCTGAAACATAAAGGAGAAGGTGAGTCACCAAGACTCAGTATGTAACCCTTCCCCCGATTTAAAACATTTTCATACACAACATATAACAATTAACGTGCATAATATTATGTGCCCCAACCTAGCCAACCAATCGCCACTGTCTACCCCGTTGTGGTACCAAACCACTGGTGGTGCCAAACCACTGGTGACATATAGTCACAGATGTGATGCCAAATCACTGGAGGTGCCAAACCTCTGGTGTCCGAAGATACAAATCGATTGATGGGGCCAACCCATCGTGTGATGCCAAATCACTGGCGTCAATCCCTTATATGGAATGTGGGGCCAACCCACTGTGGTGCTAAGCCACTGGGACGAGACGCAATGAGGTACCAAACCTCTGGAGGTACCAAACCTCTGGTGACCGTAGTCACAGTGTGTTACCAAAACACTGGTGCCCGTCGGCACAATAATACTGCCCCCTCCACTCATTAATCCCACATCAGTCATATATACATATGTTCATGCCATCACATGCTTAGATATCATTTATCAATACATCATGCTTACCAAAAGCATCAAATAACACATTTATATTAACAGGTACTTACCTGAATCACCACTCATACCGTTATGGTATTAATCCGATGCTACACAAATCAAAATTAGCATGCATAGCACTCAGCACATTTAAATAGTTATACGTGTGTATGTACACACCTGT
This sequence comes from Gossypium australe, assembly GCA_005393395.2. NCBI lineage: Eukaryota > Viridiplantae > Streptophyta > Magnoliopsida > Malvales > Malvaceae > Gossypium > Gossypium australe. The sequence continues at coordinate 66,875,254 of CM016617.1, forward strand.
CACACTTAGATGCTCTAAATCCCGAAGAGAAGAGTCGGCCACCCTAGATCTACTTGTCCCTATATTCGGCCAAACATGGGAGTTAGTGATATGGGCCATTCGGCCAAACCAAATGATTTGAGAGGGTTCCTTATGAACCCGAATCCTTACCTTCACACCTCTGGACACCAATCGCAACACTCGATTCCTGAATCTGCTTCACCAACTATAATCGATCAGTCACTATTACCCATAACCAAAGCTTTCGGCACTTGAATACTAAAAGTAAACCTTACCCTTACTTACCGAATTTGACAGAGGATGATGGACTTGAATCGAATACTTTGAGATCCCGAAACCTAGGTGATGTTGATTTCAAAGAGGGGTTAGTCTTCCCTTCCATCCAAGCGACAACTATAAGAGAGAAATGAGAAAATAGCCATTCGGCTAGTACCCTTACCTACCCCAAACCGATTGGAAGAAAAGTCCCGGAGAGACTTGGGTCACCTTTAGTATTCGGCCAAGACTATAGAGTAGAGGAAGAGAATTTTCGGCAAACCAATGAGGTGTATTCGGCCAATGGTGAGTTTAATAGAAAGAATAAAAGTTTCGGCTAGGAGTTTTGAGAAGAGGAAAGAAAGAAGATAGGGGAGAGATTGATGTATAGGGAATTCGGCTAAGGTCTTTAGGAGAAGGGGAAAAAAATAAAAAAAAAGAACAAGGAGAGGTTAAGGATTTCGGTAACTAGTGAAAGTGAGAAAAAAGAAAACAAAGTGATGGATAGGTGCTTATAAAGAAATTCGGCACCCCCTCCCCCTAATGCTTGCCGTCCACTTCACTTGAGGAGTTCAAATTCTAATCAACTCCTTAATTTGAAATAATTCAAATGAATTTGAATTAACAAATGCCTTCTTTTTCTCATGGAATTAATCAAAATAAGAATCCCATAATATCTAATTAATAATCTAAATAATATCTTTTATTAATCCAAATAAAACCAAATAATATCTTCATTATCTTATCAATTAATCCCATGATAATTCATTTAAAATAAAATAAAATAACATCCTTATTATCCTTAGAATTTAACAAATAAAAATCCAACTTAAAATGCTCATATTATCCTTTAATATTAAAACAAATTTGAGCATTTTCTCTCTCTTATTGCCGTCCAAACAAGGTGCCAAAAAGGAGATTTCCATGACTCGAACCAAGGCTCTCCCTCACCCATTGTGGCGTCACATGTAGCTCCTAAGTGGCCCTCCCTTTGCCACTTATTCTAGGCTCATTTTATGACAACAAATCCCTTATTGATTCTTATAACCCCCACTTGTTAAGGCTCCCCACCTTAAAGCTTTGAAACAAAATTTTTCTACTATCCCGAGCCAACTCAAAACCCTTAATTAGGTCCTACTATACCACAATCAATACCATAACAATTCAAACTCAGACAAAAACAATTTAATCCCAAATAGCCCCGGTTTTAGGATGTTACACCGTGTGTCGCACACGACCTAAACACACGCCCATGTGTCTACTCGTGTCGACAAATATAAGGCTATTTACCAAGCCTTTTTGCCACCCTTCCATGTACCAGCCTACATAACAAAACATAGCACCAATCCAAGCATATACTTTCAATCCAATCAGCCATACACAAGGCATCCACATATCATTTACATGATATAATTTATCACATACAAACCTCGCATACTTAGCATCTCAAACCATGCAATTTCCCACATTCATGAAAACATCATCATATGTATATATACTTAACCAATATTAGCCAATATCAAATGGTGATTTACAAAATGAATTATCAACTATTGAAGCCATCACTTATGGCCAAATCAATTATGACACATAACAAAAAGACCAAGTCCCTATACATGCCATAACTCAAAATATTGAAATCATAAGTACCCAAAATGATAATCTGATAGTGTGAATGAATCTCTGACCGTCTTTAATCGCTGAGCTGGCTTGGTGACACTATAAGAGAAGAGAAAGAGAAAGGGAGTAAGCTTTAACGCTTAGTAAGTTCCTATGCAAATAATAAGCATCATCCTTACTTGAACATATATTTAACATAAATAAATTAACATAAATGTCATTGTGAATTCATAATCAAGCTTATCATAAATGTTATTGAAATCTTAACATCATAACTTACTCAATCAAACCAATCTGAGGTTTTATCAGATATCGAGCTCATTAAGCATGAGTTTTATGTACATACCTGTACCAACTTGCAACTTACAATAATCTTTCACATCATACCATAGTCTTTCACCACTTAAACTTTACCGTTATGTTTCTCATTGAACCACTTGGAATACTAAATGATACTCGGGAAATCTCACACACGTAGTACTATACCAATGCCATATCCTATATATTGTCTTACATGAGATCTCATTTCGATGCCAATAGCCTAGCTATGGTCCTATATGAAATCTCATTTAGATGCCATATCCTAGATATTGTCTTACACGCAATCTCAATTAACCTTAATGTCATGACATTTGTATCCTACCTATTCCTAAGGTTCAACCGAGATTTCTTGTTTGACGAGCATTTTCGATTTCATTCAGGATTAATCACAATTCATATAATGATAAAGCCATTAAAGCATAAATAACAATGTATTTTTTACATACGAACTTACCTCGGTACAAAAATAGCAGAAATGGACCTAATCGCTAATAACCTTATTTTTCCCCCAATCAGGGTCCGAACCTCGTCTTTCTTGATCTATAATAGCAAATTTAACTTACTTATTATTCACATTATTCAATTCAGTCCAAAAATCACACTATGGCAAAATTACATTTTTCTCTTAAACTTTGACATATTTACATTTTTTCCTCTAGGCTCGTAAAATGAAACGTGTACAATTTCTTTAATGTACAAGCCTAGCCGAACCATTTTCATAACTATAGAAGCCCACAATTCCCATTAAAACACAGTTTTACTACATATTTTATAACTTTTATAAATAGGTCCTTTTAAGCATTTTCATAAAAAATCACATAGGAAAAGTTGTTTATCACACCTTAAACAATCAATATCTTCCATCAAACATCAAAATACATGCATGTCACACATGGGTAAATTTTTAAACATGAACCCTACTTCAAAATAATGGTAGAAATAGAAAGATCGGGTGAATACGACTTCAAAAAGGTAAAGAGCATTAAAAGCGGGGCTAGGATGTACTTACAATCAAGCTTGGAATTTGAAGAAAACCCTAGCTATGGTGTCTAGTGAAATTTGGCCAATGTTGAAGAAGATGGACAAAATTTTGGCTTTATTTTCCCTTTTTATTCTTTTATTTACCAAATAACCAAAATGCCCTTATCTCAAAACACTAAAATTCTCTTACCTCATGTCTATTTTTGTCCAACTTAAAGTAAAATGGTTTAATTACCATCTAAGGACATTTAATTTAAAATATCATAGCAAGTGGACACTTCTAACATGTAGAACTCATCTTTTGCAGTTTTTACAATTTAGTCCTTTTGACTAAATTGAGTGCCCAAACGTGAAAATTTTCGAACGGAATTTTATGAAATAATTCCGTGAAACTGTAGACTATAAAAATATAATAAAAATGAACTTTGCTATGTCGGATATGTGGTCCCGAAACCACTGTTCTAACTAGGCCCAAAATCGGCCTGTTACACTCCCACGTAGCCTATTCAACTCCGTGACGTTGCCATAAGACTTTTACTAAAGCTATACGTTTATTTCTCAATTCTTTGATCTCTCGAGCTAGAATTCTAATTGTTTATTCGTTGTACGTCATATCAGGCTAAATCTCAATCTCTGTTAGAGAAATCACATGTGAGGGGTCCGATCAATATCGACACAACATTGATACGTGAAACACATTATGGATATTTACTAACTCTGATGGTAAAGCTAATTGATAGGCTACAGGCTCTATTCTTTCGGCGATCTCATACGGTACGATAAATCGCGGACTCAGCTTTTCTTTACGACTAAATCTAACGATTTTCTTCCATGGAGACACTTTCAAAAACACTTTGTCACCGATTTGAAATTCAATATCTTTTTGTTTCAAATCCGCGTGCGATTTTTAAAGATCTGAAGCTGCTTTTAAACAGTCGTGAATTTTTTCACCTTCTTTTTTGTTTCTCTAATCAAATCAACTCCGTGAATCTGTTTCTCGCTAAGTTCAGTCCAGTACAATGGAGTTCGGCATTTACGACCATACAATGCTTCATACGGTGCCATCTTTATGCTCAATTGAAAGCTGTTATTATACGCAAATTCAACCAGCGGTAAATATTTCTCCCAATCGCCTTCAAACTGTAAAACACAACATCGAAGCATATCTTTGAGAATCTGAATTACTTGTTCAGACTGTCTGTCAGTTTGTCGATGGAAAGTCCTACTAAAATTTCTTCCAAAACCGTGACGTAAATCTTGGATCTCTATCCGAAATAATTGAAATTGGCACCCATGCAATTTAACAATCTCAACAATGTATAATTTAGCTAATCTATCAAGTGAATAATCAGTACGTACAGGAATGAAATGTGCGGATTTTGTCAATCGATCAACAACAACCCAAATTACATCTTTCTTTTTTGGAGACAGGGGTAATCCCGATACGAAATCCATAGTTACTCTATCCCATTTCCACTCCGGTATCATCACAGGCTGAAGCAAGCCTAAAGGCACTTGATGCTCAACTTTTACTTGTTGACAAACTAAACATCTCGATACAAACTCTAAAATATATTTTCTCATCCCCGACCAACAATTTGACTGCTTCAAATCGTTCACATTTTTGTGCTTCCCGACTGTACAGATAAACATCCACTATGTGCTTCATTTAAAGTCTTCTGAATAAGCTCGGGATTTTTCAGTATACAAATTCTACCTCAGAACATCAAACAATCATCAGATCTGATTTGAAATTCTAAATCAGAGGTCGAATCACTTTGAACTCGTTTAACTTGAAATTCTTTATCACATTTTTGGGCTTCACCGATTTGCTGAAGGAATAACGGTCTCGCTTTCAACTCAGCTACAATTGAACCATCATCAGGCAAAGCTAATTGTGTATTCATCGCACGCATAGCAAATAATGACTTTCTACTCAAAGCATCAGCAACTACGTTCGCTTTCCCAAGATGATAATCAATTACTAGCTCATAACCTTTCAGTAATTCAAGCCATCTTCGTTGTCGCAAATTCAAGTCTTTCTTGTGATCTATAAAAATGTGAAATTTCTCACCAAAATAGTGATGTCGACAAATCTTTAATGCAAACACAATCGAGGTCAACTCTAAATCATGCGTCAGATAATTCTTTTCATGCAGTTTCAACTGTCTAGAAGCATAAGCTAATTCTTTGCCTTCCTGCATCAATACACAACCCAGACCGTTCAATGACGCGTCGCTGTAAATCACAAATTCTTTACCCGACTCAGGTTGAACCAATACTGGTGCCTCGGTTAACAACGCTTTCAATTGATTAAAGCTTTGTTTACATTTTTCGGACCATTCAAACTTTACATCTTTCTGTAACAGTTTGGTCATCGGTGTAGCAATCATCGAGAACCCTTTAACGAAGCGTCGGTAGTAACTAGCCAATCCCAAAAGACTTCTGAACTCAGATACATTTCTGGGTGGTTTCTAGTCAATAACTGTAGATATCTTGCTCGGATCAACTCTTATACCTTCCGCAGAAACAATGTGCCTCAAAAATACAACTTCCCGGAGCCATAACTCTCATTTGCTAAATTTAGCATACAGCTGCTTATTTCTCAAAGTCTGCAACACAATCCTCAAATGCTCAGCATGCTCAGGCTCATCTTGGGAATAGATCAGAATGTCATCAATGAACACAACAAAAAATCTGTCTAAATATGGTTTAAAGATATGATTCATCAAATCCATAAAAATGGCAAGAGTATTAGTTAGTCCAAAAGGCATAATAAGGAATTCATAATGTCTGTACCTCGTTCTGAACGTAGTTTTCAGCACATCTGAGTCTTTAACTGCAATTGATAATACCCTGATCTCAAATCTATCTTTGAAAACACTATTGCAGCTTTCAACTAGTCAAACAAATCGTCTATTCTTGGCAATGGATACTTATTCTTTATCGTAACCTTGTTGAGCTGGCGATAGTCAATACACATTCTCATTGACCCGTCTTTTTTTTTAACAAACAATACTGGGGCACCCTAGGGAAAAAAACTCGGTCGTGCAAAACCTCTATCTATTAACTCTTGCAACTGAGCTTTCAACTCTTTCAACTCTGTCGAAGCCATTCTATACATAAGCAAGATAAACTTCACAACCCTTTCTCACACATCTCCAAGCTAACATTGATGAAATCACAATAAGCAATTCATTCGATTCATTTGATTCAATCTGAAGAATTTCATTATTCTGACACTTCAATTTTATAATCTTTCGTCTAGAATTCAGAATAGCATCATGTAGAGTCAACCAATCCATTCCCAGAATTACATCGAACTCATCCAATGGAAAAAGCATCCAATTAGCCGAAAAACAATAACCCGAGTCATTAAAGGACAGTTCTTACAAACTTTATCAACTAGAACATACTTGCCTAAGGGGTTCGATACTTTAATCAATAACTCTGTAGACTCGACAGGTAAACTCTTGTTAGAAACCAAATTCATACATAGATATGAATGAGTTGATCCAAGATCAATTAAATCAATCACATTAATATCGTAAAGAGAGGATGTACAAGTAATAATATCTGGGGATTACACTTCTTCGCGAGCGCGAATAGCATAGGCTCTAGCAGGTGCTCTGGCCTCAAATCTCACAGCTGAGTCCCTAGTCATACCTCTACCAGTGGATACATTTCCCGTATTCCTCGATGGTTTCCCTCTAGCAGTCGTATTGCTTTTTCTTGCATTCTGAGATTTTTCTTTTTTATTTAGCTCGACATAATCTCTGATAAAATGATCTCGTGAACCACAACTGTAACAAGCTCTATTTTTATTTTTCATCCAGCAATATCCAAAATGATGTCTTCCACTCTGTTGACACTCGGGTTTAACGTCTTTCACATTGCGAACACTAGATACTGATGTGGCTTGAGCTTTAGGGCTAGTGTATTGCTTTCCGTGATATCTATTCTGGTATCCCACTGAAGTTGTAGATCGGTTAAAATGGTCTCTGGATTTCTTCGACGAGGAATGGTAAGGTTTACTCATCAATCTATTCCTCGAGTCTCTTGCCTCTAAATCAGCCTTTCTCTTTTCTCGATTAAAGTCTTCAGCTTTGCATGCTCGGTCAACTAACACGACAAACTCTTTCAAATCTAATATCCAGACCAAGAGTTTAATATCTTCGTTTAGCCCGTCAATAAACCGCTTGCACATAATCTCTTTGGTAGAAATATACAAACCGTTGACTGATGTAGTTCTTTCAGAATTCAGTCTGAAAGTATTCCCAGGTAACTCTCTCCCTGTGCACCACGAATACTAATGTATTCCACCACTGATATGCGGTGTCTCTCAGAAGAGATATAGCATACTTTAAACATTCAGCAGGTGTGCAAGAAAGTTCATCAAACACTCTGATCGTATTTTCAAGCCAAAACTCAGATCTTTCAGGGTCATCATCAACATTGGCTCTGAACTCTTCAGTCTCGTGTTTACGGATCTTATCAATTGGAGGCTTGTTCAATCTTAAAGGCTTGACTCCTTGAGGAGCTATGGGAACCCGTTAGGGATTAGGAGGGATGGAGGTTGTTGAGCAGTCGGATTTGTACGAATGAACTCGTTTACCATTTGGAAGAAGGCTTCATTAGCCTCTTCTCCCTAGCTGCATGTTACGAGTCTAAAATTAGATGGCGCTATCCTTTGAGCGGGAGCAGGCGCATTACTTTCAACCTTATCAGCTATCGCTCGATTGGGACCCATTTTCTATATAAAAACACATTTTCAAATGTCAGGAGTCATCACACTAGCACAGTTTATATATGGCATGTATAGCTAGACTCTCACACTCGCTACGTTAGTCCTATAATCGACTAAACCGTAGCTTTGATACCAATAAATGCAAGACCCCTCACTCATATTCATTGCCAGAATAGGGTTGCGGAGCATTATCGGACTTACGAAACAATTAAACAACTATTTAACATACATTTGCTCAATTTAATCATTCATCATTAAATCTCAATCAAATTGTCCCTATTAAAAACATACGAGGTCTTACACATACTTTATAAATGATTCGGGACTAAATTGATAACTCGGGAAATTTTTTGACACTTAGCAATTTTTTCTTCAAATCAGGGGTCACATGGCCGACCACACGCCCATTTGTCTAGCCCGTGTGCCCTTCGTGTAACGCCCTGAATTTGGGCCTAGTAGAATTGGCCCTATTGGGCTTTGGGCTTTGGGTCTCAGGAAATTTTTAAGTGAGCAAGAAAAGGACAATTGGCATGTGGGCTTTGAGGGTTAATGAATTTACAACGTTTAGGGGTGTTGGAGATGTTTTGGGATCAAGTAAGGGTATAGGAAAAATTTTGATTTTAGCACAAGGGAATTGTGACTTCAGTTAGTAGGCCTTTTAAATAAATGAATAAGAAAAATGGCACCATTGGGCTTGTGGTCCAGTGGCAAATGGCGTCACTTGGGGAGCTATAAGGTGGCGTGTTGTCAGCTGAGGAGGTCCAAGGTTCGAGCATTAGGAGCGGTATTTTTGGAGTGTTTTATTTTGCATAGGTGGACGGCCAGAGTTGTGTTGAATATGAACTCTTGCGTTGGAGTGTTTGAGTGGTAAGGGGAACTGATAATGGAGGGAAATTCGGAGAAGGCTAAGGTGTTATTAGGGAGAAAAATTAGGAGCTGAGAAGTGTGAAGAGTTGGTGTCGTTTTGGGAAGTGGGGAGTGTACAAATTCAGATTAGGAAGATAGATGAGTGTCATTTTTGGGTCTTTTAGGGGGTATTACGAATTTTCATTGTGGCTTTCGGCATTTGGAGAGTTTTACAAATAGGTCAGTCTTTCTTTTCTTTATCGAATTCCTTTGAAAGGTTCCTTGGGTTTTCCATTACTTTTCTTTTCTCCCCCTCATTCTATTTCTCCCATTGTCAAATTCTTCCATTGCAGAAAAACATCATTCCTTTTTACCGAAATCCCTATTAGTGTTGCGTTATTCTTCTTTCTCTGAAAGCCGAGTACTCCCTTATAATCGAATAGCCCTATCTTTTTGCCGATTCCTTGTTATTTTTCTTCCATCACAAATCGGTTGTTGTTATCTACTCTTAATCAAGTTTTAAAATCTGGATCTCGTTCAATACCTATCTAGGCTGCATGATCGAAAGAGGATTTGGTAAGTATTCGGTTAACCTCTCTTGTACGTTTTACTAAAAGCTGAGAGGCTATCTAACTGTCCTGTCGTTAACTCTGTGATAACAAGGATAAGGTTCAACAATCACAAGCATGGTAGGTAAGGATCGTAGCAATAGGTAAGTGTACTCGTCCCGGTGGTGGTTTAGTAAATGGCCGAATGTATTATGGCTCATATGGGTGACCTATTTGGAATATGGGTCACTTGATTTTGACGATGTATGTTTGGGTGCAGATCTAGAGGATAATCGTAAATTAGTAGCAAAGGAAGGGCTACTAAAACGTGAGGCACACTATAAGGGTACGGTGAGGTTTCAAATTTTGATAAGTATTGTTTAAGCCTTGGTTAATCGTTAGTAATGTCGATTGTAGGTTCGTGAAATAGTAACATATTTTAAGCCCACATTTAGCATGCTTTTGCATGATTTAAGCCTTGAATTATGTAATTTGGTGCTTTTAATCCTTTGTTTTCATGTTTTACACTCAGGAGAGAACTAGATGATGAAAAGAACAAAAAACGGGCCCAAAACGGAGTAAATGGGCCATATCACGAAATCCACACGGCCTGGGCCCAAGACCACACGACCGTGCCTCACTCAACAGTCTCGAACACGGCCTGGCCATGATTTACACTGGCGTGTGCCATGGGTGTGTCCCTGCCGTAACAAAGAGAAATTTCACTCGGATCAGGATACTTAGGGGGGAATAAACACATTTTGAAGCCTATATAAACACCCTAAGTATAACCTAAAAAGGGGGAACCCAAGGCTTTAGTCAGGGGGCGTCCAGCTAGGCCAAAGAGTGCAGATTTGTGGGGATTTACTCGAAGATAGCTAGTTGATTCATCTCAAGAAGTCGGAATCATACTCAAGACGGAGGATCTCTCCTTCAATTCCTTCAGGGGGTTTTAGGGATTTCTTATGTTTTGTTTTATCTTTTCTTCTGAGATGTTCTCTTTTATTGTTATGAACTAAACCCTCAGATACCTGAGGGGGATGAAACCTAAGATGAATCTTGTTATCGTTTGCTGAACTATATGATAAATATTTGACTTGTTCTTAATTATGTATTCTTAATTGTTATGTTGATATTTTCGGGATATTAATTCAAGTGTGATGTGCTTAGGTGGAGGAGCAAAAGTCCCTACCTAAGAGTAGATCTAGCATAATTAAGCGGAGTTAATCGCACGCCTAGAGATAGGGTGACGAGATTTTTCCGGATTAGGGTGAAACCTAATATGGGAGTCCATAGATCGAGTTAATACAATTCTAGTGGTATTAATTAGAAAGAGATTTCAATTAATCAACCTAGGGTTAGACGTTAGTCGCCTTGAGAGAGGGATTAATATACGTTAGGGAATCCTACGGATCAAGTCAAAGGAATAAATCGTCTGGTTCAGAGTTAGGTAACAAGTGAAGTCTAGGTGGATTTTTCCTTGGGTATCGTCTTAATCAATTGGTTTTTCCTAAAGTTATTTTCCCAATTCATTCTCTATGTCTTTGCATCTTTAGATTAGTTGGTTAGTTAATTTTAGATTAGATAAAAATTCTTTTAATTCTTAGGCTAGATAATAAAAAGAAAGTTAGTATTAGTACTTTTAGTTCCTTTGGGTTCGACAATCCGGTCTTGCCTTAACTATACTACTGTTCGATAGGTGCGCTTGCCTCAAATCGTTGTCATAGTTAGTTTCCAGGTTCGATCGTTCTTTATATAAATTTTAAGACTTTGATATCGCATAGAACAACGATCAAGTTTTTGGCACCGTTGCCGGGGAACTAAAATATTAAGAAAGGTAAATTTTTATTACTTTAGCCATTTTTATTTTTTGCAATTTTTTGTTAAACTTTGCCAATTTTCTTTCTTTTTTTCCTTTCAAGCACCTCTAGTTTATGACTAGAAGGAACCCGACAGGACCCTTACTTTACGACAGTGATATTGAAGGTATCGTTCGCAGAAATCACAGAGAAATAAGGCGAAGCTTAAACTACATAGAAGACGAGAAATAAGCCGAAATCAATACCACCGAATAGATGGTTGAGAATAATCCGCTACCTCCAGAGATGGCCGAAAATCATACTCCTCGAACTATGTATGATTATGCTAAACCTAGTTTAACAGGAACTGAGTCAAGTATTGTTAGGCCTACTTTTGCTGTAAATAATTTTGAATTGAAACCTAACACTATACAGATAATACAACAGTTTGTTCAGTTTGATGGTTTTGCAGGATGAGGATCCTAACACACACTTAGCGATTTTCCTAAAATTTGCGACACTTTCAAGATAAATGGGCTTCGGTTATTTCCCTTTTCTTTGAGAAATAAAGCCAAACAGTGGTTGCATTCTCTTCCACGAGGGTCAATCACTACATGGGATCAAATGACCGAAAATTTTTATTAAAATATTTTCCACCGCCCAAAATGGCCAAGTTGAGGAATGATATCTCTTCTTTTATGCAAATGGATTTAGAGACACTTTATGATGCACGGGAGAGATACAAAGACTTGTTGAGGAGGTGCCCACACCACGAATTACCTTTGTGGCTACAGGTCCAAACTCTCTACAACGGTGTGAACCCGTCAACAAGGCAATTAATAGATTCAGCAGCCGGCGGAACCCTGAACAACAAAACTTCTGAAGCAGCCTACAAGTTTATAGAGAAGATGTCATTGAATAACTATCAGTGGCAAGTTACAAGGACAAGGCCAACCAAAGCAGCAGGAGTTTTCAACCTCGACGCAGTAACCCTACTATCAAATCAGGTAGAGATGTTACATAAAAAATTTGATGGTTTATACGGATCTTCGCAGGCACATCCAGTTATGTAGTGCGACACAAGTGGAGGAGTGGCGAATCCTGAGTACCCACCCTACGGACAGGGCATGGAGAGCGAACAAATGAACTATATAGGTAACAATTTCGGATCTAATAATAACCCTTATAGTAATACTTATAATCCAGGTTGGAAGAACCGCCCCAATTTCTCATGGGGTACACAATTTCTCATGGGGTAGTCAAGGAAATCAAAGGCAACAACCATCCCAAAACTTCCAACAACAACCCTACCCATAGGAAAAGAAGCCGAACCTTGAAAAGATGCTAACAAAATTTATAATAGCCTCAGAAACACGTTTCCAAAATATAGAAACACATTTCCAGAATACTAAGACAACACTTAAAAATCAGTAAGCATCGATTCAAAGGATCGAGAATCAGCTAGGGCATCTTGCCAAGTAGATCTCTAAAAGACCACAAGGAAGCCTACCAAGCAACAACGAGACTAACCCAAAGGATCAAATTTATGCCATAATAGCTCAAGATAGTGAAGGGTTTGACGAGCCCAATTTAAGGCAAAAGAATATGGTAGAAGAAGGTAAGGTTGAGGTAAAGCCAAAATCAAAAAACAAAGAGTACGAACCTCGCATGCCATATCTCGAAGCGATAATGAAAGACGACACACAGGAACAATTCGGTAAGTTTCTTAAACTTTTAAAGAAATTACATATTAACTTACCATTTCTTGAAGCTCTTTCGCAGATGCCAGATTCTAGGAAATTTTTAAAGAAGCTATTGACAAATAAGCGAAAGATAGACGAGGAATCGCATGTGGAACTGAACGCAGTGTGCTCAGCAATGTTGCAAAATAAACTACCATGGAAATTAAAAGATCCAAGGAGTTTTACAATTCCATGCTTTACTGGTAGTTTACTATTGATAATGCGTTAGCTGATTTAGGGGCAAGCATAAATGTCATGCCTTATAAAATGTTTAAACAACTAGGTCTAAGGAAGCCCAAACAAATTAGGATGAGCATTCAATTAGCTAATAAAACTGTTAGAATTCCTAGGGGTATAATCGAATATGTACTCGTGAAGATTGATAAATTCGTGTTCCCAGTAGAATTTGTTGTTTTAGACATGGATGAGGACAACACGATCCCCCTAATTTTAGGAAGACCACTCTTAGCAACTGCCAGGACTAAAATTGATGTCGACGTAGGTGAACTTATACTCTGTGTAGGTGACAAGACAGTCACTCTTCAAGCTCTCGATTCAGCTAGGACATCGAATAATCAATGTGAGAAAGTAAATTCTATTTATAACCATTCGGTTAACCCTTCTTTTCATGAAGCACCACAAAAGAACACAACTGACTCTGATCCTAGACCCCGTGCCAGCACAGAAATAACTCATGAGGAACAAGGGATTCAGATCGTTGAACTAAAAGAGTGAAAGACGCATCTCAAAGAAAAACTAGGTATAGACGAAACAGAATCAAAGCCATTCTACGAGACAGACAAGTTCAAAATTGGAGATCAAATACCTCCTCCTGATCCTAACACAAACAAAGAAATCCCTTTTAAGGTAATCAACATTTTCCCATACGGAACAGTCGAGGTAAGTAATCCTATGTTTGGCACTTTGAAAATAAACGCTACTAGTCTTAAACTTTATCATGGTAATGAAACTGCTAGCATGAGGAAGGACTTTCAACTCCTCAAACGACCATGAATATGCGAATGAGAGGTAAGTCTAGCTTAAGACTATAAACGAGCGCTTCTCGGGAGGCAACCCGAGCACTAACCTCATTAACTTTTATATTTTTTTATTTTATTTTTATTTTTATTTTATTATTTTATTCTTTCCTTTTAGCACCTAACTGTAAATCAACCAAGTGCAGATTTCCCAGCCACACGGCCTTGCACACGGCCGTGGCGTGGTAGTTGGAGTCCGTGACTCGAAGATATGATTCGTTCTGACTCGTACCATCTCTGCCATGTTAGTACAAAGATTTAGTGCATCCACATGGCGTGGAGACCTAAACATGGGCGTGGAGACCTGAACAAAGCAAAACACGACCTTGCAATACGACCGTGTGACTTACACGCCCGTGGTACACGGGCGTAGGGACGTACCAGACCTGAAAATTCTATTTAACCCCTTATTTTCTTCTTACCTACTCCCCATCTCCTTTCTCCCATCCTATCCTTCAGATATCCCCCTCCCCATACTTTTCTTCTTTAGTTATTACCCAAACCCTTGAGCTACACCACATCTATGCCAAAGAAGCGGAAGGACCCTGGCAGAGTCTCCCTTTGTGAGATCGATCTACATAAGTTCATGCCGGCCGCTTCATCCACTCGACAAGCCGAGGATGTTTGAGGCCATTTAATTTTTTTTTATTTTCTCTTCTCCTTTATTTTCTTTTGCTTTATTTCTCTTTTACTTAGTTTAATATATTTTATTTCGTTTTCTTCGATTTAGGTTCTAAAGGCTACTTGGGAATCACGCCACTTCGGCCACTGCCAGCACCTCCGCAGCCTTAGAAGTCACACCCACCTCGCGAACCATCCAACAATAAGGACTCTTCAGTCCATTCATCTTTCATTTTAATTTTATTTACATTTCTATCTTCTTTCTCTTTATTTTTCTTGTCTTTAATTATATATTTAGTTTATTTTAAATATGTCTTAATATTTCCTTGCTAATTCTCTATGAGCTTCCTAATTTCTTCATCTAGCGCAAAGCTGGGTAGCAGCCACCACACCTTGGGACTCCCAAGTCAAGGAAACCATCCAAATTCAGGAAGTTTCACCTCTCCCTTTCTCTTAAATTTCATATACATCTTTGTACATTGAGGGAAATGTACATCTGAAGTGTGGGGGGTGAATATTTATTTCGAGAAAGTGCCTAACTTTCTTCATTATTCTCAAATCCCTGAATTAGGCCATGAATGATGTCTTGTTCTAAAGTAAGTTTCTCGTATTATGATTAGAATGAAATTTCCCTGGTTTATGTTGTTTGTTGATATGTTTTGGATTAAGTCATAGTTAATTGTGCATTGATGATTAAATTTGAAGGATACTAGAGAATCAAGCATGATAAGTCTATTTTTCAGGAATTAAAAATTTTCTATGTTGTCTACCTAAATCTGAATGTTACTTTGAAGTTTGAAATTTACAAGGTTGATATCAAATAACCATAATTTGTGTGAGATTTTGAGCCTTATAGAGCACATATACTTTTTCGTGCTCACTTTTATTATGAGGATGTCAACATTGATTTGTTATTCTAGAACTTGCATCGATTATACATGTCGAGACTACACCTTTGATTTGATATACAGAGATGATAAAGGCACCTAAGTTTTAACCCACTCACTCCACTAAAAGCCTACCTTCACAATTAACCCCTAGTGAACCCCGTTTAATCCTAACAACCCTTTTTATTGACTCACCTACTAATATTAACTCAAACCCCTTTGTATTTGTTGTTACCATTCCTTGACTACCCTTTCTGTCGAGATTTGATTTGATCGGTTGCCTAATTATTTTATTTCAGTAGTTGAATTTATCTTTTATTATGTATTTGACTTGTTCTTAAACAAAAAATCGAAGAATATTCACTATTAGCTTTCTGATTAGGCGAGCTTATACGTTAAATTCCAATTATTGAAGAAGAAGCTCATATCAGAATATTATTTATGTAATTATTTAGGATTAGTTCATTTTTCAAGTTAGGTAAATTGTCAATTCAATCTCGATTCTAACCCTTAATTCAGCCTTTATCCACACCCTTAACCTAAGCCCCGTTACAACCGTTTTTAAAAGACCTTTTGATTTCTCTATCATCTCATATTATAGTGGTGGAGATTTGATTTTCATGCAAGCCTATGGGATTAGCTCTTCATGTTTGAGTTTTGAGTGCTTAATTCTGAACCTTAAACACTTCGAGTGATTTGAGTGAATCTTTAGTGAAGACGTCAATTCTTGTCGATTTTGAATCAGGGGTAATTATTTAGATGAAGGGAAACGCCTATATTTTCATACTACGAATGTATGACTTAGATTGTTTGAATCTTTAGGATTCTTTGAGTTAAATTATCCATGTATGAATTACCTTTGAATTATGATGAAACATTATTGATGAATATTATGAATCGAGGAAGTTTGTTTTAATTATGAGTTGAGAATTTTGCTTGAGGACAAGCAAAAGCTTAAGTGTACGGGTATTTGATAAACAATAATAGTAACATATTTTAAGCCCACATTTAGCATGCTTTTGGATGATTTAAGCCTTGAATTATGTAATTTGGTGCTCTTAACCTTTTGTTTTCATGTTTTACACTTAGGAGAGCACCGGATGATGAAAAAGAACGAAAAATGGGCCCAAAATAGAGTAAATGGGCCATATCACGAAATCCACACGGCCTGGGCCCAAGACCACACGACCGTGCCCCTGTAACATCTTGAAAATGGGCCTATGCATTTTTGATTTAAGTATACGAAATGGCATGTCTTATGTGTTATGAATGTATTATGAACATTTTTGGAAATGTAAGGAAATGATTTAGAAATGTTAAGTTTCAAAAGAGGAAAGTAAACATTTTTGGAAACTTAGAAATGTAAGGAAATGATTTGGAAATGTTAAGTTTAAAGGAGGAAACGAACATTTTTGGAAACTTGGAAATGTAAGGAAATGCTTAAGAAATGTTAAGTTTAAAGTTTAAGAGAGGGACATGAAGCAGGGTGGTCTTAAGAAAATTAATAAAATAAATTTGACACAAGAACGGGCTTGGAAAAGTGGCAAGGAGGCACCACTTAAAGCTCAGCAAGTGACGTCACAACATGTGTTATTGGGCCAAGGTTCGAGCTGCAGGGGAAGCAAAATAAAAGTTTTATTTTGCAGCAGAGATTAGCAGCAAGGGACGGCACAAGGCTATAAATTAGGAGCTTTTATTCTTTTATTTTTAAGAGATGAAGGGTGGATAAATAAGGGATAAATAATGGATTTATTGTAAGAGATAAATGAGGATTATTTCTTTTAATTTGAATAAAGTGATAATTAAAGAGATAAAATTATCACATAGGAAGAGTGGTGGCCAAGTAGGGGACTCTAGCCTAGTATTTTCGGCCAAGAAAGAAAAGCAATGCCATTCTTTGTATTTTCTTTTCTTTCAACTCTTCTCTCTGCCGAATTTCCTAGAGCATATCTTCTTCTTCTTTTGTTAGCCAAAGCCGAAAACTAAAGTAAGCCTAGCCAAATTCTTCATAGCTTTTGTGATCTCCATTAAAACTGAATCCATAAACTCATCAAGATACCATCATTAGCCGATTTCTTGTTAAGCTCCAAAAGCCGAAAGCTTGTTAAGATCTAGGCTATAGCCGAATAGCTTTGTGGGGGCAAATAAGGGGTATTGCTGATTTCTATTTGAATGAATTCTTTCAGGATTATGCTATAGTCGACTATAGTATTAAAGGTAAGATCAAGTTTGATTTTCATTCTCTTTTTTAAGGCTAATCGAAATCTAAAGACTAATTCCTATCATTATTCTTTGACCGAAATCTTAAGGAGAGATTTCGCGATTCTGCTAGTGTCGACTACAGGGAAGGAGAAGTTCTTTTCTCGAAGGTACACCATAGGTCGCGTGTTCCCTAGTTATTCAGTGAGTTTCGGGATTTAAAAGCAAGGTAAGTACATATATGTACATTCGGCCAAAGGTCTATTTCATAATTAAGATTCATTCAAAAATTGAAACTAACTAACTCAGTAATCTAGTGATTGTCGATTTCAAGGAAGGAGGATACAAAGTTTCGGGTCTTGATTCTTAAGTCAATCGGTAACAAGGTAGGTTTTAATTGCACTAATCCCGCTAGGATTTGGATTTATGGCCGAATGGCTCTTTACTAAGTATTAAATGATTGATTAAATGTAGAGATCTAAGATCCAAGGCATTAGATCAAGCTTTTCGGGATTTGGATTGGAAACCTTAAGCGAATCAGATGTGTACCTCACACTATTTCTTGATATATTTATGGCAATATTTAATATGTATGTGACTATAAGAATGTGTAAGAATATGGCTAAGGTACCATGTAATGGTACAAAAGTACTCAGGTACGTTTCCTACTCCTACTAGGAATATGAAATTATGTTATATATGTAACATGTGAAAAGTGATAAGAATGTGAAATTATGTAATATGCATGATATGAATGATATGGGCATTCGGGTTATATTATGAAAAGGGGAAGTGAATGTGGTGACCTAAGACCACGATATCTGAATGTGGTGACCTAAGTCCACGATATCCGAATGTGGTGTCTCTTGACACAAAATATGTATCTGGTGGCTATGCCACGAATTTTTATAAGGGCGATGAGCACGTCGACTGCAGCGACTGCCTTCGATGGTGTGTAGCGGATGGAGGGTTGACTTATTAGTCCCCACGGTGTGCAGGTTTGTACGGGTGATGTGTAGCGGATGGCATCTAGGTTTGGGTTCGGGTTTGCATCATTATCTTTACTTGTTATGTGAATGTGATATGTATGAGATGCCTGAATTTGTTTGGATTTAGTGTTGGTTACACATTGAGTCTGTTGACTCACCCCGTTGTGGGAACATTTTTCAGGTGATGAACAGTGATGGACTGGGTCGGCAGGAGCTTAAAGGTGGCCATGCACAGCAAGGAAAATTTTATGATTTGGACTTTTATTCTATTTAAGCACTTTAATTTATTTTTGGGAATTATTTGATGTAATAAGGCCATAGTGAACTATTTTATTTTCTGTTTTATTTACTATGTTACGAAATTTTTAATTATTAAAGATTAAGTCAATTTAATTTAAAATAAACTCTAAATACTTTGTCACCTGAAATAAATGGGTTTTCAATATAAAATAAACTCGTTTTCAACTCAAGCCCAACCCAAAACAATCTTTTTTTCAAAACACACAAGTTTTTCCTAAAGTAACAAAAGGATTTTGAACCAGTTTACATCGAGGAACATACCAGATCCGGTCAAGGCTCGTGGGCTGGGTTTGGGGTGTTTCAGCTTGGTATCAGAGCCCAATTTTAAACTCTCGGCCTGGGGTTTAAAGCCTATTATGTTTTGAAATTTAGGCCCAAAATGAATTTGTGAAAATTTTATGAAACTAAGCAGGTTTTCTGGCATGGCACCTAAGTTTCCGACCCGCAGTCCACCAGGTAAGTACCCCTAACCTTTGTGTGATTTTATATTGTGATCTGTAGAAGGGTAGAAATGGAATGGAACGTAGAATTAGTATGATAGGTACTTGAACTCTAAGGCTAGCTTACCCCAACAGTTACATAAGACTTAAATGCTTAATAAAACAAACCTGTGTCTAAGTCGCCGAGTTAGGGTGTGGCAACCATTGTGCGCATGTCTAGGATTGGTATTCGGTGGGAGCTTGGTATTTAAGCAGTCCGCGTGACTCACCTCCTCTCCATTCGAATCCTACCAGGTGCGTAGCTTCGGTTCACCCTAACCAAGAGGACTTATTCATGGGCTAAACCCCTAACTAAAACCCGAAAGGGATTAGCCACATTTTTATGGAAACCCTAGTTTCAAAAATTTTAAAAATTATCCTTTTAAATTGCCAACACGATTTTATAAGATTTTTCTGAAATATTCTTGACTTACAAAAAATTACTAAATTATCCCTAGTTGTAAAATTACAAAAATGCCCTTGGTTTAGAAAATGTCCAAACTACCCACGGTTTAATTAAAATCCCTTTATTTTATAAAATATTCAAAAACTCTACTTCTGCGAAATATTAAAACACTCCAACTTGGAAAATTTACGAAATTGCCCTTAACTTACAAAATTACCAAAATTACCCTGAATTTCAAAATTTTTGCAACATCACCGATTTGGAAAACAAATTCTCAAAAAGAACCCTCAAGTTTTACAAATTTTGGAAATACCCTTGATTTATTAAGCTTTACAAATTTACTCTGGTTTATTACTAAAATACCCCCGAGTTCTAAAATTACTGAAATACCTCTGTAATTTCAAAATTTCTGAAATACCCCCGGGATTTCAAAAAAAAATTTCCAAAATACCCTTATCGACAAAATCCACGAGGAACCCTATTTTGAAAAAAAAATTATTACGAAAATACCCCTGTAGGCCAAATTACGAATATACCCCTGGGTAGTGGAAAAACAACAACAATGAAAACTACAACATTTCTCTGAATGAACGAAAGTTCATAATTGATTGATGAATGTATGAAAGACTGTGTGCATGTATGAATACGAAAGAATCACTCCTAAAATTCTTTTCATAAAACTTCTTCGCGGGTAATCAGTGGAATAAAGGCTAATTCATAAAATTTCTTAATCAGATTAAAGCGCAGTCGTTAGAAATAAGTTCTAGAGGACGTGGTCGTCATGGACGTGGTCGAGGGAGAATGACCGTGTCGGAACCCGTTAGATCGGGTCAAGGATCTGATAATGAGATACCACCGCCACCACCACCCCCAACTGTTGGTGTTGAGCAGCAAGCTCAGACGGGGGATGATGCTGTGTCGCAGGCTGTGCTGCGAGTGTTGGAAATGGTGGCTGGAGCAGGTGGAAGTATGGGAACTAGGAAATCTGTACCTGAGCGACTCCGAGCCAATGGGGCTGAAATGTTTCGAGGAGTATCTGGTGTGGCACCCAGTACGGCTGAGTATTGGTTGGAAGCAACCGAGCGCATTATGGATGAGCTCGATCTGACCCCTGAGGAGAAGCTGAAAGTAATGGTGGCACTGCTACACTGATGAGCAAAGGAAGGCATATCAGAAGAAGTATGTCGGCACCGTTACACTGATGAGCAAACGAAGGCTTTTCTGGGGTTGGTTCAAGGGAACAAGTCCGTGGCAGAGTATGAAGCTGAATTTCTGAGGTTGAGCCGTTATGCTCGAGGAGTGGTGGCAACGGAACATGAGCGATGTGTCCGGTTTGAGGACGGACTAAGGGATGATCTGAGGTTGTTGATAGTCCCACATCAGGAGCGGCAGTTTGCCGTATTAGTGGAAAAGGCTAAGGTAGCCGAGGGAATCAAGGATTCTGCCAGGCAGAACATTGACCGAAATAGGCTAAAAAGAGGTTTTGGATCGTCTGGATCATCTGGGAGTAAGAGGTCTAGAGTTGATGGGCCGCGAGGTCAGCAAGCTGGTACAGGAGGGCAGTATCGTACTTGTGATCAGTGTGGGAAGAAGCACTTAGGGGAATGTTGGAAAAAGACAGGAGGATGCTTTAGGTGTGGGTCCAAGGACCATATGATTAAGGACTGTCCTATAAAACCAGAAGGGAGTCGGCCAGCAGTTCAGAATGTTAATCAGGCTGGTAGAGGTGGACAGCAGCCTCAGCGAGGTCGTGGTCCGAAGGGCAGAGGTAATGGTGCTGGCAGAGGATGCGGAACACAGGGTAGAGGTGCTGCTAATACTGAGGCAAGGCAGTCGGGTTTGGTTTATGCGGTTCGCCGAAGGGAGGATGGAGACGCGCCGGACGTTATAACCGGTACGTTCCTTATTTATGGCAAGCCTTATTATGCCTTAATTGATGTGGGCTCGACCCATTCTTATGTTGCATGTAGTGTAGTCGAGACACTAGGCTTAGACTCTGAACTCTCTAATAGGCAAATGACTGTAGTAAGCCCATTAGGCCAAACTGTAGTGGTGGATAAGATCTTTCGGAGTGTACCTCAAGAGATTCATGGAGTGAACTTTCGGGCTGACTTGATGGAACTACCCTTTGGGGAGTTTGAACTTATACTTGGTATGGATTGGTTAGTAGAGCATCGAGCTATGTTGGACTGTGCAGCTAAGCGAATGGAGTTAAGGACCCCGGAAGATAAGGTGGTCATCATGATATGAGAAAGAAGAAACTACCTGTCTAATGTAGTCTTGGCGTTGAAGGCTGAGAAAATGGTTAGAAAAGGGTGCAAGGCATTTCTGGCTTTCGTCAGTGCTGTGGATGCGAAAGAAGGGGGAGTTAGTGGAGTTAGAACGGTAAGGGACTTTGAAGATGTGTTTCCAGAGGAATTGCCCGGAATACCCCCAGATAGGGAGGTGGAGTTTGGAATTGACTTGCTGTCGGGAACAGCTCCTGTGTCAATTGCCCCGTATCGAATGGCACCAAAGGAGTTGGTGGAGCTCAAGGCTCAAATCTAAGAATTGCTGGATCGTGGGTTTATTCGACCCAGTGTGTCTCCATGGGGAGCACCGGTCCTGTTCGTGAAGAAGGACGGAACTATGCGTATGTGCATAGATTATCGTCAGTTGAACAAGTTGACCATTAAGAACAAGTATCCTTTACCGAGGATTGACGACTTGTTCGATCAGCTTAAGGGAGCGGCAGTATTCTCCACCATAGACTTAAGGTCAGGATATCATCAGTTGAAGGTAAAGGAGGCAGATATCCATAAGATAGCCTTTAGGACAAGGTACGGCCACTATGAGTTTGTTGTGATGCTGTTTGGTTTGACGAAGGCCCCAACTGTGTTCATGGATATGATGAACCGGGTTTTTCAACCTTACTTGGATAGGTTCGTCGTTGTGTTCATCGACGATATCTTGGTGTACTCCAAGTCTGAAGAGGTGTAACATCCCCAAACCCGGCCTATTCACTACGACCGAATTTGGTTATGTCACTGCGGAAAAACGATGGAAAATTCTATTTAACTTAGAAAAAGAAAAAAAAAATTTTAGCAAAACTTGTTAAACTTTTTAAAATCCATGTTTGTTTGATATTGTATGAGAAAAACTTTGATATCATATAAATACTATAAAATGCCCAAAAGTAAACTTTAGTGAATATATAAGACAAATTTTGAATAAATAAGTTGTCAAAATAAATTCGTTTCCACTTAGTAATTTAATATAATCCATTCATAGTTTAAAATAATGATAAAATATTCCCAAGGTAAATAAAAATCAAAAGGCCCTTATTACATCAATATTTAAAAGATCAAGAACTTAATATAATTAAGCTTTAAAATATTAAAAATCCTCTTTCTGCATGGGCCACCATGAGTCCTCTCCGATCCCGGTCCAACTCTACGCATCACCTGAAATGGTTAATGAAAAGAGTGAGTCCACTGACTCAGTGCATAACCACAACACAAATTTCCCACACGAATGGGCTTGGCCCATACCCACACAGCCATCGAACAAAACATGCAAGAGTGCACTTCAACCCTACCCATTGTCCAACCGTACACCAACCTTAGCAGACTCCCTGCCTAAGGCCGTGGATAAACCACCACTGATCACCTCGTGATCCAAAATCCTTACCTTGGCAAACTCACTGCTCAAGGCCGTGGCTGAGCCACCGATCAACCCAAGTGATCCCAATACTGTAATCTGTCTACGGTGATGCACCTAGCCATCAACCGCCGAGATGGGCACCTAGCCATCATCTCCCTTGAGGTAGCACACAGCTAACCATCAATCGCTAATGTAGCCGGAGCTATCATTAGACCACGTACACCTTGTGTACACTTCCTCCTTCATCGAATCAAGCCCCACCTCATGCAAATATGTAGATGCTACATGTTAAGTCATCATATCACATAAGTATATAAATATATACATACATAAATATACGTCACAAATAATCTTACCATCACCAGTTCTCATCACTTAAGCCATTATAATCGGCTTCCACACATAATATATATGCTTAATAATTAGCAAGCAAACCGAGAAATAGTGCGATGATTACGCACCTAAATGATACCAAACACCCGAAATGCTACTTCTGCTTCTGTAACCGCTGACTAATCGCCTCTCGAAAGGTCTCCTATGTAAGGCTCTTCTCCCCTACAATCGGCCTTGGCATAAAACAATGAACACTTAGGGCCATTCGGCCAAGGCAAGAAACTATAGCACAGGGAAAACTAACACACCCTTACCTTGCTAACCTCTACCCTTTGCTCTAACAAGAATCGGCCACCACCAAGGAAGTAAGGTTCGGCAAGAGGAGAGATTCGGCTAAAACATAAAGAAGAGAAAAGGAGGAGAGGCTATGGGTATTCGGCTTAGGCTAAATGAAAAAGGGGTTAAGAGGTTTCGGCAATGGTGCTCAACAGAAGTTTCGTCTAAGCAAAACAAATGGGAAAAAGAAGAAGTTCTCCCTTGCTTACAAATTCGGCACAAGAGGGGGAGATGAGAGAATGAATTTTCGGTAAAAGCAACAAAAGGAGCAAAACATTTCAAAAGGGTGTCCGCCCCCATTTATAGAATTCGGCCACCCCTAAGCTCACCCCACAAAGCCGAAAATGCCCTCCAAAAACTCCCAAAACCGGCCACCACTTAACTCCCTTCCAAATCCCCTTATTTGCTCCTACATTTCCTCCCCAACATCCATTCAAAAAGTTTGAATGAGTCAAACCTCTCCCTAGCCGAATTTTAAAAAAAAGGAAGACCAAGTCTTTGTCCATCTTTTAAGCATCCAAAAGCCACCCAACTTCTTTTCTCCTTGACGCAAAAACCAAGGCCAAAGTGCTGCCTTCGCAGCTCGAACACTGGCCCCCCTCCCTTGCACCTGAGGCGTCACTTTCCAAGCTTTAGAGTGGCGCCTCCTTGCCACTCTGCCAGCTTATTCCTTGTGCCTAATTCCCACCAAAATTTCTCTTAAGACCCCTCAAGCCAAGCTCCCTTCTTATAACATTAAAAATCCAAAATTTCCCAAAGCCTTCCCCTTTAATCCGAGCATTCTCAAAACCTCTAAAACACCTCCAAACATGCCCAAAACCTACTAGCACTTGAATTATACCCAATATGCACAGCCCCTAAACTAGGGTGTTACAATTCTACCCTCCTTAAAATAATTTCGTCCTCGAAATTACTTGTCTAAACTAATAGTCCAATTCCTCCCACTACGCTATGGCTGCGCACTCTGATCTTAAAGAGCTATCCAAATCCCTAGGCACAGGTTCTAAGTTCATACTCAAAGTCCCAATACTTTACGAGCAACAAAACAAACAGCCACCCAAACGAACAAAACAACAGAAAATTTTCCAGACATAAGATACTTACCAGCTGACACATCAGGCACATCATTATCCTCTCTCCGACGAACCGCATAAACCAGACCTGGCTGCCTTGCCTTAGTGCCACCATTACTGCGGCCTAATGCTCCACGACCCTGGCCGGAACCATTTCCTCCATGGTTTGGACCACGACCTCTCGTCACCTGCTGACCACCTCTGCCTGGTTGCACATAACCTTGACCCACTGTCTGAGTCCTATTCGGGTTCTGGGGATAATCCTTAACCAGATGAGATTTGGACTTGCATCTAAAGCATTCCCAAACTCGATTCCAGCACTCGCCAACATGATACCTTCCGCACTATGCACACGGACGATCTGGATTCCCAGCAGCTAGCTTAGAAACATGAGCAGAGGTCTCGACTCTCGGTCTTTTCTGAACCCTCTCAACCACTTCTGGCGATCCAACACTTCTCTTATCACGGTTCCTTTCTCTATTGTGCCTCTCAGCCTTCTTGACCTCCTCAGCTATTCGAGCTTTCTCCACTAAAACGGCGAAGTCTCTTTCCTGATGCGGAGCAATCAAAACTCGCAGCTCATCCTGTAGACCATCTTCAAATCTGACACATCTCTCATAATCCGTTGCCACGATGCCCCGAGCATACCGACTCAAACGCAAAAACTCAGCTTCGTACTCCGCTATCGACTTGTTTCCTTGCACCAAGCTAAGGAACGCCTTCCTCTGAGCATCCACATAGCTCGCTCCGACATACTTCCCCTCAAACTTGATCTTAAAATAACCCCAGTCCACTCGATCTGCCGGGGTACTTTCCTTAACAGTGAGCCACCACTGGTAGGCTTCATCCCGCAGCAACGAAACAACACCCTTAAGCTTTTCCTCAGCAGTCAAGTCGAGATCATCCATAATCCTTTCAACAGCCTCAAGCCAGTACTCTGCCACGTTTGGAGCTACCCCAGACACTCCTCTGAAAACCTCGGCTCCATTCGCCCTAAGCCTTTCGGGCACTGACTTCCGAGTCCTATTGCCCCCATTGGCTCCTGCCACTCGTTCGAGCACTCGCAGCACAGCTTGTGACACTGCGTCGTCTCCTCCCGTCTGACCCTGCTGTTCAACCTCAACAGCTGGTGGCGGTGCATCGCTCTCTGACCCATGGCGTGACCCAACCGGTTCCGATACTGACATCCTGCCTCTACCACGTCCACGAGTATTGCGACCACGCCCCCTAGAACTCATATCTAGCGCCTCGATTTAGTCTGTTTTGAAAGTTTTATGGATTAGAAATTATTGTTTCACTATTTTATCCACGAGCAATTTTATGCGATAAAGTTTCCGAGAGTAGTTCTTTCGAGCAATCAAGTTTCCTTCCCTACCCAGGGGTAATTTCGTCATTTTCCTATAGGGGTATATAGGTAATAACTCTGGGTCAATTTTGAAAATAGTTTTCCAACTTAAAGATATCTCAAAATTTACAAAGTCACAGGGGTTATCTTAAATTTTCGGAGGTCAGGGTTATTTCAGTAATTTTGGAAATCACGGGCATTTTCGTAAATTCTCCAAATCGGAATATCACAATATTTCACAAAAATAGAATTTTCTGATATTTGGTAGAATAGGAATATTTCAGTAAAAGTTGAGAGAAACTGAAAATTTAAAAACCAAGGGCATTTCGGTAATTTTATCAACCAGGGGTATTTTCGTAAATTTTCACAAACCAAGGTATCTTAATATTTAAAAACTCGAGATTTTGGTATTTTACCAAGTAAAAAGCATTTTATCAAAAATTAAGGGTAGAACGGTAATTTTGCAATACAGGGGCATTTTTGTAAATCGACAAACGTCTTTCAAAAGTAAATTTAGGGTTTCACAAACCAAGGGGTAAAGTTGAAAATTTTAAAACAGGGAATTTTAAAACAATCAGGCCAAATCCCTTTCGGGTTTTAATAACTGGTTTAGCTTATGAACAAGTCCTCTTGATTAAGGTGAACCGAAGCTGCGCACCAGGTAGGATTCCTGCGAAGAGGAGGTGAGTCATAAGGACTGCTTAAGTACCTAGCTCTTCCGGATCCAATCCTAGACATGCGCACCAAGGTTACCACACCTTAACTCGGCGACTTACTTCACAGGTTTGTTTAAGAGCTTTAAGTTTTATGCATATGTTTGAGTAGTCTAATCCTAGGGTCCAACAGATCCTATTATTCTATTCTACGGGCCCAAATTAAGCCCAAAATAAATCACACAAACAAAACACTTCAAGAGCTAGAAGTACTTACCTGGTGGACTTCGGGCCGGAGACACAGGTGCCATGCCAGAATAACCTGAAACTTTTTATAAAAGCCTATTTTTCAAAAAGCCCATTTTTGAAAACTGTTTCGGGCCCAAAACCCTCAAAGCCGAGTTTTGAACCGGGCTCTGATACCAAACTGTAACATCCCCAAACCCGGCCTATTCACTACGACCGAAGTTGGTTATGTCACTGTAGAAAAATGGTGGAAAATTCTATTTAACTTAGAAAAAGAAAAAAAAATTTTAGCAAAACTTGTTAAATTTTTTAAAATCCATGTTTGTTTGATATTGTATGAGAAAAACTTTGATATCATATAAATACTATAAAATGCCCAAAAGTAAACTTTAGTGAATATATAAGACAAATTTTGAATAAATAAGTTGTCAAAATAAATTCGTTTCCACTTAGTAATTTAATATAATCCATTCATAGTTTAAAATAATGATAAAATATTCCCAAGGTAAATAAAAATCAAAAGGCCCTTATTACATCAATATTTAAAAGATCAAGAACTTAATATAATTAAGCTTTAAAATATTAAAAATCCTCTTTCTGCATGGGCCACCATGAGTCCTCTCCGATCCCGGTCCAACTCTACGCATCACCTGAAATGGTTAATGAAAAGAGTGAGTCCACTGACTCAGTGCATAACCACAACACAAATTTCCCACACGAATGGGCTTGGCCCATACCCACACAGCCATCGAACAAAACATGCAAGAGTGCACTTCAACCCTACCCATTGTCCAACCGTACACCAACCTTAGCAGACTCCCTGCCTAAGGCCGTGGATAAACCACCACTGATCACCTCGTGATCCAAAATCCTTACCTTGGCAAACTCACTGCTCAAGGCCGTGGCTGAGCCACCGATCAACCCAAGTGATCCCAATACTGTAATCTGTCTACGGTGATGCACCTAGCCATCAACCGCCGAGATGGGCACCTAGCCATCATCTCCCTTGAGGTAGCACACAGCTAACCATCAAGCGCTAATGTAGCCGGAGCTATCATTAGACCACGTACACCTTGTGTACACTTCCTCCTTCATCGAATCAAGCCCCACCTCATGCAAATATGTAGATGCTACATGTTAAGTCATCATATCACATAAGTATATAAATATATACATACATAAATATACGTCACAAATAATCTTACCATCACCAGTTCTCATCACTTAAGCCATTATAATCGGCTTCCACACATAATATATATGCTTAATAATTAGCAAGCAAACCGAGAAATAGTGCGATGATTACGTACCTAAATGATACCAAACACCCGAAATGCTACTTCTGCTTCTGTAACCGCTGACTAATCGCCTCTCGAAAGGTCTCCTACGTAAGGCTCTTCTCCCCTACAATCGGCCTTGGCATAAAACAATGAACACTTAGGGCCATTCGGCCAAGGCAAGAAACTATAGCACAGGGAAAACTAACACACCCTTACCTTGCTAACCTCTACCCTTTGCTCTAACAAGAATCGGCCACCACCAAGGAAGTAAGGTTCGGCAAGAGGAGAGATTCGGCTAAAACATAAAGAAGAGAAAAGGAGGAGAGGCTATGGGTATTCGGCTTAGGCTAAATGAAAAAGGGGTTAAGAGGTTTCGGCAATGGTGCTCAACAGAAGTTTCGTCTAAGCAAAACAAATGGGAAAAAGAAGAAGTTCTCCCTTGCTTACAAATTCGGCACAAGAGGGGGAGATGAGAGAATGAATTTTCGGTAAAAGCAACAAAAGGAGCAAAACATTTCAAAAGGGTGTCCCCCCCCATTTATAGAATTCGGCCACCCCTAAGCTCACCCCACAAAGCCGAAAATGCCCTCCAAAAACTCCCAAAACCGGCCACCACTTAACTCCCTTCCAAATCCCCTTATTTGCTCCTACATTTCCTCCCCAACATCCATTCAAAAAGTTTGAATGAGTCAAACCTCTCCCTAGCCGAATTTTAAAAAAAAAGGAAGACCAAGTCTTTGTCCATCTTTTAAGCATCCAAAAGCCACCCAACTTCTTTTCTCCTTGACGCAAAAACCAAGGCCAAAGTGCTGCCTTCGCAGCTCGAACACTGGCCCCCCTCCCT
This sequence comes from Gossypium australe, assembly GCA_005393395.2. Classification (NCBI taxonomy): domain Eukaryota; kingdom Viridiplantae; phylum Streptophyta; class Magnoliopsida; order Malvales; family Malvaceae; genus Gossypium; species Gossypium australe. The sequence goes on from CM016617.1 coordinate 66,904,783, forward strand.
TGCACCTGAGGCGTCACTTTCCAAGTTTTAGAGTGGCGCCTCCTTGCCACTCTGCCAGCTTATTCCTTGTGCCTAATTCCCACCAAAATTTCTCTTAAGACCCCTCAAGCCAAGCTCCCCTCTTATAACATTAAAAATCCAAAATTTCCCAAAGCCTTCCCCTTTAATCCGAGCATTCTCAAAACCTCTAAAACACCTCCAAACATGCCCAAAACCTACTAGCAGTTGAATTATACCAAATATGCACAGCCCCTAAACCAGGGTGTTACAAGAGGAGCATGATGAGCATCTCCGAGTTGTGCTACAAGTGTTAAGGGAGAAGAAGCTCTATGCCAAATTTAGCAAGTGTGAATTTTGGCTGAAGGAGGTTGCATTCTTAGGGCATGTGGTGTCTGCAAAGGGAATAAGGGTGGATCCTAGGAAGATTGAAGCGGTGTTAGATTGGAAACCACCTAAGTCGGTAGCTGAGGTTTGCAGTTTCTTGGGATTGGCAGGCTACTACAGAAGGTTCGTGGAAGGGTTCTCATCGATAGCCGCACCTTTGACGAAGTTATTAAGGAAGGAAGTACCCTTTGTATGGACGGATAAGCAACAGGAGAGCTTTGAGAAGCTCAAGAGGGTTTTGACTGAAGCTCCAGTGTTAATTCAGCCGGAGGCAGGAAAGGATTTCACGGTGTACTGTGACGCTTCTCATACAGGATTGGGATGTGTACTGATGCAAGATGGGAAAGTAGTCGCTTATGCGTCTCGGCAGTTAAGGCCACATGAGGTTAACTACCCAACTCACGACTTGGAATTGGCGGCAGTGGTCTTTGCTCTGAAGGTGTGGAGGCACTATCTTTATGGAGAAAAGTTGATAATCTACACAGACCACAAGGGCCTTAAGTATCTGTTGACTCAGAAGGAGTTGAACTTGAGGCAGCGAAGGTGGGTGGAGTTACTGAAGAATTATGATTGTTCGATAGAGTACCACCCGGGCAAGGCGAATGTGGTAGCAGATGCCTTAAGTCGGAAGGTTGTGTCGGATTTAAGGGCGATGTTCGCACACTTAAGTTTGTCTGGTGATGGAAGCTTGTTGGCAGAATTGCAAGTCAAACCAACATAGTTGAATGAGGTCAACAGAAGTCAGTTGGTGGATGAGGATCTAAGTGCTAAGTTACAACAAGTACAGAACGGAAAGTTAGAGGATTATAGTGTTAATAATGAGGGAGTATTGTGCTTCAAGGGAAAGGTCTGTATGCCGAAGGACGAAGAGTTAAGATAGAGGATTCTTCGGGAAGCGCATAGTAGCCCTTATGCTATGCATCCCGGAGGCACTAAGCTGTACAGAGATCTAAGGGAACAGTTTTGGTGGCCTGATCTTAAACGGGAAGTTACTGAATTCGTGGGAAAATGTCTGACGTGTCAGCAAGTTAAGGCTGAACACCAAGTTCCGTCAGGATTGCTTCAACCGATTAAGATTCCACAATGGTAGTGGGAGAGAATTACCATGGACTTCGTTAGTGGGCTTCCCCTTACGCCTACTAAGAAGGACTCGATATGGGTAATAGTGGACCTTTTGACCAAGTCTGCGCACTTTATTCCAGTGAGAGTCGATTATTCTCTACAGAAGTTGGCAAAGCTGTATGTGGCGGAAATTGTGAGGTTGCATGGAATGCCGGTGTCAATTATCTCAGATAGGGACCCAAGGTTTACTTCTCGATTCTAGAAAGCCCTACATCAAGCGTTAGGCACTAAGTTGGATTTTACTACGGCTTTTCATCCACAATCAGACGGGCAGTCAGAGCGGGTAATACAAGTGTTGGAGGATATGTTGAGAGGCTGTGTGATGGATTTCCGAGGAAGTTGGGAGGACCATTTGCCTCTAGCAGAGTTCGCCTACAACAACAGCTATCAGGCTAGTATTCGGATGGCACCATATGAAGTGTTGTATGGACGGAAATGTCGCACTCCAACATGTTGGACAGAATTAGGAGAACGTCGGGTTTTGGGTCCAGAATTAGTGGCAGAATCTGAAGAGAAGGTTGAGATAATTTGTACACGGTTGAAGGAAACATCTGATAGACAAAAGTCGTACGCAGATCTTAAGCGGAAAGAAATCGAATTTAATGTGGGAGACCAAGTATTCCTTAAGGTTTTGCCTTGGAAGAAGGTGATGAGATTTGGACGCAAAGGAAAGTTAAGTCCAAGGTTTATAGGACATTATAAGGTTTTGAAGCGAATTGGACCACTGGCATATCAGTTGGAGTTGCCTTTGGAATTGAAGCAGATGCACGACGTATTCCATGTATCCATGCTACGTCAATATCGATCAGACCCATCCCATGTGGTACCAGTTGAAGAGGTGGAGTTAAGGCCAGACTTATCCTACGAGGAAGAACCGATTCAGATTTTGGAACGTGATGTGAAAGACTAACAGAGGAAGACAGTTCCTTTAGTCAAAGTACTATGGAGAAATCATGGATCGGAAGAAGCTTCGTGGGAGCCAGAAGAGGCAATGCGACAGCAATACCCTCACCTATTTCAATCAGGTAATTTCGAGGACGAAATTATTTTAAGGGGGGTAGAGCTGTAACATCCTGAAAATGGGCCTATGCATTTTTTATTTAAGTATACGAAATGGCATGTCTTATGTGTTATGAATGTATTATGAACATTTTTGGAAATGTAAGGAAATGATTTAGAAATGTTAAGTTTCAAAAGAGGAAAGTAAACATTTTTGGAAACTTAGAAATGTAAGGAAATGATTTGGAAATGTTAAGTTTTAAGGAGGCAAACGAACATTTTTGGAAACTTGGAAATGTAAGGAAATGTCTTAGAAATGTAAGGAAATGCTTAAGAAATGTTAAGTTTAAAGTTTAAGAGAGGGACATGAAGCAGGGTGGTCTTAAGAAAATTAATAGAAGAAATTTGACACAAGAACGGGCTTGGAAAAGTGGCAAGGAGGCACCACTTAAAGCTCAGCAAGTGACGTCACAACATGTGTTATTGGGCCAAGGTTCGAGCTGCAGGGGAAGCAAAATAAAAGTTTTATTTTGCAGCAGAGATTAGCAGCAAGGGACGGCACAAGGCTATAAATTAGGAGCTTTTATTCTTTTATTTTTAAGAGATAAAGGGTGGATAAATAATGGATTTATTTTAAGAGATAAATGAGGATTATTTCTTTTAATTTGAATAAAGTGATAATTAAAGAGATAAAATTATCACATAGGAAGAGTGGTGGCCAAGTAGGGGACTCTAGCCTAGTATTTTCGGCCAAGAAAGAAAAGCAAGGCCATTCTTTGTATCTTCTTTTCTTTCAACTCTTCTCTCTGCCGAATTTCCTAGAGCACCTCTTCTTCTTCTTTTGTTAGCCAAAGCCGAAAACTAAAGTAAGCCTAGCCGAATTCTTCATAGCTTTTGTGATCTCCATTAAAACCGAATCCATAAACTCCTCAAGATACCATCATTAGCCGATTTCTTGTTAAGTTCCAAAAGCCGAAAGCTTGTTAAGATCTAGGCTATAGCCGAATAGCTTTGTGGGTGCAAATAAGGGGTATTGTCGATTCCTATTTGAAGGAATTCTTTCGGGATTATGCTATAGTCGACTATAGTATTAAAGGTAAGATCAAGTTTGATTTTCATTCTTTTCTTTAAGGCTAATCGAAATCTAAAGACTAATTCCTATCATTATTCTTTGACCGAAATCTTACGGAGAGATTTCGGGATTCTGCTAGTGTCGACTACAGGGAAGGAGAAGTTCTTTTCCCGAAGGTACACCATAGGCCACGTGTTCCCTAGTTATTCGGTGAGTTTCGGGATTTAAAAGCAAGGTAAGTACATATATGTACATTCGGCCAAAGGTCTATTTCATAATTAAGATTCATTCAAAAACCGAAACTAACTAACTCAGTAATCTAGTGATTGTCGATTTCAATGAAGGAGGCTACAAAGTTTCGGGACTTGATTCTTAAGTCAATCGGCAACAAGGTAGGTTTTAATTGCACTAATCCCGCTAGGATTTGGATTTCTGGCCGAATGGCTCTTTACTAAGTATTAAATGATTGATTAAATGTAGAGATCTAAGATCTAAGGCATTAGATCAAGCTTTTCGGGATTTGGATTGGAAACCTTAAGCGAATCAGGTGTGTACCTCACACTATTTCTTGATATATTTATGGCAATATTTAATATGTATGTGACTATAAGAATGTGTAAGAATATGGCTAAGGTACCATGTAATGGTACAAAAGTACTCAGGTACGTTTCCTACTCCTACTAGGAATATGAAATTATGTTATGTATGTAACATGTGAAAAGTGATAAGAATGTGAAATTATGTAATATGCATGATATGAATGATATGGGCATTCGGGTTATATTATGAAAAGGGGAAGTGAATGTGGTGACCTAAGACCACGATATCTGAATGTGGTGACCTAAGACCACGATATCCGAATGTGGTGTCTCTTGACACAAAATATGTATCTGGTAGCTATGCCACGAATTTTTATAAGGGCGATGAGCACGTTGACTGCAGCGACTGCCTTCGATGGTGTGTAGCGGATGGAGGGTTGACTTATTAGTCCCAACGGTGTGCAGGTTGGTACGGGTGATGTGTAGCGGATGGCATCTAGGTTTGGGTTCGGGTTTGCATCATTATCTTTACTTGTTATGTGAATGTGATATGTATGAGATGCCTGAATTTGTTTGGATTTAGTGTTGGTTACACATTGAGTCTGTTGACTCACCCCGTTGTGGGAACATTTTTCAGGTGATGAACAGTGATGGACCGGGTCGGTAGGAGCTTAAAGGTGGCCATGCACAGAAAGGAAAATTTTATGATTTGGACTTTTATTCTATTTAAGCACTTTAATTTATTTTTGGGAATTATTTGATGTAATAAGGCCATAGTGAACTATTTTATTTTCTGTTTTATTTACTATGTTACGAAATTTTTAATTATTAAAGATTAAGTCAATTTAATTTAAAATAAACTCTAAATATTTTGTCACCTGAAATAAATGGGTTTTCAATATAAAATAAACTCGTTTTCAACTCAAGCCCAACCCAAAACAATCTTTTTTTTTTTCAAAACACACAAGTTTTTCCTAAAGTAACAAAAGGATTTTGAACCGGTTTACATCGAGGAACATACCAGATCCGGTCAAGGCTCGTGGGCCGGGTTTGGGGTGTTTCAGCCCCACTCAACAGTCTCGAACAAATCCTGGCCACGATTTACACGGGCGTGTATCATGGGCGTGTCCGTGCCGTAACAAAGAGAAAGTTCACTCGGATTAGTATATTTAGGGGCGAAGAAACACGTTCCGAAGCCTATATAAACACCCTAAGTATAACCTAAAAAGGGGAACCCAAGTGTAACACCCTTAACCCGTATCCATCGCCGGAATGGGTTAAGAGCGTTACCGGATAGATCGGAAACTTAATCAAACAATTTATCAAGTATCACATCGAAAACAATCATAATGTCCCTTTTTGCGGTCAACGAGACCTAAAATATGATTATAAACTGGGTCAGGACTAAACCGTTACACATACAAAATTTCTCAGACATTCAAAAAATTTTCTAAGTCTCAGGGGTTTCACGCCCGTAGGGGTAGATCGTGTGCCTCCCACGGCTGTTAGACACACCCGTGTGTCCTCCCCGTGGTCGAAACTGACCTTTACTCCACGGCCACCAAGCACGTCGATGTACTTTGGCCGTGGTCGATCCTGTCAGAGCCACACGGCTACCAGGTAAGTCCGTGTTTCGTGGTCGTGTGCTCTTAGACCATATACTGACGTACGCCCACGGTCACTAGGCACACCCGTGTGCCACAACCCTGTGACATTATAGGCCATTTTCAAGGCCAAAATGCCACCCACATGGGTCTTACCTACAAGCCATATTTACCAACAAATTTCATGCATAAAAGTCAACCAAAATAACCATTCAATCTAAACATTCAATATCCATTTCGATCATGCCAACTTCCTAGACCAAAACATATGTATATCAACTATAATTTATCCAAATGCTTACCCAAAAACTTGACCAATTCATAGATCACATAACCATACCAAAACATTCCACACATATCATATTCATTCAAGCAAATTCTCAACTCATAAATAGCCAAATCACATGGCTAAGGTCATATAACAAACTTATACGAAATACTTGCCTATACATGCCATACCTATCTATATACATTTCCAAAATGTACCAAGATGAGTTTAGTAGTGTGATGACGATCCTTGACGGTCCTGAGCCTTCAGTAGCTTTGACGACCTATAAGACAGAGAAAACACACACACGGAGTAAGCTTTCCAAAATCTTAGTAAGTCATAATACAAACAAACTTAGCATAGAAGGCATTATATACTTATAGATACATTGGCACAACTAAATCACTTAGCAAATTATCACATATATATTTTAGATCATGTACTTGGCCATATTTGCCACATTCATCAATTCAAAAGTCTCATATATACAAAGCTCTTTCATATTTTTCTATCACACCTCATAATGTTATCCCAATATACAAAATCATCATAGTAAGATCACATAGGAACTTACCTTATATACACACTTAGTGTATGAATTAACGTACCTGAAACGGATTCACTATTTACATAGCCACTTCGTATTACAGACTTTCCCGTTCTACTGTTAGGAATCTGGTAGGATACTCATAAAGCTCGGAATAGTCGTACAATGCCAACGTCCCAGACGAGGTCTTATATGCACTCAGATATTGATGCCACTGTCCCAGACAGTGTCTTACACGAATCAATACGATGCGGATGTCCCAGACATGGTCTTACACGTAAGAATCATATCGATGCCAACGTCCCAGACGAGGTCTTACATGATAAAAACAGAACTGATACCTATGTCATGACATAGCTTATCCTATCTATTCCTAGGTTCGTACGGGACTTCGCGAACATTGTCACTATATCGATCTTATCTCAGAATTCATGGATAGATCATCTCATAAACATTCATAGTTAACAATAATCATATGAACATACACAGTTCAATACAAATATGTTTATTTGCATAATGACTTACCTCGGATTCGATTTAACAGAAACGGAAACGGCTACTCGATTACTTTCACTTTCCCGCGATCTAAGTCTGTTTTCCTCGGTTCTTGATATATACATATTCAAAATTAACCCTTTTATTCACTAACTCATTCATTTCAATCCAAAGACACACATTTAGGGCTATTTACAAATTAACCCTCACATTTGCACAATTTATCAATTTAGTCCATTTTTCTCAAGACATCAAATTCACAAAATCATCACACATCTAAGCTTTGCCGAATGCACATATATATCATACAAGCCCATATTTTCCATCAAATTTGCAATTTAGTCCCTCTAATTGATATTTTCTCAATTTAGCCTTAATTAGCTAAATTCATAAAAAATCCAAGAAAAAAGTATGTTCATCTAGCTGAAAAATTTCATTTAACACCATAAATCTTCACAAAGCTCAACATATCATCAATGGCACATTTCATGAACAACATCAATTCATTAAAGACATGGGCTTGTTAGTAGACTAAGCAACAATCTCAAAAACATAAAAATCATCAAAAACCAAAGCAAAAACATACCTTAATTTTACTTAATGAATGCTGAAACCTAGCTCAACATTTCTTCTTTTTCTTTCTTCCAATATTCGGTGGCAAAATAAAGGTGATGATAAACATTTCATGTTTTGTTTTACTATTATAACATAATTATTAATGTACAAAAATAACCTTTAATAATAATATACATATCACATAATTACAAGGTCATTTATGACCTTTGTCGTCCACTTACTATATTAGTGGCTATATTGCCACTTAAATCCCTAACATTTATAAAAACATAACAATTAAGCTTCCTTTCATAAAACATGCAAATTTACATTTCAATGCAATTCAATCCTTTTCATCAAATTCAACACACAAAAGGACAAATTAACTTACGAAACTTTAGCATATGCTTAATCATATATCATAGACACGAAAAAAATAATATTTTAAAAAATATTATACGGACTCGGATTTGTGGTCCCAACACCACTGTTTCGACTAGGGTATAAACCAGACTGTTACAATTCTCCCCCCTAGGATTTTCGTCCCTGAAAATCTTACCGTTAAACAGATTCAGATATTGATGTCTCATTGAATCTTCAGACTCCTAAGTAGCCTCTTCTATTCCGTGTTGATTCCATAGTACTTTTACTAACGAAATTTTCTTATTTCTCAACTCTTTCACTTCACGAGCTAAAATATGGATCGGTTCCTCTTCATATATCAGATCGGATTTCAACTTCAGACGGGGTAATCACATGTGATGGATCGGATCGATATCTACGGAGCATCGAAACATGAAATACATTGTGTATCTTTTCTAGCTCGGAGGGCAACCTTAATCTATATGCAACAGGCCCAACTCGTTCAATGATCTCATACGGTCCGATGAACCTTGGACTTAATTTGCCCTTGCATCCTAATCGAAGCACTTTCTTCCACGGAGACACTTTTAGAAATACTTTGTCGATGATTTCAAATTCTATATCTTTTCGTTTCAAGTCCGCATAAGACTTCTGATGGTCAGATGCTGCTTTCAAACAATCTTGGATCAGTTTCACTTTTTGTTCTGAGTCTTTTATCAAATCAACCCCATGTAGCTTGTTTTCACTGAGCTCAGTCCAATACAGAGGTGTACGAAATTTACGTCTGTACAAAGCTTCATAAGGTGCCATTTTGATACTTGACTGAAAATTGTTACTGTACGCAAATTCAATCAATGGCAAAAACTGTTCCCACGTACCATTAAACTCAAGTATACAACATCTTTAACATATCTTCGAGAATCTGAATAATCTGCTCGGATTGACCATTGGTTTGTGGATGAAAAGATGTACTAAAATGTAATTTGGTGCCTAAAGCTTCTTGCAATTTCTTCCAAAACCTCGATGTAAACCTCAGATCCCTATCTGACACAATGGATAGTGGCACCCCGTGCAACCTCACAATCTTAGAAATATATCGCTCAGCTAATCTATCAAGTGAATAGTCAGATCTTACCGAAATAAGATGGGTAGACTTCGTTAATCGGTCAACTATGACCCAAATCGCATCTTTCTTTCTCGGAGTCTGAGGCAAACCGGAAACAAAATCCATTGCCACTCTATCCCATTTCTATTCAGGAATCAGAATCGGTTGTAGCAAACCAGACAGAACTTGATGTTCAGCTTTCACTTGTTAACAGACTAAGCATTTCGAAACAAAATCAGAAATGTCTCGTTTCATACCAGACCACTAATAGTGTCGTTTCAAATCATGATACATTTTCGTACTCCCCGAATGACAGATAGACGACTGTTATGTGCTTCACTTAAAATCAGCTGAATCAACTCCGGATTTCTCGAAACACAGATACAACCTCGGAAACTCAAGCAATCATCAACAACCCGAAATTCAGATTCAGAATTTGAGTCGCACTGAGCTCGTTTCACTAATAACTCATTATCAAATTTCTGAGCGTCACATATCTGTTGTATAAACAATGGTTTCACTTTTAACTCAGCTAACACAAAATTATCATCAGATAAATCTAACTGAGCATTCAAAGCATGTAGTGCAGACAATGATTTTCTACAAAAAGCATCAGTAACAACATTCGCTTTGCCCTGATGATAATCTATCACGAGCTCATAATCTTTTAACAGCTCTAACCATCTTCTTTGACGCAGGTTCAAATCTTTCTGAGTCATCAGGTATTTCAGACTTTTATGATCTGAAAACACATGACATTTCTCACCGTACAGATAATGTCGCCAAATCTTAAGTGCAAACACAATTGCAGCAAGCTCAAAGTCGTGTGTCAGATAATTCTTTTCATGAGGCTTCAATTGACTCGAGGCATAAGCTACAACTTTGCCTTCCTGCATCAAAACACATCCCAAACCATTTAACGAAGCATCACTGTATATAACAAATTCTTTACCCGATTCTGGCTGTACTAACACTGGAGCTTCTGTTAACAGAGTTTTCAATTGATCAAAATTTTTCTGGCATTTATCTGACCATTCAAATCTAACATCCTTCTGAAGTAATCTAGTCAATGGAGTATCTATCACTGAAAATCCTTTTACAAATCGATGATAATAACCAGCTAAACCCAGAAAACTACAGACTTTAGATACATTTCTCGGAGGTTTCCAATTCAAAGTAGAAGAAATCTTACTCGGATCATCATGAATTCCAGAAGCTGACACAATATGCCCTAGAAAACTAACCTCGTGCAACCAGAATTCACATTTGTTGCATTTCGCATATAATTACTTTTCTCTCAAAGTTTGCAACACAATTCTTAAATGTTCAGCATGCTCAGTCTCATCCCGTGAATAAATCAAAATGTCGTCCATGAAAACCACAACAAATCAATCTAGGTACGGTCTGAAAATTTTGTTCATCAGATCCATAAAAATAGCAGGAGCATTGGTTAGTCCAAATAGCATCAGTAAAAACATAAAATGCCTGTACCTTGTTCTGAAAGCAGTCTTCGGAATGTCTGAATCTTTAACTCTCAACTAGCAGTATCCCGATCTCAGATCAATTTTAGAAAATACCGGAGCTTCTTTCAACTGATCAAATAAATTGTCTATTCGGGGCAACGGATATTTATTCTTTATTGTCATCTTATTCAGCTGGCGGTAATCGATACACATCCTCATCATGCCATCTTTCTTTTTCACAGATAGAACAGGAGCACCCCAAGGTGAGAAACTCAGTCTAGCAAACCCTCTATCTGTCAATTCTTGTAACTGTGACTTTAACTCTTTTAACTCTGTTGGTGCCATTCTATACGAAGCTATCGATATAGGTGTAGTACCAGGCAATAAATCAATACTAAATTCGACTTCACGAATCGGGGGTAAACCTGGTAACTCTTCAGGGAACACATCAGAAAACACACAAACAAAAGGCACTGATTCAACTTTCTTTTTGGATACTTTCGGATCAATCACATAAGCAAAATATGCCTAATAACCCTTTTTCACATAACTTTGAGTTTTCAAAACAGATATCACGGTAGGCAATCCATTCAAATCATTAGACGCAACTCGTACAATCTCATCATTCAGACATCTCAAGTCAATAGTTTTTCTTTTATAGTTCACAACAGCATCATGCAAAAACAACCAATCCATACCCAGAATAATATCGAATTCATCAAATGGCAAAAGCATCAGATCAACAGGGAAACAGATATCTCGAAACATTAACGGACAGTTCTTGCATACTTTGTCGACAAGGACACTTTTACCTAAGGCGTTAGATACTTTTATAGCAAACTCAGTTTGCCTTGCTGAATACTAAATTCATGCATATATACGAATGCGTAGAACCAGGGTCTATCAATGCAATCACAGAAGTACCATAAAGTGTAAAAGTACCCGTTATAACATCTGGAGATAAAGCTTCCTCTCGAGCTTGGATAGCATACGCTCTGGCAGATGCTCTAGCTTTAGACTTGGTAATATTGTCTCTCGTGGTTCTCTGACTACCACTGACATTTCTTACATTCTTCGAAGGTCTACCTCTCACAGGTGCATTACCAGATCTCAGATTCTGAACAGTCTCTGGCTCGACAGACTCAGGGCAATCACAGATAAAATGATCAAGTGATCCACATCTGAAGCAAGCTCTGTCATTAAATCTACAAATTCCCGGATGCCTTTTTCCACAATGTTTACATTCAGATCTCTCAGATCGATCATTACCAACGGTGGCCACTGAAGTTGCTGGAGTTTTGGAACTCATTTGCGGTCTAGATTGATTTCTGTTCGAATGTCTCACATTACCTCTAGAACGACTTTGATTATCTCTGAATCTCTTTGAAGCAGACTGAAATAATTTGCTTTGAAATCTCTTTCTTATATCTCGAGCTTCAGACTTAGCTTTTCTTTTATCTTTCCCGAGTGCCCCAGCTTTGCTCGCTCGATCAACGAATATAATGAACTCTTTTATTTCTAATATCCCGACTAACAGGCGAATATCTTCATTAAGACCATCTTCGAATCTTTTGCACATTATAGCTTCAGAAGATACACATTCCCGAGCATACTGACTCAATCTTACAAATTCTCGTTCATTTTTTGAAACAGTCATTCGGCCCTGTTTTAGTTCCAAAGATTCCTTCCATTTCTGATCGATGAATCTTTCACTGATGTATTTCTTCCGGAACTTAATTCGAAAGAAGTCCCATGTAACTTGCTCTTTCGGAACAATAGAAATCAAAGTTTTCCACCATTGATAAGCTACATCTCGGAGTAATGACACAACGCACTTTATGCATTCTTCCGGAGCCAAAGACATTTCGTCGAATACCCGTATAGTATTTTCTAATCAGAACTCAATCCTTTCAGCATCATCATCACTAGTAGCCCGAAACTTTTTGGCTCCATACTTACGGATCTTGTCAACCGGAGGCTTATTCCATGGATTCAGATTTGCAGTGAGAGGTATATCAGATGTCTGAGGGGGATTAACCGGGGGCGGGGGTTGCGAAATAGTCAGGTTATTCTTTACAAATTGAGTGAACCACTCACTCATCATCTGGAAGAAAGCTTGTTCAGCTTCTCCCTTATGACCGCTCGTAGTCGGTCTCGAATCAGAGGGCACTGTCCCTTACGCGGGAGCAGGCGTATTACTCTCTACGTCGTCAGCTACGGCTCTTTCGGGATCCATTACTATACGGAAATCACATTTTATATGTCAGGATTCATTACACTATCACAATTCAGATATATGGCATGTATAGCTAGACTTTGACACGCTACGTTAGTCCTAAAATTGGCTAAACCATAGCTCTGATACCAACCAAATGTAACACCCCTGACCCATATCCGTCGTCGGAATGGGTTAAGAGCGTTACCGAATAAATCGAAAACTTAATCAAACAATTTATCAAGTATCAGATCGAAAACAATCATAATGTCCCTTATTACGGTCAACGAGACCTAAAACATGATTATAAACCGGGTCAGGACTAAACCGTTACACGTACAAAATTTTTCAGACATTCAAAAATTTTTCCAAGTCTTAGGGGTTACACGCCCGTTGGGGTAGACCTTGTGCCTCCCACGACTGCTAGACACACCCGTGTGTCCTCCCCGTGGTCGAAACTGACCTTTGCTCCACGACCACCAAGCACGCCCGTGTACTTTGGCCGTGGTCGATCCTGTCAAAGCCACACAACTACCAGGCACGTCCGTGTACTCTTAGACCATATACTGGCTTACGCCCACAGTCACTAGGCACGCCCGTGTGCCACAACCGTGTGACATTATATGACATTTTCAAGGCCAAAATGCCACCCACTTGGGCCTTACCTACAAGCCATATTTACCAACACATTTCATGCATAAAAGACAACCAAAATAACCATTCAATCTAAACATTCAATATCCATTTCAATCATGCCAACTTCCAAGACCAAAACATATGTATATCAACTATAATTTATCCAAATGCTTACCCAAAAACTTGACCAATTCATAGATCACATAACCATGCCAAAACATTCCACACATTTCATATTCATTCAAGCAAATTCTCAACTCATAAATAGCTAAATCACATGGCTAAGCTTATATAACAAACTTATACCAAATACTAGCCTATACATGCCATATCTATCTATATACATTTCCAAAATGTACCAAAATGAGTTTAGTAGTGTGATGACGATTCTTGACGGTCTCGAGCCTTCAGTAGCTTTGACGACCTATAAGACAGAGAAAACACACACATGGAGTAAGCTTTCCAAAAGCTTAGTAAGTCATAATACAAACAAACATAGCATAGAAGGCATTATATACTCATAGATACATTGGCACAACTAAATCACTTAGCAAATTATCACATATATACTTTAGATCATGTACTTGGCCATATTTGCCACATTCATCAATTCAAAAGTCTCATACATACAAAGCTCTTTCATATTTACTATCACACCTCATAATGTCATCCCAATATACAAAATCATCATAGTAAGATCACATAGGAACTTACCTTATATACACACTTAGTGTATGAATCAACGTACCTGAAACGAATTCACTATTTACGTAGCCACTTCGTATTACAGACTTGCCCGTTGAAACGTTAGGAATCTAGTAGAATACTCAGAAAGCTCAGAATAGTTGTCCAATGCCAACGTCCCAGACGAGGTCTTATATGCACTTGGATATCGATGCCACTGTCCCAGACAGGGTCTTACACGAATCAATACGATACCGATATCCCAGACATGGTCTTACACGTAAGAATCATATAGATGCCAACGTCCCAGATGAGGTCTTACACGAAATCTCAAATCAACACCAATGTCCCAGACGTGGTCTTACATGATAAAAATAGAACTGATACCTATGTCACGACATAGCTAATCTTATCTATTCCTAGGTTCGTACGGGACTTTGTGGACATTGTCACTATATCGATCTTATCTCAAAATTCATGTACAGATCATCTCATAAACATTCATAGTTAACAATAATCATATTAACATACACAGTTCAATACAGATACGTTTATTTGCATAATGACTTACCTCGGGTTTGATTTAACAGAAACGAAAACGGCTACTCGATTACTTTCGCTTTCCCGCGATCTAAGTCCATTTTCCTCGGTTCTTGATCTATACATATTCAAAATCAACCCTTTTATTCACTAACTCATTCAATTCAATCCAAAGACACACATTTAGGGCTATTTACAAATTAACCCTCACATTTGCACAACCTATCAATTTAGTCCATTTTTCTCAAAACATGAAATTCACAAAATCATGACACATCCAAGCTTTGCCAAATGCACATAGATATCATACACGCTGATATTTTTCATCAAATTTGCAATTTAGTCCCTCAAATTACTATTTTCTCAGTTTAGCCCTAATTAGCTAAATTCATCAAAAATTCAAGAACAAACTATGTTCATCTAGCTCAAAACTCTCATTTAACACCATAAATATTCATAAAGCTCAACATATCATTAATGGCACATTTCATGAACAACATCCATTCATCAAATTGAGACATGGGCTTGTTAGTAGACTAAGCAACAATCTCAAAAACATAAAATTCATCAAAAACCAAGGCAAAAACATACCTTAATTTTACTTAATGAATGCCGAAACCTAGCTCAACATTTCTTCTTTTTCTTTCTTCCAATATTCGGTGGCAAAATAAAGATGATGATAAACTTTTCATGTTTTGTTTTACTATTATATTATAATTATTAATGTACAAAAATAACCTTTAATAATAATATACATATCACATAATTACAAGGTAATTTATGACCTTTGCCGTCCACTTACTATATTAGTGGCTATATTGCCACTTAAATCCCTAACATTTATAAAAACATAACAATTAAGCTTCCTTTCATAAAACATGCAAATTTACATTTCAATGCAATTCAATCCTTTTCATCAAATTCAACACACAAAAGGACAAATTAACTTACGAAACTTTAGCATATGCTTAATCATATATCATAGACACGGAAAAATAATATTTAAAAAAATATTATACAGACTCAGATTTGTGGTCCCGAAACCACTGTTCCGACTAGGGATAAACCAGACTATTACACCAAGGCTTTAGTTTGGGGGCGTCCACCTAGGCCAAAGAGGGCAGATTTGTGGGGATTAGTCGAAGATAGCCAGTTGATTCATCTCAAGAAGCCGGAATCATACTCAAGATGGAGGTTCTCTCCTTCAATTCCTTAAGGGGTTTTAGGGATTTCTTATGCTTTGTTTTATCTTTTCTTCTGAGATGTTCTCTTTTATTGTTATGAACTAAACCCTCAGATACCTGAGGGGGATGAAACCTAAGATGAATCTTGTTGTCGTTTGCTGAACTATATGATAAATATTTGACTTGTTCTTAATTATGTGTTCTTAATTCTTGTGTTGATATTTCCGGGACATTAATTCAAGTGTGACGAGCTTGGGTGGAGGAGCAAAAGTCCCTACGTAAGAGTAGATCTAGCATAACTAAGCGAAGTTGATCGCATGCCTAGAGATAGGGTGACGAGATTTTGCCAAATTAGGGTGAAACCTAATATGGGAGTCCATAGATCGAGTTAATGCAATTCTAGGGGTATTAATTAGAAAGAGGTTTCAATTAATCAACCTAGGGCTAGAAGTTAGTTGCCTTGAGAGAGGCATTAATATACGTTAGGGAATCCTACGGATCAAGTCAAATGAATAAATCGTCTGGTTCAGAGTTAGATAACAAGTGAAGTCTAGGTGGATTCTTCCTTGGGTATAGTCTTAATCAATTACTTTTTCCTAAAGTTATTTTCCCAATTCATTCTCTTTGTATTTGCATCTTTAGATTAGTTGGTTAGTTAATTTTAGATTAGATAAAAATTCCTTTAATTCTTAGACCAGATAACAAAAAGAGAGTTAGTATTAGTACTTTTAGTTCCTTTGGGTTCGACAATCCGATCTTGCCTTAACTATACTACTGTTCGATAGGTGCGCTTGCCTCAAATCGTTGTCATAGTTAGTTTCCAGGTTCAATCATTCTTTATAAAAATTTTAAGACTTTGACATTGTAGAAAACAACGATCAGGTTTGCAGCGCGTGGATACCAGGTGTGTACAAACACTACACACAAAATCGGCAATTCTGAAAAGCCGAAAAGTCAAAAGTGGCTAAATGGGCCCAGCGGGCCCTAAGGCTAGGTTTGATGAGTTTGTTTGGTTTGGTGTATGAATTGAGTCTGTCAAGCATAATACATGATCTAGAATTGTTTTGGGCCTAACAGGCCATAAGGATGTGATTTGGGCCTAATGGGTCGTAAGGATGTAATTTGGGCTTGATGGGCTTTATGGGGACGTAGACAAGTATGTTAGGGTTAATGGACTTTAGGCCTAGTTTGAACAACTCTGAAATTTCATAAGACTTAATCTAGTTAAACATGTCCGTGAACAAGTCGCTGGGTTAGAGTGTGGCAACGGACATACGCATGTCTAGGATTGGATCTAGGGAGAGCTTGGTACTTAAGCGATCCTTGTGGCCCACCTCATCTTCTCTAGAATCCTACCTGGTGCGTAGTGTCTGTTCATTTTAGTCGCGAGGACTTGTTGATTGGCCAAAGTTCATAACTAAAACCCGAGAGGGACCAAATACCCTTATATTTGTAAAATTACTAAAATACCCTTATGTTTGTAAATTACTAAAATACCCTTAGATTTGTAAAATTACCAGAATACCCCTATTTTGCAAATTACCCCTGTTTTACAAATTACCAAAACACCTTTGCAAAAATTACCAAGATACCCCTATCTTGCCAAATTACCAAAATACCCCTGTAGGGTAGAATTACGATTATAACAAAAATACCCCTATGTGACGAATATGAGTTTGTGGATGTTACTTCTGTGTTTGATGCATCATATGATATTCTGCGTAGGATGCATATGGGTGGGAATTATGGTACGGAGGAAGATTTGAGGATCGTATAGCCGTATGACCATGGATCCACCGGTGGCTTTAAGCCCATTATATGATCAGCAGCATTGCTGCAACGTTAGGTAGTACCGCAACCGGGCTACCTTTGGTGTGTAGAGGATGGGTGGGTTGAGCTAGAATCCCCCACAGGTGTATAAGGTTGGAAGGGAAACGGTGTGTGTAGCAGATGGATTATTGGGATGGGTTTTGCATTACCTTATTTGCTTGTGATATGATATGATATGAGGCCATTGTGGGCTAAGGCCCAAAGACCACCGGTTTTGATAGGGCTTAGGCCCAATGTGAATATTTGTATGTGACTTGATTGCCAAGGGTTGTACACACTGAGTTTTGAAACTCACATCCTTTTATTTAATGTTTCAGGTGATCCTGAATAGACGGCTAGACGTGGGAAAGGACTCGAAGATGACCACATTACAAGCTGATGAAATGTTTTAATTTGTTCAAATGAATTTGTTTTAAATACTTTATTTTTTTATAAGATTGTAATAAGGCCATGTAACTCCTAATTGACTTTAGATTTTGGGTTTATTATTATTGTTTCAAGTATCCACTTAAGAAGTTTCATAAAATTTCTAAAGTTAACATGGTTTTCGAAATAACTTATCCTATGAATGTTTTCTAAAATATGGGCTTTTCAACGTAACTTAACAAGATACAAGGGTTTTGGGCTTTTGGGCCTTAAATTGTTAAATGGTAAAATCGTTTTGAAGTGTGCCTTTAATGTGACATTCCAGACTCGGGCCTAACTTCTAGGCCAGGTTTGGGGTGTTACATTTAGTGGTATTAGAGCCTGATTGCAAAGTTCGAGCTGTGACATGGGCCTTAGATTTTGGGTTTTAAAAACAAGTAGACTAAAAAGTTTTTGCAGGATTCTTGAAGTGTGGTTCACCGATCCCTCGACGTCGAGCAAAGCAAGTTTCCTGTACGACATTTGTTTAAATTACGAAACTGTATAGATAATGGGCTATTTAAAAATAGGGTTTTAGAGACTAAAGCCCATAGGAAACTTAAGCCTGTAGTGGATTTACGACTACGAAACAACTTCTAAAATTGTTAAATGCATAAGACATGTGTTTTAAACAGTGGAACTATGAACTAATTTCATAAAAATTCTAATCTAGAGATACGCATGCAACGATGAGCTCTAAAAGAGAAGGAAGAGACTGTGGCCGAGGCCGTTGGAGTGTTAGGGCTTTGTAAACATTTGAACCGGAATTTGGTACTTATTCTGCATCTGTTTGAGAATGTTTACGATAGGTGGATGTTTTGGGTATGTATTAAAATTATTAAGGTCAGAGTGCGCAGTGATAGCGTGGTAGGGTAGTTGATACACGACCACCCTGTTAGTTGGAAATTTCAAGGATGAAATTTCCTTAAGGGGGTAGAATTGTAATGCCCCAAATTTGGGCCTATTGGGCTTTGGGCTTTGGGTCTCAGGAAATTTTTAAGTGAGTGAAAAGGACAATTGGCATGTGGGCTTTGAGGGTTAATGAATTTGGAGTGTTTAGGGGTGTTGGAGATGTTCTGGGATCAAGTAAGGGTATAGGAAAAATTTTGGTTTTAGCCCAAGGGAACTGTGACTTCAGTTAGTAGGCCTTTTAAATAAATAAATAAGAAAAATGGCACCATTGGGCCTGTGGTCCAGTGGCAAGTGGAATCACTTAGGGAGCTATAAGGTGGCGTGTTGTCAGTTGAGGAGGTCTAAGGTTCGAGCATTAGATGTGGTATTTTTGGAGTGTTTTATTTTGCATAAGTGGACGCCCCGAGTTGTGTTGAACATGAACTCTTGCGTTGGAGTGTTTGAGTGGTAAGGGGAACTGATAATGGAGGGAAATTCAGATAAGGCTAAGGTGTTATCAGGGAGAAAAGTTAGGAGCTGAGAATTGTAAAGAGTTGGTGCCGTTTTGGGAAGTGGAGAGTGTATAAATTCAGCTTAGGAGGGTAGATGAGTGACGTTTTTGGGTCTTCTAGAGGGTATTACAAATTTTCATTGTGGCTTTCGACATTTGGAGAGTTTTGCAAATAGGTCAGTCTTTCTTTTCTTTACTGAATTCCTTTGAAATGTTCCTTGGGTTTTCTATTACTTTTCTTTTCTCCCCCTCATTCTGTTTCTCCCATCACTGAATTCTTCCATTGCCGAAAAACCATCATTCTTTTTTGCCGAAATCTGTATTGGTGTTGCGTTCTTCTTCTTTCTCTGAAACCCAAGTACTCCCTTATAATCGAATAGCCCTATCTTTTTGCCTCCATCACAAATCAATTGCTGTTATCTACTCTTAATCAAGTTTTGAAATCCGGATCTCGTTTAGTACCTATCTAGGTCGCAGGATCGAAAGGGGATTTGGTAAGTATTCGATTAACCTCTCTTGTACATTTTACTAAAAACCGAGAGGCTATCTAACTGTCCTGTCGTTAACTTGTGATAACAAGGATAATGTTTAATAATCACAAGCGTGGTAGGTAAGAATCGTAGCAAGAGGTAAGTGTACTCGTCCCAGTGGTGGTTTAGTAAATGGCCGAATGTATTATGGCTCATAGGGATGGCCTACGTGGAATATGGGTCACTTGATTGTGACGATGTATGTTTAGGTGCACATCTAGAGGATAATCGCAAATTAGTAGCAAAGGAAGGGCTACTAGAATGTGAGGCACAGGGTAAGGGTACGGTGAGGTTTCAATTTTTGATAAGTATGTGTTTAAGCCTTGGTTAATCGTTAGTAATGTCGATTGTAGGTTCATGACTAAGGGGTTTGCAGCGCCTGGATACCAGGTGTGTACAAACACTACACACACGATATCGACAATGCCGAAAAGCCGAAAATGGCTAAATGGGCCCAGTGAGCCCTAAGGCTAGGTTTGATGAGTTTGTTTGGTTTGGTGTATGAATTGAGTCTGTCAAGCATAATACATGATCTGGAATTGTTTTGGGCCTAACAGGCCATAAGGATGTGATTTGGGCCTAATGGGTCGTAAGGATGTAATTTGGGCTTGATGGGCTTTATGGGGACGTAGACAAGTATGTTAGGGTTAATGGACTTTAGGCCTAGTTTGAACAACACTAAAATTTCATAAGACTTAATCTAATTAAACATGTCTATGAACAAGTCGCTGGGTTAGAGTGAGGCAACGGACATACGCATGTCTAGGATTGGATATAGGGAGAGCTTGGTACTTAAGCGGTCCTAGTGGCCCACCTCCTCTTCTCTGGAATCCTACCTAGTGTGTAGTGTCTGTTCACTTTAGTCGCGAGGACTTGTTGATGGGCCAAAGCTCATAACTAAAACCCGAGAGGGACCAAATACCCTTATATTTGTAAAATTACTAAAACACCCTTATTTTTGTAAAATTACTAAAGTACCCTTATGTTTGTAAATTGCTAAAATACCATTAGATTTGTAAAATTACCAGAATACCCTTGTTTTGCAAATTACCCCTATTTTACAAATTACCAAAACACCCTGTTTTGCAAAAATTACGAAGATACCCCTATCTTGCCAAATTACCAAAATACCCCTATACGATAAAATTACGATTATACCCTTGGGTAGTGAAATGACAAAAATACCCCTATGTGATGAATATAAGTTTGTGGATGTTTTGATACATTCATGTGGTATTCTGCTTAGGATGCATATGGGTCGGAATTATGGTACGGAGGAAGATTTGAGGATCGCATATTCGTATGGCCATGGATCCACCGGTGGCTTTAAGCCCATTATATGATCAGCAGCTTTGCTACAAAGTTAGGTAGTACCGCAATCGGGCCACCTTTGGTGTGTAGAGGATACGTTGGTTGAGCTAGAATTCCCCACAGGTGTATAAGGTTAGAAGGGAAACGGTGCGTGTAGCGGATGGATTATTGGGATGGGTTTTGCATTACCTTGTTTGCTTATGATATGATATTAGGTCATTGTGGGCTAAGGCCCAAGACCATCTGTTCTGATAGGGCTTAGGCCCAATGTGAATATTTGTATGTGATTTGATTGCCAAGGGTTGTACACACTGAGTTTCGAAACTCACACCCTTTTATTTAATGTTTTAGGTGATCCTGAATAGACAGCTCGACGTGGGAGAGGACTTGGAGATGGCCACACTACAAGCTGATGAAATGTTTTAATTTGTTCAAATGAATTTGTTTTAAATACTTTGTTTTTTTATAGGATTGTCATAAGGCCATGTAACTCCTAATTGACTTTAGATTTTGGGTTTATTATTATTGTTTCAACTATCCGTTAATAAATTTCATAAAATTTCTAAAGCTAACATAGTTTTCGAAATAACTTAATCTATGAATGCTTTCTAAAATATGGGTTTTTCAACGTAACTTAACAAGATACAAGGGTTTTGGGCTTTTGGGCCTTAAATTGTTAAATGGTAAAATCGTTTTGAAGTGTACCTTTAATGTGACATTCCGGACTCGGGCCTAACTTCTAGGTCAGGTTTAGGGTGTTACACTTCGAATTGGCCACACACGCCCGTATGCCAGGCCGTGTGTTAGGCGGTGCCAAACCTGTAGGGTATATTGACTTATGCAATACGACCAAGTCACACGCCCATGTGGTAGGCCGTGTGCCAATTAGAGGGGTATACTGACTTGTACCACGCGGCCGAGCACAAGCCCGTGTGTGAGACCGTGTGGAGCATACTGACTTCATTTCAATTTCAATACCAGGGGACATACGATCGTGTATCATGACCGTGTGTGACACACGACTGAGACACACGCCCATGTGGACAAAAATAGGCTATTTACCAAGCCATTTTGCACCCATTTTGCACATACCTACACAAGCATAAATGGTACCAATTCAAGGCACTAATATATATCCAAATACCATCAACCAATGTTCAAATCAAACAATTTCTTTACCATCAATACAATTTACAAATATTCTACAATTTGCCATCTAATTTTATACCTAATTCACATATTCAATTAAATCAACTAAACCATTACATACATACATTAACAAGCATTAATTCTCAAGCACATAGCTTCCCAAATTACCTAATAATATTAAGCATTATAAATTCAGCTTCAACCACACAATATAGATCAATTACCAAACTCAAAATAGAACCTTTTGCAAATTTATAAACTTCATCAATTTCATTATCATAAGCCAAATAAAATGGCTCAAAATACATGTTCATCAAACATACCAAAATGACTCAAACCTATACATGCCATATACCATATATACACAACTCAAAAGTACCAAGTAGATGTTTGGATAGTGTGACATAGTCTCTGACGATCCCCAAAGCCGAACAAGCTTTGAATTCACTATAAAACATGGGAGAAACAAACAAGGTAAGCTATAAAGCTTAGTAAGTTCGTACTAAATATACTCAACAATTCCTAATACACTAATCATCAATTTGAACTAATTAACATCTAAATCATGATAACCATCAAGCCTTCCTCATACTTAATCATGTGCTTATATACTAATCCGACACCTTGTTCTTCCCTCAATCTAGGTTCGAATTCTATTTTTCTTTATCTATATATATTCAAAATTTACTTATTTAATCAATTATTCATTCAATTTAATCCAAAACATACTTTAGGGCTATTTTACACATTTTCCCCTAAACTTTCACATTTTTGCAATTTAGTCCTTATTTCACAAAATCACAAATTCATGAAATTCAAGATTAACCCATGCTAGCCGAATTACCATTATACCCCTAACAGCCCATATTTTTCATTTATTTCACATTTTAACCACACATTTCTCACATTTCACAATTTAGCCCCTAATTTGCATTTACACCAAAAATCACTTAATAAAAGTTGTTTAACTAACATCAAATGTTCATAATTTATCATTAAACATAAAAAAAATCATACATATTCATCAATGGAAACTTTCAAAATCTTTAACAGTTTTGGAAATTAGTCCTTGGGCTAGCTAGTACTTGATGCAATGATATCAAAAACATTAAAACCATATAATGCATGTCCATAAATGTCCACCTAAGCAACCAATGGTCTAATTATCACTTAAGGACCTCCACTTTAATATTCCCTATTAGACACCTTTAGCTAATAGAACATAAGTTTTACACTTTACGCAATTTAGTCCTTTTTATCAAATTAAGCACTCAAACGATAAAATTTCTTAACAAAATTTCACACAATCATATATTCATGCTGTAGACATTAAAATAATAATAAAATAATTATTTCAACCTCTAATTTGTGGCTCCGAAACCACTATTCTGATTGGACCAAAAACAGGCTATTACACTATCCGATAAGGAGTCATTCTTAATGGTGTCTTAAAAGTTGTTCGATAGGCCCATAGAGCATCATCGAGCCTTCGAGGTCAATCTTTTCTATTAGGGCATACCATCTTCTCAAGGATTCCTTTGATCTCACGGTTCACCTGTTCAACTTTCCCATTTGGCTGTGGATGATAGGCAGTGACAATTTTTTGTTTCATATCATACCTTTCAAGCAACCACTAAAGCCATTTGTTTACAAAGTGAGATCTTTCATCGCTAATTATAGCTCTCAGAGTCCCAAACCGTGTAAACATATGCTTTTGTAGGAATCACATAACTACCTTAGCATCTTTCGTTGGGTATGCATTGGCTTTAACCCAGTTGGATACATAATCCACAACTACTAAAATATACTTGTTACCATAAGAAGAAGGAAACAGGACTAGAAAATCAATGCCCCATACGTCAAATAATTCTACCTATAAAATATTTGTCAAGGTCATCTCATTCTTCCTTGATATGTTATTGGTCCTTTGGCATCTATCACAATTTTTCACATATTCATACGCATCCTTAAGCATTGTAGGCGAAAAGAATCTTGCTTGTAAAATTTTCGTTGCAGTGTAGGAACCACCAAAGTGACCCCAACTTGGAGATGAATAGCAGTGATACAAGGTCTCATCAATTTCACTTCCAGCTATGCATTTCCTAATTATGTTATTTGCATATTGTCTAAACAAAAATGGATCCTCCCAAAAATAATATAGATTATCGTGAAAGAATATCTTCCTTTGTTTGTATGTTATTTCTCGAGGTATTATTCCACATGCTAAATAATTTGAAAAATTAGGAAATCAAGATGTTTCATGAATTTGACTTACCTCGAGGATATGCTCATTTGGGAAATTTTCATTGATAGGCATAAGTGAATGAGTTAGCCTATTTTATTCCAACCTCAACAGGTGATCAGCCATTTGATGTTCAAGACCTTTTTTGTCTTGGATTTCAAGGTCAAATTCTTGGAGTAAAAGTATCCATTGAATTAGCCTTGGTTTAACATCTTTCTTCGTAAGTAAGTATCGAATGACTGCATGATCAAAAAGTATTGTGACTTTTGTACCTATAAGATAAGAACAGAACTTGTTAAAAGCCAAAACTATAGTAAAGAGTTCCTTTTCAGTTATCGTATAATTAAGCTGGGCTCTTGTCAAAGTTTTGCTTGCATAATATATCAGATGAAACACTTTGTTTCTTCTTTGACCCATCACAACTCTTGTAACGACCCAAAATTAGGCCTAGTAGAATTGGGCTTATTGGGCCTTAACCAGGGGAGCATTTAAAATTATTGAGAACAAGAGAATGGCACTAATGCAAGTTGGACCTATTAGGTGAGTGACTTTGGAAGGTTGGGGGCTTCCATGAAGTCCCAGGATCAAACTTGGGCTTTAGAAAAATTTTGATTTTAGGTGAATAAAACCCTGGGAGTTATTAAGTAGGCTTTAAGAATAAAATGTGGAGAAAAATGACATAAAAGGAGTTGCGGTCTATTGGCAAATGGCGCCACATGGGAGAAAAGGAGGTGACGTCATACAAGGAAGCAAGGGGTCCAAAGTTCAAGTCTTGGCGCTTGCATTTCATTTCGATTTATTTTTAAGTGAAGTTAGACGTTGGCCCATAGACATATATTTAGTTGCGCGTGATTTTAGACACAAAAGGAGCTTGTGTTGTGGTGGCATGTAGCGTTGATAAACCGTAAAAGTAACATATTTTTATCCCACATTTAATATGTTTTTGGATGATTTACCCCTTGTTTTATATAAAAAGGTGCTTTTAATCCTTTCTTTTCATGTCTTATACCCAGGAAAGCACCCAAGGATGAAAAGAACACAAAACGGGCCTAAAAAGGAGTAAATGGGCCTTAACACAAAATCGACACGGCCGGGCCCAAAGCGCACACGGCCGTGCCTTGACAAACACCTAGAGCCCCGCCACACACGGTCGTGCCTCAAGAGAAATCCGAGCACGATCAGGTCTCGATTCACACGGGCGTGTGACATGGCCGTGCCTCTGACGCTGGAAAGAGCAATTTTAGTCGGAAAAGGATACCTAGGGAGAAATAATCACGTTTCAAGAGCCTATAAATAACCCCCAAGTATCACCTGTTGAAGGGAGCGAAAGCGAGGCCAAGGATCCAAGCCGAGAAGGTCAAAGTTAGGGAGTAACGCGAGGGTAACCAGTTGATCCATCCAAGAAGCTGGAATTATACTCAAGACGGCAGAATTCTCCTTCAATTCCTTCAGGGGGTTTTAGGATTTTCTTATGTTTTGTTTTATCTTTTCTCTTGCGATGTTTTGTTTATTCATTATGAACTAAACCCCTCAGATACCTGAAGGGGATGAAACCTAGATGGGTTTTATTATTTGATTTTTTAAGTTATATGATAAATTACTTACTTTATTCTTAATTATGTTGCTTAATTCAAATCTGATGTGCTTAGGTGGAGGAGGAATAGACCCTGCTTAAGAGTAGATCTAACATAATTAAGCGGAGTTGATCGAATGCCTAGAGATAGGGTTACGAGATTTTGCCGGATTAGGGTGAAACCTAATATGGGAGTCCATTGATCGATTTACTGCTATCCTAGGGGATTATTGTAAGCGAACGAGAGTTCCACTAATTAACCTAGGGTTAGACATTTTTTGCCTCGAGAGAGGGTTTAATATAGGTTAGGGAGTCTTACGAGTCAAGCTAAGTAAAAGAAATCATATAATTTAGGGTTAATTAATAAGTGATGTTTAGGTGTATTCTTCCTGAGGGTATCGTGGTAATCAACTGAGTTTTTCTTCAAAGTTATTTTCCTATCCGTCCTTTTGTCTTTGTGTCCTTAGTTTAGTCTTCGTCAAAAGTAATCTTTACTCTAACTTTAAGGCTAAATAATAAAAAGAAAGTGAGTATTAATAGTTTTAGTTCCTTTGGGTTCGATAATCGGTCTTGCCTAAGCTATACTACTGTTCGATAGGTACACTTGCCTTAATATCACTGTCAGAGTTAGTCTCCAGGTTTGATCATTCTTTTATAAATATTTAAAGCTCTGATTTTACAGCGATCAAGTTTTTGGCGCCGTTGCCGGGGAACTAAAATATTAAGAAAACTCTATTTTTATTACTTTAGCCCTAATTTTTTATTTTTCGCAATTTATTTTTCTTTTTGTTTTTATTTTTGTTTACTGAAATTTTCTCTCTTTCTTTTCAAACAGGTACCTCTAGTTTATGACTAGAAGGAACCCGAGGGGACCTTTGGTATTCGACAACGAAATCGAAGCTAACACTCGTAGGAATCGTCGGGAAACCAGGCGAGCCCTAGATTACACGGAGAGAAAGGAAGAAGATAAATCCAATCCTACTGAAGGGATGGACGAAAACAACCCACCACCACGCAAAATGGGTGACAACAACGCTCCACGCACAATGTTCGATTATGCGAAACCATATTTAACAGGAGCAGAATCTAGTATTGTTAGGCCTGCTATATCTGTAACATCCCAAAATTGGGCCTAGTAGGATTGGGCCGATTGGGCCTTGGGCTTAGGAGTGTTTAAAATCTTCAAGAATATGAGAATGGTGTTATTGCAAATTGGACTTATTAGTTAAGTAGATTTGGAAGGTTACAAGGTTTCTATGAAGTCTCGGGTTTAATTGGACTTTAGGAAAAATTTGGTATTTTAGCACTTTAAGGAGATATGGTAAGTAGCTTCAAGACATATAGAAATTTATGAATAAATAGCTTGCATAAATGAGCAATTGGTAAGAAGGATATGATGCAACATGATGGACTTGAACGAAAGAGGTTCGAATAACTTGGTGTGCAAATTTTGATTATTTTTGCATGCTTTCCTTAAGTGTCGGTCAAAGAGGTATTTATGGTAAGGATGGACTAATTTTTCTTTTATGGCAAGAAGACTTAAGGTTATGGTAAGCATGAAATAAGGGATAGAATTGCTAGATTGTGGGGATAGAATTTCTTTAACTTTGGGAAAGTAGAGGATTACAAGGCATGTATCTAGGTGGATGTTTTGGAAACTATTTCATGGCCATTTTGACCATGAACATGGACGGCATTATGGACAAAAGGGGGGACCTGAATTTTGGTGGTTAGTTTTGGAAAAGTTAGTAGCTTGAGAGAGTTTTCATTTTGGTCATTTTGCTCTTCCAAAAACAAATTATTTTCTCTCATCTTTTCCTCTTGGCCGAATGTGCATTGTGAGGTTTAGGCAATTCCTTGTGCGATTTCTTTCTTGATAGCTTTTGTGTTCTTTTTCTTTTGAGACCCTAAACCAAATAAGTGACCATTCGTGCATCTCTCTTTCTTTTGATCATCTCTCCCTTCCCTTTATTTTGCTTAAGCCGAACCTCTCATCCATTCTATTTCACCATTGCCGAAACCTCTAAACCCTCACACTATTCTTCTTTTTATTCTTTTGTTAAGCCGAATCTACCATCTTTCTTCTCTTCTCTTCTCTTCTTTTCTTTTATTGTATTTAGGCCGAACCTCTCTCTCCCAAAGTTCACCATTGCTGCAACCTCTTCAAACCAAAACACCATAGCTGTAACTCTCTTTCCCTCATCTTCTTCTTTTTACAATCCATCATAAGCCGAAACATATCAATCATCATCTAGCCGATTTCTACATCTCTTTCTTTTTCAAGGTCAATCACTTTTCTTTGGTAGCCGAATCTCTCTGTAGTTCCAAGCAAAGGCGTAGTCGATCTCAACGTTAGGGGTAAGGATTAACCGTCAATCATTTCTCTTTCTTCTTCTTTTGGGCTAGTCGAATTTAGGAATCTAATCCCTTTAATTCTCTTTGGCCGAAACCTTGAAGGAGGATTTCGGGATTTAGTTGTAGCCGACGGTTGGAAGGAAACCTTTCGGGATTTGAATACTCAAGGTAATGCAAGTGTGATTTTTAGACCGAAGGCTACTGTGAATGAGTGCTTTTGATGGCCGATTGTAGGAGGAAGATCAGTCTCGCGTATCGTGTATTGTGATTAGCATTCGTAAGGAAGAAAGGTAAGGATGGTGTTAGTTATGCGTTAGTTCATCCTTCAGGATTTATTGGTATGGCCGAATGGCCTTGTTAATGGTTTTGTGGTTTGGCCGAATGTAGGACAAGGAGATCTAGTGCGGTAGATCGGGTATTTGGGATTTAGTGATTTCGTTAGTAACAGGTGTGTAACTTACACACTTTATAACTTAGTAAATATGTATTAATAACCTAAATATGTGAAAAGCCGAAAATTGTGAAGATCATGATATGATACCTTATGGGTATGAGCAAGGATACGGGTAAGTCCGTTTCAATATGATTTTGCTATATGATGCTTAATACCATGAACTATGATATATTTGCTATATGTTCATATTAAGGCATGATGGCATGATTTGTACATGTGATGCATTGATGTGGGTGATATGAGAGGAAGGGGAAGATTTGATATCTGTGTCTTTGGGACACCAGAGGTTTGGCACCTCCAGTGGTTTGGTACCACAGTTTATTTTGTGACTTTGGGTCACCAGAGGTTTGGCACCTCATAACGACTCGTCCCAGTGGCTTAGCACCATAGTGGGTTGGCCCCACATTTGATATAACGGGATTGTCACCAGTGATTTGGTATCACAATGTGGGTTGGCCCCACAATTGGATTATTCGTGACTTTGGGTCACCAGAGGTTTGGCACCTCATAGCGACTCATCCCAGTGGCTTAGCACCACAGTGGGTTGGCCCCACATTTGATATAACGGGATTGTCGCCAGTGATTTGGTATCACAACGTGGGTTGGCCCCACAGATGGGTTATTCGTGACTTTGGGTCACCAGTGGTTTGGCACCACATTATTATTGGATATCAGTGACTTTGGGTCACCAGTGGTTTGGCACCACCAGTGGTTTGGTACCACACAGGGTAGAAACGGAGTTATGGATGGCTAGGTTTGGGTGCATGATATATTTGCTTCGTTATGATTTGTGTAAGCATGTTGCATTAACCGGGAGGGGGGATTACGCACTGAGTCTTGGTGACTCACCTTCTCCCTTATCTTTTCAGGTGATTCGTAGATCGCGGATGAGGAGCCGGATGGACTCGAGGTGGCCCATGCATTAAAACATTTGGTTTTACTTGGATTTTGAATTGGGTAATTATTTTATATTTTGTTTTTATTATTTGGGTTTGTAATAAGGCCTTTTAAATTATGTTTTGAATTATTTATATGTTTTGGATTTGATTTCAAACATGGTTAAGTGAATTACTTGATTAATTTAATAATATGAGCGCAAGGTTTTCTAAACTACAAAACGCAAAGGTTTTCAAAACTTTACCGTCGGGTAATACAAATCACTTGATAATAAATGACAACTCAAATGTTTTCGACAACTTAAATGGTTTCAAAATTTAAGTTTCTACACTCAAATGCAAACGGTTTCCAAATTAATCATTCAGGTTTTCTTAAAAAGGACGTAGATGTTTTCTAACCTATGGATCGACAACTAAGTTTTAAAGATTTATTTCCGGGATCCCAAAGTAAACTGTCGATTTTAACTAATCATGCACCTGATTTCTACAAACATAGAGCAACAAAGAGTTTTCCACAAAATTTAATCGGTAACTTGATTGTCTTCAAAACGTTTTTCCTCTGTGACATGCCAGATTCGGTCGTGGTGTGTTGACCGAGTTTGGGGTGTTACAATATCTGCTAACAATTTTGAATTAAAGCCTAACACAATACAAATGATTCAATAGTTTGTTCAATTTGATGGTTTGCAGGACGAAGATCAAAACACGCATATAGCTAACTTCTTACAGTTCTGTGACACCTTCAAAATAAATGGCGTTTCTGATGATGCCATACGTCTTCAGTTATTCCCCTTTTCATTAAGAAATAAAGCTAAACAATGGTTAAACTCGTTACAATGAGGGTAAATCACTACATGGGATCAGATGACCGAAAAGTTTTTGATGAAATATTTCCCACCGGCCAAAACGGCCAAATTACGGAATGATATCTCTTCTTTTGTGCAGATGGATGTAGAGACGCTATACGATGCATGGGAGAGATTCAAAGATCTCTTGAGAAGGTGCCCACGCCATGGCCTACCCTTGTGGCTACAAGTCCAAACCTTTTACAACGGTGTAAACCCTTCAGCGAGAAAACTTTTAGATTCAGCTGCCGGTGGAACACTGAACAACAAAACTCCAGAAGCAGCATACGAGTTCATTGAGGAGATGTCATTAAACAATTATCAGTGGCAAGCTTCAAGGACCAAACCGACAAAATCGGCAGGAGTTTTCAACATCGATTCCATGACCATGCTATCAACACAGCTAGAGATGATGAATAAAAAGCTTGATAATTTGTGTTCATCACAGGTACATCCAGTCATGCAGTGCGACGCAAGTGGAACTATGGGGAATCTTGAGTACCCACCCTACCAACCAGGAGCAGAAGATGAACAGATGAACTATATAGGTAATAATCTCCGATCTAATAATAATCCTTATAGTAACACTTAAAATCCAGGTTGGAGGAACCACCCAAATTTTTTGTGGGGAGGACAAGGAAACCAAGGAAATCAAAGGCAACAACCTCCTCAAAACTTCCGAAATTAGCCCTATCCACAAGAAAAGAAACCATCCTTCGAGGAACATCTTCAAGAAATTGATAGAGCAGTCAAAAGTAACGAGAGACGACTCGATGAAATTGCTAAGTCAGTCAAGGAGGTGACTAATGCAGTCGAACAACTCGCAAAACTAATGCCAGAATGACCGCAAGGACGTCTACCAAGCAACACTGAAGTTAATCCTAAGGAGCAAATTCAAGCAATCACAGCTCAGGACAATGACGAATTAGTTGAACCGAATTTAATACCGGAAAAGAAAGTAGACGAAGGTAAAACAGAGGTACCATAAGAGAAGCCAAAACCAATAATTAAGGAATATCAACCTCGCATACCTTATCCTGAAGCCATAAAAAGAGGTGATTCAGAGGAACAGTTCGGTAAGTTTCTTAAACTTTTAAAGAAATTACATATAAACTTACCTCTTCTTGAAGCTCTTTTTTAGATGCCAGATTCGAGAAAATTTTTAAGACAGCTCTTGACCAACAAACGCAAAATAGATGAGGAACACCATGTGGAACTAAACGCAACATGCTCAGCAATATTACAAAACAAACTACCACAGAAACTAAAAGATCCAGGGAGTTTTGCAATTCCATGTTTAATTGGTAGCCTACATATTAACAATGCGTTAGCTGATCTAGGGGCAAGCATAAACGTCATGCCTTACTCACTGTTTAAATGACTAGGTCTAGGGAAGCTCAAACAAACTAGGATGAGTATTCAATTAGCTGATAAAACTGTTAGAATTCCTAGGGGCATTATCGAAGATGTTCTTGTAAAAATTGATAAATTTGTTTTCCCAGTAGACTTTTTTGTCTTAGACATGGATGAGGATAATTCAATCCCTTTAATTTTAGGAAGACCTTTTCTAGCAACTGCCAGAACTAAAATTGATGTTGATACAGGTGAGCTCATACTTCGTGTAGGCAATGAATCAACTAATCTTCAAGCTCTCGACTCGGCCAGGACAACAGTCGATGAAGGTAAGAAAGCCATTTCAGTTAATAACCATATTATTCAATCTTCATCACAGGAAACAGCACAAAGCCTAAGCCCTGAGCAGGCTCATATAGACAATTTAGAGAATTAGAAGACAGAAATCAAAATAGAGCTAGATTCACACGAAGAAAAACCCGAGGAACCACAAGAAGAGCTCATGAGGACATCAAATCACTTCAAAATAGGAGATCAAGTACTGTTAGACAAAACCGATCCCCAAATCACTATCACAGACCTGAAAGCAAAGAGAGAGATCCTTCTCAAAGTACATGATATCTTCCCACACGGCATAGTCGAGGTAAGCAATCCAATATTCGACACTTCCAAAGAAAATGCTTCTCGACTTCAACATTATCAAGAAAACGGAACTGTAAAAATGAGGAAAGATATTCAAACCTTTAAACCTCCCTAAAATTTTCAAACACGAGGAAGTCTAGCTAAAGACTATAAAGGAGCGCTTCTCGGGAGGCAACCCGAGCACTAACCTTATTTTTTTCCTTTGTTTTTATTTATCTTTTCCTTTTCTTCTCTTTTTCCTTTTTAAACTAACCAAAAATGCAGGTTTTCCAGGCTACACAGCCTTACACACAGCCGTGTCTATAGCCATGTGGACCACCTAAACCACCACACTGACAGGACATAGGCCGTGCAGTCAGCCCAACCACCCTCCCCAACGTCACGGATCCAACAAACCCTCCTCACGGGCACCGATAGAAAGGGCACACCCGTGCCCACAACCGTGTGAAATTACTAAAGCTACTGACTTGTACACCATGGCCAGAACACGCCCGTGCTACACAACCGTGTGAAATTACTGAGGTTACTGACTTATAAAACACGGGGGAGACACGCCCATGCACAATGATCGTGCCAAAAGAAATAATTCACAAGCACAGGCATGGGAGGACCAAGCACGGCCAAAAGGGTGACAACACCCCCTATAACACGACCGTGTGAGGTGGCCGTGTAATTCAACATACCTTGTGACCACGGCCGTGGGGGAGCACAAAATCTGAAATTCTATTTAAACCTCTCACCTCTTCTCCTTCCCTCCATCTAATTTTTCCTCTCCTTTTCACTCTCTTCAGTCTCAGACCCTGCAAGACACTAAATCATTGAGCAAATCAACACCATGCCGAAGAAGCGGAAGAAACTATGCATAGACTCCTTAACAAAGAACGATCAACATGAGTTCATGCCGGCAGCTTCATCTCAACACCAAGCCAAGGATCTTTCAGACCAATTAGTTTTTATTTTCGCTTTCTCTCTTGCTTCAAATTCCTGCTCTTCTCCGTTATTTCCCCATCTAAGCTTCTCTACTGGTATTTTCGTTTAATTTTCTTTTAACTTCTTAATGTCAGGTTCGCCAGGCTGTTAGAGAATCACGCCGACCACCACGACAGCCTCACCACTCTCACAACCGTCACCACATCCCTAATCTTAACATTAATTCCCACCTTGCGAACCATCCTTTAATAAGAACTTCATAGTCCATTAGTACTTTATTATCATTTCAGTTTTCTTCTTAGTCTCCTTCACTTTAGCTTGCTTTTCTTTAATTTCATCTTTAGTTTATTTATATTATGTTTCAAAAACCCCTGGCTAATCCTTCATGAGTTCCCCAATTTCTTCATCTAGCGCAAAGCTCGGGAACCAGCACCACCACCATACCGACGCCTTCGCCGTATCCTCCACGACCCCTACTCTCCTCCAAGGAAACAACACATACCTCAGGGAGTATTCTATCCCCTCCCTTTTGATTTTAAATGCATTATCTATATTTTTACATTGAGGACAATGTACATCTTAAGTGTGGGGGGGTAAAAATACCTAACTTTCTGCGTTATTCTCAAATCCCTGAGGTTAAAAATGGAATAAAATTGCCAGACTTTTTTCATTATTCTCAAATCCCTGATTTAGTCTGGTTTTTATGCAAAGTTATCATATTACTAATTAGGATGAAATTTCTAATAATTTGTGATGATTATTGACATGTTTTAGAATAAGTCATAGTTAATTGTACATTGATGTTTAATTTAAAAGAATACTAGAGAATCAAGCATGATAAGTCTGTTTTTTCAGGAATTAAAATTTCTGCTAGGTTGTTGACCTAAATTTAAATACTACCTTGAAATTTAAAATTCATAAGGATGATATCAAAACACCCATAATTTTTGTGAGTATTTGAACCTTATAGAGCATACATTCTTTTTCATGCTCATTTTTTTATTATGAGTGTGTCAACTATGAACTGTTATTCTAGAACTTGCCTTGATTATACATGTCGAGACCACAGTTATGATTTGATATACCGAGATGATAAAGGCACATAGGTTCTAACCTACTTACTCCACTAAAAAAAACCTACCCTCATAATTAACCCCTAGTGAACCCCGTTGAGCCTAACAACCCTTTTATTGACTCACCTACTAATTTTAACCAAAAACCCTTTGTATTTTTTTTATCACCAATTCTTTTAAACTACCTTTTTGTCGAGATTTGATGTTAAACAAGTTCCCTAACTATGTTTTATATTTCAGTTGTAAAAATTCCTTCATACTATTATACTAAGTTTGTTCTTAAAAAAAATTCATTATTAGTACGATAATTAAGTGAACTTGTATGTTCAAATTCAATTTCTCAAGAAAAAAAAAAACTCGTTCTATTAGTGTTTAAAGATTAAGTTCATTTTTCTAGTTAGGTAATTTATCGAGTCAATCTCGATTCTAACCTTCTAATTCAGCCTTTATCCATACCCTTAACCCTAGCCCCGTTACAACACTGTCAAAGAATTTTTGATCTGTTTGTCATCTTATATTACAGTGGTGGAGATTTGATTTTCAGGCAAGCCTATAGGATTAACTTTTCTGGTTTGACTTATGAGCGATCCTTTTTCTGAACCTTAAACACTCTAGAGTGATTTGAGTGAATTCTAAGTGAGGATATCAATCCTTGTCGATTTTGAATTAAAGAGGTAGTCAATTAAAAGAAGGAAGACACCGATGTTTCCAAGGTACAAAATTATGACTTATCTCGTTTGAATCTTTAGGACACTTTGAATCAAACTATCCATGTATGAATTTTCTATGAATTAGGATAAGACATTGTTGATAAGAATTATAGATCATGGAAAGTTCGTTTTAATTGTAAGTTGAGAATTTTGCTTGAGGACAAGCAAAAGCTTAAGTGTGGGGGTATTTGATAAACCGTAAAAGTAGCATATTTTTATCCCACATTTAATATGCTTTTGGATGATTTACCCCTTGTTTTATATAAAAATGTGCTTTTAATCCTTTCTTTTCATGTCTTATACCCAGGAAAGCACCCAAGGATGAAAAGAACACAAAATGGGCCTAAAACGGAGTAAACGAAATCGACACGGTCTAGCCCAAAGCACACACGGCCGTGCCTTGACGAACACCTAGAGCACGGCCTCAACCCCGCCACGCAGGGTCGTGCCTCAAGAGAAAACCGAGCACGGTCAGGTCTCTATTCACACGGGCGTGTGACATGGTCGTGCCTCTGACACTGGAAAGAGCAATTTTAGTCGGAAAAGGATACTTAGGGGGAAAGAATCACGTTTCAAGAGCCTATAAATAACCCCCAAGTATCACCTGTTGAAGGGAGTGAAAGCGAGGCCAAGGAGCCAAGCCGAGAAGGTCAAAGTTAGGGAGTAACGAAAGGGTAGCCAGTTGATCCATCCCAAGAAGCCGGAATTATACTCAAGACGGCGGAATTCTCCTTCAATTTCTTCAGGGGGTTCTAGGATTTTCTTATGTTTTGTTTTATCTTTTCTCTTGCGATGTTTTGTTTATTCATTATGAACTAAACCCCTCAGATACTTGAAGGGGATGAAACCTAGATGGATTTTATTATTTGATTTTTAAGTTATATGATAAATTACTTACTTTGTTCTTAATTATGTTGCTTAATTCAAATTTGATGTGCTTAGGTGGAGGAGGAATAGACCCTGCTTAAGAGTAGATCTAACATAATTAAGTGGAGTTGATCGAACGCCTAGAGATAGGGTTACGAGATTTTACTTAGGGTGAAACCTAATATGGGAGTCCATTGATCGATTTACTGCTAACCTAGGGGGTTATTATAAGCGAACGAGAGTTCCACTAATTAACCTAGGGTTAGACGTTATTCGCCTCGAGAGGGGGTTTAATATAGATTAGGGAGTCTTACGGATCAAGCTAAGTAAAATAAATCATATAATTTAGGGTTAATTAATAAGGGAAGTCTAGGTGGATTCTTCCTGAGGGTATCGTCGTAATCAACTGAGTTTTTCTTCAAAGTTATTTTCCTATTTGTCCTTTTTGTCTTTGTGTCCTTAGTTTAGTCTTTGTCAAAAGTAATCTTCACTCTAACTTTAAGGCTAAATAATAAAAAGAAAGTGAGTATTAATAGTTTTAGTTCCTTTGGGTTCGATAACCGGTCTTGCCTAAGCTATACTACTGTTCGATAGGTACACTTGCCTTAATATCGTTGTCAGAGTTAGTCTCCAGGTTTGATCATTCTTTTATAAATATTTAAAGCTCTGATTTTACAGCGATCGAGCGTCTGGAGCATAGGAGAGGGCCTGAGTTCGAATCCCATCGCAAGTAAAAACGGATATTTATTTTCCTAAGTTGGGACGGCCAGAGTTTGTGTTGGATTTAAACTCTGCTGAAGGAGGGATCCCACATCGGAAAGCTAGAAAGAGGGAAGGTGAGAAGCTAGCTTTAAATAGAGCAATCAGTGAGGAGTAAGCATACCTGGGTTGGCGTTTGGGCATAGGAGTGTTCGGAGCGCTGATCAACTCCAGATTCCTATCAGGTGTGTATTTCGCCCTACTCTAGCTGTAGATCGGCAAATGCCGAAAAGCCGGTCACATGGCAATGGTAGCCACACGAGCGTGCGAGCGCACGTGTGGGAGCTTCGACGCGATAGTTGAGGCCCTCATGAGTGTTCTCATGAGTCTAGACTACCTTGAGCCAAGTGGGGGGCCCATATGAATAAATTGTATGATTGTGTAGTAGATAGTGAACTGGTCTATGTGAATCTCATATCTGTGGCTAGGTTTGGGCTAAATGGGCCACATGAATGTGTGGGCCCAATTGGGCCGAGAATGGGCCATAGGCCCATTCGCATCATTATCTCTGTTTAGAATACTTTGAATTATGAAATTACTGAAATGCCATTGGTTTACAAATTACTGAAATACCCTCGGATTACAAAATTACCAAAACACCCTTGGTTTGCAAAATTATCGAAATACCCTCAGATTGTAAAATTACCGAAACACCCCTGATTTGTGAAATAACTGAAATACCCTCAGATTGCTAAATTATCGAAATACCCCTAGAAGGAAAAATTACCGAAATGCCCTTAGTGGGTGAATTACTAAAATACTCTTGATGGGTAAATTACTGAAACACCCTAAAGGCGTGAAAATTACTGTTATACCTTTATGTGAGAAAATGACTGTTATACCCTTGATTGTGGATAGACATCTTGTATGTGAATATTTATTTATACTGTTTATACTTTTGATGCATTTAATAAATAACACGTTGCATGGGGTGGGTTTATTGATTGGAGGAAGTGTAGTCTGGTGGCTCTACCATATACTGTTTTAGTGGCTATGCCACATATTATATTGGTGGCTCTACCACATACTATTTTAGTGGCTATGCCACATACTATATTGGTGGTTCATCCACATATACCTTGATTAGCAGCTTGACTACATTATTGGTACGTTTGGCGGGGTGGGTTGACTTGATCCCCACATGGTCCGATTGGTTGGTACGGGGGTGTGATTGGTTGGATTGGGTTGAGCTGCATTTCATTATTTGCATTACCATGATTATAGAGCTTAGGCCCAGACTGATACCGTAAGGGCTCAGGCCCAGATAGTTACCGTTTAGGGGATTACACTCTGAGTTCTCGTAACTCACCCCCTTCCTCTTAACCTTGCAGGTAATCCCCAGCGTTAGAGGATTTAGAGCTGCGGATGACTCGGTGGTGGCCATACATCGGAGTTACTTCTCACGAAACTTAGTAAATCCAGTTTTTATTTTATTTTATGTTATTTATTTTGGGATTAATGTTTTGTAATAAGGCCGTTGGATTTTATTTTCCTTTTGAACTTTCATTTCGGCTATTATTAAATTGTTAAACGATTAAACACTAGGTTTTCTTAAAACGTTAATGACCATTTTCAGAATATCCCGTTTTCGCAATTCCCTAATTAAACTTCTGCAACGAACAAAGTTTTCGAAAATAACATCTTTTCAAGAGTACTCTTAAGCAAATCTTGTTTGTTTCACAAACAACAAACTCAGAGTTTCAAAAAGAGATGCAACATTTTTAACGAACGCTTAGCTTTTCAACTACCTTTTGTCGTGACATGCTAGATCCGGCCATAACGTCTAGGCCGGGTTTGGGGTGTTACAACTCCAACAACAAATTCGCTACTGTCACACATCAACTCAAAAGGTGAGTTCCAATCAGGTGTAATGATTATTGGGGCAAAGATTAACTGACTTTTTAATTTATGAAAAGCTTCCAAGCATGCTTTTTTAAACTCAAAAACAGTGTCCTTCTCTAATAACATACACAAAGGCTTGGAAATTTTTGAAAAATATTTAATAAACCTTCGGTAAAAACTGGAATGGCCTAAGAAACTTCAAACTCCTTTAACAGTGACTGGTGGTGATAACTTTTCAATTACATCCACTTTTGCTTTGTCAACTTCAATCCCGTTTATGGAAATTTTGTGTCCTAAGACAATTCCATCCTTAACCATAAAATGACATTTCTCCTAGTTAAGGACAAGATTTGTCTCTTCGCATCTCTTAAGCACCTTAGCCAAATTACAGAAACAAACATCATAAGTATTACCAAAAACAGAAAAATCATACATGAATACCTTGACAAAATTTTCTATCGTATCAGTAAATTTTTCCATCATGCATTGCTAAAATGTGGCCAGTGCCTTACCTAATCCGAAAGGCATTCGTCTAAAAGAAAATGTACCATACGGGCAAGTAAAAGTCGTTTTGTGTGTCTTCTGAGGCTACAAATATTTGGTTATATCCTGAATATCCATATAAAAACAATAATATTCGTTACCTGCTAGTCGGTCTAACATCTAATCCATAAAAGGTAGAAGAAAATGGTCCTTTCGTGTGGCTTTGTTCAATTTTTTATAGTCAATACAGATTCTCTATAACACCCCTAACCTGTAACCATCGCCAGTCTTGGCTTAAAGGCATTACCAGACAAAACGGAACCTTTTACGGACATTTCATAATAATATTCAACTACTCAAATCAAAGTGTCCCTTGAATAGGTCTACGAGACCTTAAACATGCTTTAGAAAGGGGCTAGGACTAAACCGAACACATACAGAAATTTAGAAATTTAAAAATTTTCCAAAGTTACAAAGGTCACATGCCTGTGTGGGCAGGCCATGTGCCTCCCACGGCCTCAGGTATGCCCGTGTGTCAAAGTCGTGTCAAAACAGGGCATACATACTGACTTGTTCACATGGCCGTGGAGATGCCTGTGTGCCTCACTCGTGGTCACTACTGATTTGCACCACACGGCCAGACACACGCTCGTGTGTCCAGCCCATGGTCGAGCCTGATTTATTTCAATTGGCAAACTTAAACAACATGGTCGAGCCACACGCCTGTGTGCTTAACCGTGTGGGCAATTGTAGGCCATTTACAAGGCCAAACTTCCCTCCCACACTTAGGATCACCTACAAGCCTCAAATCACACGTATTTATACTTCAATTGGCAACCAAAACTTATCAATATATGCACAAATTAATCATCAACTACATCAACTATTTTCATATCCAATTTCATCTCAAATAAGTTCATCAAAAATGCCAATTTCTCATCCCAACTCATATAAGTCAAGCATCAAATAATCCTTATCACAAGTTTACATTAAACCATCATTTTCATCAACCAATTCAAGCATGAAGTATACCATTTCTATTCTCACTATTTCATACCACATTCATCATTTTCATAGCCTTCATATAAAAACCAATATCATTTAACTTCCAAGCCATATCACATGGCAAGGTCCAAAACATTTCAAAACATACCATAATTTCTAGCCTATACATGCCATATACCAAATATATACATTTTTCAAAAATACCAAAATAGATAGTTGATAGTGTGATTGAGTTGCTGACGATCCCCGGATCCAAGCTTGCTTTAAAAACACTGTAAAACAGATAAAACAATTCACACAGTAAGCTATAGAGCTTAGTAAGTTGGTAATATAATATACATTTAACTCAATAATACAATATCAATACATAAATAAACCATCACTTAGATTGAATCACAACTAAGCACAATATCATCTTTAACCATATATGCTCATACATTCATCCATTCAACCTTAAAAACTATCATCAACCACATAGGTTCAGAAACATACCTTTGTCAACACTTAGTTAACAAACGTTCTTGCTATTCAATGCTCGATACCATATTTCATTCACTGTTCGTCATCTCTTCAATTCAATCACACACTTAGTGCCCAAATCATAGTCGAAGCTTAGATAACATCGCACACTTAGTGCCTCTATATCAAACCGAACTTAATTCGGTATCGTACACATAGTGTCAATCAATATAGTCGATACTTTCTCTATTTCGCACACACAGAGCCATTCATTTCTGTATAAATTCTATTTCGCACACTTAGTGCCATATTTCTCCATTCCACACATATAATATTTCTACCCGATAATCACATAGTTATTCATTTCATAGCACTTAAACATAAATTTAAGAACACTTATTGTATCCGAACTTACCTCGGACGTAGAAATACCGAGACTAGTCGATCAATCGAGTACTTTGTCTTTGCCTCGATCTCGAACCAAAACTCTCCTTTCTTGGTCTATACTTATTCAAATTTAGCTTATTCAATCTCCAATTCATTCAATTTAGTCCAAACACACATGTTTAGGGTATTTTACAAAATAGCCCTTACATTTTCACATTTTGACACTTTAGTCCCTATTTCATAAAATCATCAAATACACATAATTTCATTTCACCCATACCTAGCTGAATTCTACTTATGTCCATATAAGCCCACACATTTCATTTATTTCACATTTTAGTCCCCCAATTTCTTATTTTCACAATTTAGCCCAAATTACTCAATTTCACCAAAAATTCAAAGACAACATATGTTAATCTTTCACATATCTTTCATATTTCATTGTCAACTATTACATAGCTCAAGCATTCATCAATGGCATATCTCAAAATCACCATCAAATTCTAAATTTAAAGCATGGGCTTGATAAAACACAAAGCAACGATCACAAAAACGTAGAAATTATCAAAAACTGAGTCAAAAACATACCTTGATTAGGCTATCCAAG
The DNA here is from genome assembly GCA_005393395.2 of Gossypium australe. NCBI lineage: Eukaryota > Viridiplantae > Streptophyta > Magnoliopsida > Malvales > Malvaceae > Gossypium > Gossypium australe. The sequence continues at coordinate 66,946,667 of CM016617.1, forward strand.
TGCCAAAACCCTTAAACTCTTTTTCTTTCTTTTTCCTTAACAATTTCAACAAGATGAACATGAAATGCCATAATTTTATGCTTTGTTTTATTTATTATTAACTTAATACATAATTTACCATTTTACCCTTGGTTATTAAATCATTTAATCAACAATTTTATGCCTATTTATGTCCATCCAATCTATTAATGGCTTAATAACACCATAAGGACTCCTCATTTAATAAACCATGCTAAATAAGCACTTTAACAATCAGCACATAGCTTTTTCATTTTATGCGATTAAGTCTTTTTTCACAATTAGGCATACAAACGATAAAATTTTCGCACAGAATTTTCACACATACTCAATCACATACTGTAAATATAGAAAATAATATTAAAATATTTTTTGACCTCAGATTTGTGGTCTCGAAACCACTATTCCGACTAGGGTCTAAACCGAACTATTACATTCTCCAACATGTGATCGTCATTGTCGGGATTAACTTGTTACGTTCATTCTCAACAATCATGGTTCCACCTTTCTTTGGTACACACTATACCGGACTTACCCATGAACTACATGAGATAGGTTAGATAATTCTCGCATCTAACCATTTGATAACTTCCTTTCAAACTACCTCTTTCATTATTTGATTTTGTCCCCTTTGCCCATCAATTCTACCTCTTTCCCCCTCCTCTAGGATAATCTTGTGCATACAAAAGGACGAGCATATTCCTTGAATATCAGCTATGGTCCAACCAATCGCCTTTTTAAATTTTTTTTAAAACTTTGATTAGCTGATCCTCTTGGTGTTCTGTTAGTTTTGATGAAATAATCACAGGTAAAGTAGAACTGCTACCCAAATAAACGTATTTCAAATGAGAAGGAAGTATCTTAATTTCAAGTTTGGGTGGTTCCTTGATTGCCAACTTCAGTTGTGTAAATTCCCTAGCTTCCAACTCTAATTGTTCAAACCGTGTTGGTTGAACATAGTTCCTCATATTGGCTTCCATATTTTCATTACCTTGTTTATCTTCTAATGGCTCAGACCTTAAAATGTTCTCCAATGGCTCCTCTACAAAATTATCCTCCCATTCCATAGAAACTAAAGTTTCTAGGTCCTCAATCACTGAACATTCCTCCGTTGGATCGAGAAATTTCATTGCTTTAAGACCATTAAATGTTACTTGTTGATCTTGAACTCTCATGGTGAGTTCACCTCTTAACACGTCTATTTATGTTCTTCCAGTAGCTGGGAAAGGTCTCCTCAAGATGATCGGCACTTCCTTATTTACTTCAAAATCTAAGACAATGAAATCAGTAGGAAAAATAAACTTATCTACACATACCAGAACATGCTTGATCTTTCCTTCTAGGTATGCTAATGATTGATTTGCCATTTTGTGTGTCATAGTTATGGGTCTTACTTCACCTATCCCAACATCTTGAAAATAGATTTAGGCATCAAGTTGATGCTCGCTCCTAGATCGCATAAAGCTTTGCCACAGGAGGACTCTCTAATATTATAGGGTATAGTAAAGCTTCTAGAGTCATTTATTTTATGAGGTATTTTGTAACGTAAGAATGCACTGTACTCGTTCGTTAGTGCCATAGTCTCGTACTCACTGAGTCTCTTTTTCTTGGACAGAATATTCTTCATGAACTTGACATAGTTAGGAATTTTTCTTAAAAGCCTCCACCAGTGGTATACTGATGTTAAGTTGCTTTAGAACGTCCAAAAACTTCTAGAATTGCACCTCTTGTTTCTGCTTATGTGGCTGGAATTTTTGAGGATATGAAACTTTGGTTTGGACTTGACAACTTTTCGAAGGAGATAAATCTACATCTAAAAAAGGTGTTAGCTTATTAGAATTCACTAGTTTAGATTTTACCTTGTCAGGATTTTCAGCATCTTCAACCACAGCTTCCTTGGGTTCTAAAGTTTTACCATTTCGTAAAGCAACTACCTTGCAAAGTTCCTTACCCAAATTCCTATGACTTTCTGTATCGCTTGGTAAAGCTCCTTACGGTCTATTACAGAGCTTTGTAGCTAACTGACCCATTTGGTTCTCCAAATTTTTCGGTGTTACTGCTTGGCTTTGGTTTAAGGCATCATTCTTCGCCATGTATGCCGTCAACAAATTTTCTAAACTATTAGATGATCTAGCTTGTGGTGGTTTTGGAACTTACTGAACAAATCCTTGGGATTGTTTCGGTCTATATTGCATGTAAGCGTTGTTCGGTCTATTTCCTTGGTTACTCCAAAAGAAATTTGGATGGTTACACCATGAAGGATTGTAGAAATTGGACTGTGGTCCTTGTCCACTTCTTTTTGTTGTTGATTTCCTACAAGTAAACAAACTCGAGATTTGATGGACAATTCTCAAAAGAATGACCGTTTACACAATATACACATGAAACAACATCAAATTTACTTAGTGGCTGAGCTACAACATGATTTAAACCATTCGTAGTAAACTGTTTCAACATTAAAGAGATAGAAGATACCTGAGCTGAGAGTGAAGTGAGGGCATCTACTTCATGTACTATGGCTACTCATCTTACTAAAGCTGCTCGATTTTTCTAACATTGGTAATTGTTACTGGCTATTCTCTCGATGTTCTAATAAACCTCATCATAAGACTTCGACAAGAAAGCATTATTCATAGAAGCATCTACTACCAACCTTGTGTGTGCATTGAGGCCATTATAAAATGTCCCAAACTAAATGAATGTGGAATTCTATGTTGGGAAATGTGTCCATATTGTAGCAAACATGTAACTTTTTTCTATTTATTTGGATGAGAAATAAATAAATAAAGTTAATTTCACATTTCACTATTATGTCTTTTGTATTTTCTATCTTTTATATTTTACATGCATAGCGAAATTGTGATAAGCAAATATTAGCTCATTGATTGTCTAAAGTTAAAAATGAAGATAAGTGGCATTGTCAAGAACATTTACATATTGAAAAGGATCGAAGAGAGCATTTGATTCAAATGCTAAAAAAGGATTGTTATGTCAACTACAATTCCAGTTGGGGAGATGACTAGTCTTGGCTATCAGAGCAGTTGAATCCACAAGTAGAGATATAGATATATTCATTGGTAGAATGATACATTGGACTGAACCTAAGATAAATTAATTCTGAATCCGTTTGTGAATTAATTCACTTGTGACGTTCATGGTGTGATTTACCTAAATCCTAAGTTAATCACTGACCATGCGTATGCAATTCATGTGCTTTGACATAAGTGAAGGCTTATGCTCTAAAGATGATCGAGGCCATAACCAATATGTTTGATATATGACTTGTGTATGGCATGGTTTTACTAGAAACAATGGGATTCACAACTAAATTAAAGAGTTAATGATATGCTCTCATTGGCATTGTGTGGATTGATAAATATGGAATGTGGCCACAGGTTGCTTGTTCTCGAATGAGCAATTTATCACAGTCATTTGTTGATAGTGATCATATTAACCATTAAGAAGACACAATGCTGATAATGAGATAAAATAGGATTGTATTGAGTGAACGAATTTAACTCAAAGGAATCAATGATATCGTATGAGGGTAACATACACATGATGAGGTCATTGGACAAAGGAGTTGGATGAATTGCTTTCGTAAAGAGTATACAATAAGAAGTTTTCAATTATGGTACTTCTTGTGGACTAACTCCATGATTAAGTTATTTTGAGTTATCGAAACGATGCTTCTGCACATAATTGCAATCACTAGAGCCTAATTGTATATGTTCGATTGGTCCTTTTGCTAGCACAACAAAAGCTCTATCAAACTGCATTTGAATCAAACGAAAATTCAACAACATTGGGAATAACTTAATCAAGTCGATTTATTCGATTAAATTAGGTGGTCGTAAGAATTGTTCAACAAGAAAGTTTGATTAAAGAATTTTCTTTAAAAATTAATTTGGAAAACCTAAGTGATTTTTGAAACAATTAACTTTGGTAAAGTAAAATTAAGTTAATCAAATTAATTAATATTAATATGATATTTTTGAAAGTTAATTTTCAAGTCAGACAATTGGCCCAACGGGTAATTGAACTTAAAAATTGGACCTGAGATCGTAAATTGAACTTAAAACTAAGACTGAGACCCAAAAACTTTGTAAAAGTTTGATCGCTATTCAAAATTTTCATAAATTCAATCATATTTCAAAATCATTTATTTATTTATTCAAAACAAAATAACTTGGTTATTCATCATTATTCGGGAAAAACATGTTAACTTCAGAAGTCAAATATCTTTAGATATCTCATTTGTAAACATAAGTAATTTTGAAAACTAAGTCTAATTTTATTAAAACTTGTTTCTCATAATTTCAGCAGAAAACTATAATATTGGCAGATTTTTACAAAGACTGCAACAAAAATTTTTACTGAAACCATATTTTGTTAAAAATAAATATTTCATGTAAATTTGATAAAACATCAACAGTCTATTTTAAACCTAAAAAATTAAGTCATATTTTTGTCAAACTCATTTTCATTGTCGAATCGAAAAAGAGTGATTTTGTCAAGTTTTAATAAAAACCATGTTTAAAGCATAATCTTGTCAAATATTAGTTTATGCAGTTTTAAAAAACTTAATGTCATGCAATTTAAAATAAAAATCCTGAAAGTAATGCCCTATGCCAAAGTCCATACTCAAACTTATTACAATCCCAAAACAAAATATCAAAATAAACTTTAATTACTTTAATTTAAAGGAATTTTGAGAAACTTCTCCAAATGTCGTCATTGAATCCTAACCTCGGGTTATCTATATAATTAGAAAACTAAAGGGGGTGAGCTTTTAAGCTCGATGTGAGTCTTAAATCAAGTATTAAGCAGGAATTCAGTATATAAATCAATTAACAATAAGCACATACTTATCATACAAATATTCTATTTTTCTTTATGCACATGATCATGACAATGCAATCTTTGTAAAACAATTATGTAATTTTTTTTATAAAACATCCTACCCATCATCACTACACAACACAATCGAGTTCCCCAGAACTAGTCTATCCAAACACTCCAATTTGTGAATAGTGTCATAGTAATGCAGATAAACTATCACTTAATAATATTGTGGACAAGCCACCACTTTTTCAGATAAACTGTCACTTAATAAAATTGTGGACAAGCCACCTGTAACAGCCCACTTTCAGTGAAATTGGAATAGTGGTTTCAGGACCACAAATCTGAGCCAAAAATAAAATTTATTTTTATTTTATTTCATGGTCTGTATTATGATAGAGATGTCATGTGAAAATTCTGATAATAAAATTTTACCGAATATGTGCTTAATAACGGGAAGTACTAAATCGCATAAAATACAAAAGTTGAATTCTAGTTGCTAGAAGGATTAAATAGACATGCAATTCAAAACTTGAATTCCTTATAAGGTAATTAGACCATTAAAGAAAAGTACGTAGATATTTTGGTGACTCAGCCATGGAAATTCAGAAAAAGGGCAAGGACTAAATTGGAAATTAAAATAATTTAATTAATTAAAATATGATAAAAGAATTATCATCTTATTTTATATCATCTTCAACCTCAAAATACATGGAAACCCTAGGAGAGAGAGAAGAAAATTTCTTGGCTTATTTGGGTAAGTTTTCTTGTCCCGGTTTTAGTAATTTTGATATTTTTGAAACCGGGATAGCTTAATCTATCTATTTGGGGGATCAATTTGAAAAGTTATCAAACTTTGGAAATTATGTCTTGGATGAATATGCTGAAAACTTGACATTTATGGTAGAAAATGAAAGGTTGTTGATAGATAAACAACAACAATGTGATTTTTGATGGAAACATGATTTAGGGACTAAAATGTAAAGTTGTCAAAATTGAAGAAATTGTCTTAAATTTGTAGTATATATGTGTTGTAAATTGTACATAGAAATTTCGGTTAAGCTTGGAATAGGGAGTAAATTGCATAAATTTCAATTACCGAGCCTAGGGACGAAATTTGAATTTATGGAAAAGTTAGGGACAAAATGGTAATTTTACCTAGGATGTATGTTAAGTCCACTTGAATATGAAATGTGATAAATTGATGAATAAATTCATTTATATAGATCCAGACAACACAAATTCGAGGTTAGACCAAGGAAAAGAAAAAGTTTCGGATTGGTAGATTTTTAAACGTGAACAAGTGTCGAGGTAAGTTCGTGTAACTTAATTGAGCATGTAAATATGTTAAATTGAATGTTGTGTTTGTATGGAATGTGACTTGTATTGATGTGAATTGCTTGATTTCTATAATGAAGAATTGAATACATACTTGAAACGGTGAAAAAGGGTTAGGTTCCATTTGAATATTGAATTCCGATGAAGATATGTGCTTTCCCAAAATGAATGAGTTCCTGCATTTGTTGTTGACGGTATCTGACTCAGATGAGTAATCCTATTGATCTCGTTATAAAAAGGATTTAGCCCAAACGGGTAATCCTGATATTATCCCTCTCGAGTATATGTTACAATTAGGATTTAGCCTGGACTAGTAATCCTAATTGAGCTCTTCTGAGCATATGTTACAAAAAGGATTTAGCCTGGAATAGTAATCCTGTTATATGATTTGTGGCTCGAGAGTGTGTTCCTTGATTAAGTGCCTTAATGGGTACTTTCGAATAAGAATTGACGGGTTATTGAATTGTACACCTTGAGTGTGCCACTTGAGTATCCATCGGAATTTCAATAATTCAACGGACACAATCTTTGCATGATAAGAGAATTATGGGATGAAATGAATAATGTCTTGAAGGAATATAGTATGATGAGCTCATCTATGCCTACTTGATGTATATGTGAATATTTATGTGACTAACTTGTTTGATTGAGTGTAAGTGTTTAGGTAAATTTGCCAAATTGATGAAAAACATGTCATTGAATGCTTAGTGTTAATAATTGTGAATTGGTAAGTTTTAATTCACGATACACGAACTTACTAAGCATGTAATGCTTACTAGATTTTATTTTCCCTATTTTATAGTGCTCGGAAGCTCGTGAAGGTTCGAAAATCGATTGGTGCACCATCACACTATCCACTAGCTTATTTTGGGTATATATAGTAAAATCATTTTGGTATAATGCCATGTATAGGCTAATTTGGCCATTGTTGGCTTGAAAATGATGCTTGTAATTTAGCCATTGGAATGACTAGTAATGGTTTGTTTTGATATACTTGTAACCTCACACTATGGTAGCTACATATATGTTAAGTAGCTCATCAAATTATATCTACATATGGACTAATCTAAGGTAAAATTATAAACATGTACGCATGTAATGACATACCAAGTTGTATGACATAGCTTGCTTAATTTGAATGCTTGAAAAGGTTGGCATTTGGATATGAGTTTTAGTGCAAGTCATTGGTATGTTTTTGGGTGAGAAATGAAGCTAGAAATGGCGTTACTCCATCCACACGGGCGTGTGTCTAGACCGTAGGTGACACACGGCCTGGAATATGGGCGTGTGGCTAGGCCGTGTGTCCCTTGCACATGAAATTTGAGAAACAGAATGCTTAAAATTGAGCACACGGGCGTGTGTCTTGGCCGTGTGAAACCTGCACCTAATTTCAAAAAATAAAATTAACCACACAGCCTAGCACACGGGCATGTGGCCGACCGTGTGGCACAAGTCAGAGAGCTACCTAGTTTCGAACACGGCCTATAGCACGGGCGTGTCCTAGGGTCAAACGGGCTTGTCCCTTGGACCACACGGGCTTGTGAGCCCTGCATCTTGGAAAATTTTTTAAATTTTGTGAAAAATTTTTGGAGTTTGCAATTAAGTCCCGACTTGATTCCAATGCTCATATTGGGCCTCGAGGGTCCATTTAAGGGACGTTATGAATAATCTTAGAAAATGAACAGTGATTGACATGATTTATCTGTAAATGTTCTGTAAACTTTAATAATGCTCTGTAACCCTGTTCTGGCAATGGATACTGGTTAGGGGTGTTATATTTAGTGGTATCAGAGCTACGGTTTAGCTGATTCTCGGGATTAACATAGAAAACACTAGTTTAGCTATACATGCCATTATATAATTTTTGGTAGTGTGATGTCTCTTGGTCATTTTAAATCTATTTTCATATAGTAATGCCATCCAACCGAGCTAAAGCTAAATCCGAAGAAGCTGGGAGTAATGCTTCAGCTTCAGTTCAAAGAGTTATATCTACATCTGATAATGAAAGGCCCGTATCTGAGGGCCAAAGTGAGGAGGCAAAAAAAGCCTTCTTTCAAATGTTGTATGAATGGTTTACTGAGTATTTAAGAACAAACCCTGCTGTGCAACGACCTCCCCCACCAGCTCCTCAACTAGTTCCTGAGGTACCACAGGGTGCTGAACCCGCTAGAACTGGTAAGCCTCTAGTAGATAAAATTCGTAAATATAGGGTAGAAGAATTTAGAGCTACCGCAGATGGTAATTTAGAAAGGGTTGAATTTTGGTTAGAAAAATACTATCCAGGTTTTGGATGAATTATCTTTCACACCCGCTGAATATTTGAAATGTGCAGTATCTCTACTGAAAGATACAACTTATCATTGGTGGAATACCATAACTTCAATGGTACCGAGAGAGAATGTTACATGGGAATTCTTCCAGGCTTAATTCAAAAAGAAGTATGTTAGTCAAAGATTTATGGATCAGAAAAAGAAAGAATTTTTAGAGCTCAAACAGGAAAATATGAATGTATCTGAATATGAACGAGAGTTTGTTCGGTTGAGCAAATACGCCAGAGAATGGGTCCAGTCTGAGGCTGAGATGTGTAAACGCTTTGAAGAGGGTTTAAATGAAGACATTAAATTGTTGATCAGAATTCTTGAAATAAATGAATTGGTGGTGTTAGCCGGTCGAGCACACAAATCTGAGGAATTGAGTAAAGAAAAGAAACAAGCTGAAAGAGAGGCTCAGGTTTCTGGAAAAAAGATTATGAGTAAGTCACAATCATTTGTTTCTAAGAAGTTAAAGAAGTATTATGATTGTTTTACAACATCAGTGTGATATTCAGGGAAAGAGCGATGTTCCCAACACTCCAACCCGAGATCTTTATTCCATTTGTAACCAGTGCGGGCAGTGTCGGTAACCCCAAACCAAAATGTAAGCATTGTAATAAATTTCATCGTGGAGAATATCAATTTAGAAGTGGAGCTTGTTACTGATGTGGATCCCTTGATCATTTTCTTAAAGACTGTTCAGAAAGAATTGAAAAGGAAGTTGAACAGACTCCTAAACCAAGTAATCTTGTTTCGAGAGGTAGACTACCCTGTCACCCCAGTAATGTCTGCGGTAGCCGAGGTGCTACAAAAGATTCAACCGTTAAACCTTAGGCACAAGCACCGGGAAAGGCATATGCTATTCGTGCTAGAGAAGATGCTTCTGCACCAGATGTCATTACTGGTACATTTTCTATACTTGATACTGATATTACTACTTTGATTGATCCTGGTTCTACACATTCATATATATGCACAAACTTAGTGTCTGTTAAAAATTTACCTGTTGAATTCACTGAATTTGTGGTTAAAGTTTCAAACCCTCTGGGCTAGTGTGTTATGGTGGATAAAGTCTGTAAAAACTGTCCGTTAATGGTAAAAGGTTATTGCTTTTCCGCTGACTTCATGTTATTGCCATTTGATGAAATTGATGTGATTATCGGAATGGATTGGCTAACCCAATATGATGCAATGGTGAATTGTAAGCAAAAATATATCGTATTGATATGTTAGAGGGGTGAATTACTTCATGTTGAATCTGATAAACTAGATGGATTACCTAATGTGATTTCAGCAATATTAGCCCAGAAATATGTTGGAAAGGGTTATGATGTTTACCTTGCATATGTATTGGACACTAAAGTATCTGAAGCGAAGATCCAGTTAGTGTCGGTTGTTTGTGAATTTCTTGATGTATTTCCAGAAGAATTACCTAGTTTACCACTGATTAGAAAAGTGGAGTTCTCTATTGACCTTGTTCTGGGGTCAACACCGATATCCATAGTACCCTACAGAATGGTTCCTACTGAATTGAAAGAGTTGAAAGCACAGTTGCAAGAATTGATTGACAGAGGTTTGCTCGACCTAGGTTCTCACCTTGGGGTGTGTCGGTTCTGTTTGTAAAGAAGAAAGATAGAACGTTGAGGCTGTGCGTTGATTACAGATAGCTCAACAAAGTTACAATAAATAACAAGTATCCATTGCCTCGTATTGATGACCCGTCTGACCAGTTGAAATGTGCCACTATATTTTCAAAGATTGATCTCCGTTCTGGCTATTACTAGTTACGGGTAAAATGTTCAGATGTACCCAAGACAACTTTCAGAACCAGATACAGGTACTATGAGTTTCTTGTGATGCCATTCAGTTTGATAAATGCACCTGCAGTGTTTAGGGATCTGATGAATAGAATTTTCAAACCATATTTAGACAGGTTTGTGGTGGTATTTATAGATGATATTTTGGTTTACTCCTGTGATGAAAATGAACATCCTGAGCATTTGAGAATAGTGTTGTAAACTCTACGTGAGAAACAATTGTATGCCAAATTTAGAAAATGTGAATCTTGGCTACGGGAAGTTAGTTTTCTTGGGCATATGGTATCTACTGAAGGTGTCAGGGTGGACCTGAATAAAATTTCGTCCATTGTTAATTGGAAACCGCCGAAGAGTGTGTTTGAAGTCTGAAGTTTTCTGGGACTATCTGGTTAGTATCAGAGGTTTGTAAAATTTTTTTCAATGATAGCTTCTTTGATGACTCATTCGCTACAGAAAGATGTAAAGTTTGAATGGACTGATAAATGCCAGTAGAGTTTTGATAGATTGAAAGCTTTATTGACAGAAGCACCGGTGTTAGTCCAGCCTGAATCGAGTAAGGAATTTATAATTTATAGTGATGCGTCATTGAATGGTTTAGGTTGTGTTTTGATGCAAGAAGGTAAACTAGTAGCCTACACTTCAAGACAGCTGAAACCACATAAAAGAAATTACCCGACGCATGATCTTGAATTGGCAGCCATTGTGTTTGCATTAAAAATCTGGCGGCATCACCTGTTTGGTGAAAAATGTCATATATTCACTGATCTTAAAAGTTTGAAATATTTGATGTCACAGAAAGATTTGAATTTGAGACAGCGTAGGTGGCTTGAATTATTGAAAGACTATGATCTAGTTATTGATTATTATCCGGGAAAAGCCAATGTGGTTGTTGACGCTCTGAGCAGAAAATCCATGTTTTCCTTGCGAGCTATGAATACTTGATTGTCATTATCTGATGACGGTTTAATCATAGCTGAGTTAAAAGCTAGACCAACATTCTTTTAGCAAATATCTGAAGCTTAGAAAAATGATAGTAAGTTGCAGGGAAAACGGATACAAAGAGAATCGACTCCTAACTTAGAATTTCAAATTGGGACTGATGGTTGTTTGTTATTCAAAGACAGAGTAAGTGTACCGAAAAGTTCAGAACTAGTACAGAAGATTTTGAATGAAGCTCACAATGGTAACATGTCTATTCATCCTAGTAGTAATAAAATGTATAATGATCTGAAAAAGATGTACTGGTGGCTGAGAATGAAACGAGATATTTCTGAGTTTGTATCTAAATGTTTGATATGTCAGAAAGTAAAAGCTAAACATCAGTTACGTTCTAGACTATTACAGCCAGCTACGGTACCGGAATGGAAATGGGAAAGAATCACCATGGATTTTGTATCGGGATTACCCTTGTCTCCAAAGAAGAAACATGCCATTTGGGTAATTATTGATCAGTTGACAAAATCGGCACACTTTATTCCTGTACATATGGATTTTTCCTTGGATAGATTGGCTGAATTATATGTCTCTGAGATTTTCAGATTGCATGGAGTGCCTGTCTCCATTATTTCATATAGAGACCATATGTTTGCATCTCGATTCTGGAGCAAATTGCAAGAAGCTCTGTGTACTCAACTACACTTTAGCACTGCATTTCATCCCTAGACAGACGGTCAATCTGAACGTGTTATACAGATTTTAGAAGATATGCCTCTGTGTTGTATACTTGAGTTTGAAGGTAACTGGGAAAAGTACTTGCCTTTAGTTGGATTTGCTTACAATAACACTTATCAGTCTAGCATCAAAATAGCATCGTATGAACTTTGTATGGTCGCAAATGTAAAACTCCATTGTATTGGACATAACTCAGTGAGAAAAAGTTACACTGAGTTGACTTAGTCCATGAAACCGAGGAAAAAGTGAAAGTAATTCGAGATAGTTTGAGAGCAGCCTCTGATCGTCAAAAGTCTTATGCTGATCTTAACAGAAAAGAAATAGAATTTCAAGTCGATGACAAAGTATTCTTGAAAGTATCACCTTGGAAGAAGGTTCTTCGTTTTGGTCATAAAGGAAAATTGAGTCCACGGTTCATTGGACCATATGAGATTACAAAAAGAATTGGACCGGTTGCATATCGGTTAGCTTTACCACCAAAATTAGATCGGATTCATAATGTTTTTCATGTGTCTATGCTACGACAGTATCGACCTAGTCCTTCACAAGTTATTTCTCTGACAGAGGTAGAAATTCAGCCTGGCATGAGATATAGTCAAGAACTGATCAAAATATTAGCTCGAGAAATAAAAGAGTTAAGTAATAAAAAGGTAGCATTGGTAAAAGTTCAACAACACAATATAGAAGAGGCTACCTGGGAACCGGAGGATACTATGAGGAAGCAATACCTGAATCTTTTTACTTATAAGATTTTCGAGGACGAAAATCCTTAAGGGGGGAGAGTTGTAACAGCTACTTTCAGTGAAATCAGAATAGTGGTTTTGGGACCACAAATCTGAGTCGAAAATAAACTTTCTTGGCTTAATTGGGTAAGTTTTCTTGTCCCGTTTTTAGTAATTTTGATATTTTTGAAACCAGGATAGCTTAATCTACCTATTTGGGGGATCAATTTGAAAAGTTATCAAAGTATGGAAATTATGTCATGGATGAATATGCTGAAAACTTGAAATTTATGGTAGAAAATGAAAGGTTGTTGATAGATAAACAATTTTACAAAGTGATTTTTTATGGAAACATGATTTAGGGACTAAAATGTAAAGTTATGAAAATTGAAGAAAATTTCTAAAATTTATAGGATATATGTGCTATAAATTGTATATAGAAATTTTGGTTAGGCTTGGAATAGGGAGTAAACTACATAAATTTCATTTTTGGAGCCTAGGGACGAAAATGTAATTTATGGAAAAAATGGGGGCAAAATGGTAATTTTGACTAGGACGTAAATTGAGTCCACTTGTATATGAAATGTGATAAATTGATGAATAAATTCATTTATATAGATCTAGACAACACAAATTCGAGGTTAGATCTAGGAAAAGAAAAAGTTTAAGATTAGTAGATTTTTAAAGGCAAACAAGTGTCGAGGTAAGTTCCTATAACTTAATCAAGCATGTAAATATGTTAAATTTAATGTTGTGTTTATGGAATGTGACTTATATTGATGTGAATTGCTTCATTACTATTATGAAGAATTGAATACATACTTGAAACGGTGAAAAAGGGTTAGGTTCCATTTGAATATTGAATTCCGATGAATATATGTGCTTTCCCAAAATGAATGAGGTCTTGCATTTGTTGTTGACGGTGTCTGACTCAGATGAGTAATCCTATTGATCTCGTTATAGAAAGGATTTAGCCTGGACGGGTAATCCTGGTATTATCCTTCTCGAGTATATGTTACAATTAGGATTTAGCCTGGACTGGTAATCCTAATTGAGCTCTTCTGAGCATATGTTACAGAAAGGATTTAGCCTGGACTGGTAATCCTGTTATATGACATATGGCTCGAGAGTGTGTTCTTTGATTAAGTGCCCTAATGGGTACTCTCGAATAAGAGTTGACGGGTTATTGAATTGTACACCTTGAGAGTGCTACTTGAGCATCCATCAGAATTTCAATGATTCCACGAACACAATCTTAGCATGGTAAGAGAATTATGGGATGAAATGAATAATGTCTTGAAGGAATATAGTATGATGAGCTCATCTATGCTTACTTGATGTATATGTGAATATTTATGTGACTAACGTTTTAGATTGAGTGTAAGTGTTTAGGTAAATTTTCCAAATTGATGAAAAGCATTTTATTTAATGCTTAATGTTAATAATTGTGAATTGGTAAGTTTTAATTCCTGTTACACGAACTTACTAAGCATGTAATGCCTACTAGATTTTATTTTCCCTGTTTTATAGTGCTCGGAAGCTCACGAAGGTTGGAAAATTGATTGGAGCATCATCACACTGTCTACTAGCTTATTTTGCATATATATAGTAAAATCAATTTGGTATAATGGCATTCATAGGCTAATTTGGCCATTGTTGGCTTGAAAATGATGCTTGTAATCTAGCTATTGGAATGACTAGTAATGGTTTGTTTTGATATACTTGTAATGTCATACTATGGTAGCTACATATATGTTAAGTACTTGAACAAATTATGTCTACATATGGACTAAACTAAGGTAAGATTATAAACATATATGTATGTAATGATATGCCATGTTGTATGACAGAGTTTGCTTAATTTGAATGCTTGAAAAGGTTAGTATTTGGGTACGAGTTTTAGTGCAAATCATTAGTATGATTTTGGGTTAGAAATGAAGCTAGAAATGCCTTTATTTCGTCGACATGGGTAGACACACGGGAGTGTGTCTAGACCGTGTGCGACACACAGCCTGGTACATGGGTGTGTGGTTAGGCCGTGTGTCCCCTACACTTTAAATTTGAGAAACAGAATGCTCAGAATTGAGCACACGCCTTGTGTGCTACACGGCCTAGAACACGGGCGTCTATCTTGGCCGTGTGAAACCTGCACCTAATTTTGAATAATAAAATTAACCAGATGGCCTAGCACACGGGCGTGTGGCCGATCGTGTGGTGCAAGTCAGAGAGCTACCTAGTTTCGAACACGGCCTGTAGCACGACCGTGTCCCTTGGAAAACACGAGCGTGTGAGCCCTACATCTTGGAAAATTTTTGAAATATCGCGAAATATTTTTTGAGTTTGCGATTAAGTCCCGACACGATTCCAATGCTCATATTGGGTCTCAGGGTCCATTTAAGGGACGTTATGAATAATCTTAGAAAATGAACAGTGATTGACATGATTTATATGTAAATGTTCTGTAAACTCGGCAATGCTCTATAACCCTGTTTCGGCGATGAATACGGGTTAGGGGTGTTACTCCACCAATTTTGTAGATAAACTGCCACTTAATAAAATTGTGGATATGCCACCGCTTTTGCAAATAAACTGCCACTTGATAATATTGTGGACAAGCCACCACTTTTGTAGATAAATTGCTACTTCTTCCTCATTTCACATATCCTACCCCATGCACGTGATATGGCCACAAAAATCACTTTTTCACTTCAAAAACCAAATTTCACTTTGGCATGTGAGACATTCTCAAGATATCACTTATCACTTAAAATCACATAAGCATGCTCACCATGCTAATCACATATTTACATAATATATTAATATTTCACACTTTATAATTCATGCAGATTCACATATGCCATAACATCACATAACATGAGAATGAGATTTTCGTACATTTTATATCAATAACAATAATGAATATCACACATCATACAAATCACAAAAACAACGATTTAGTTTCACTTACTTGGATATTCCAAGTCAATGGGTTTTCATTCCTCTTTTAGAATACATAAAGTATTCTTGATAAGCACAATTTAATAATACTAATAAATTTTTAACAACATGAAACATAATTTCATATTTTTAACTAATGTAGAACCCACACCTAATTGTAGATCCGATGTAAATCACCACTCTAAAGATCACTCATACTTGAATCTTAACCATTGGAATACCGATCTATTATCAAAGTGTACTTCTATTAAAAGTTGTCTCTTTTTGAAACATTTTCATGATATTATTCAATTTAACCAATTCTCCCATCCATACATACTCTTGTGATTAGTCGATTGTAGTCATATTTTCGCTTCCAAAATTAATGATTTTTTGGAATGGTATCTGTCGGCCTTCATCACAAGATCAATATACGATATGTTACACTTGAAGGAAAAAACACTAAAATCATCTATAGACATTTCACCTAAGGTAAGAAATGAAGAGAAATTAGTGATTTTCATTTAACCACTGTACTTACTCTATCTTGACTGAACCGAAAGGATCAATGGATCACCAGGGCCTTGAATCGGAGAGGAAACCAAATCTAAAGAAAATAGTCATTTGGAAAAGAGAATCAATAAGTTAATGATGTAAAAATAATTTTAAGAACTAATTGAAAATAAGAGAAATAGATTTTTGTTTTCTATAGAGAGTGGTGGAGACAAAAAAAATAAAGAGAGGAGTAAAAATACTAACATTGGTGGTCGTACAGCGGCGCGGTGACGATGGTGGTCCGGTGAGAGTTCAACGAAGGAGGAAGAGGAAAAGAAAAAGTGTTTCAACACTTGAGTGAAAAAGGAGAAAATCAAAATGAAAAATAGAGAAGTGGAGAGAAAGAAGCAAGTATTTTAGATGGTGGTGCAAGGTGGTGGCCATGGTGATGAGTGGTTGTGTAAAGAGGGATGATGTACTAAATGGGTTGGAGGAGTGGGGCAAAAGAGGTGGTCCGATGATGGTGATGGTGGTGGTGGTGGTTAAGTTGGTTAAGAAGTGGTGGATGTGAGGAAGAGAAATGGAGTAAAAGTGATGGTAGGGTGGCTAAAATGAAAGAAAAGGTAGAGAGAAGGGAAGAGCATAGAGAACGGGCAACCAGAAGAGAATGGATAAGAGAAAAATGAAAATAAAAGGTGAGTTACACCTTGTATAAGTTCAATGAATGATACATATGGAAATAGTGGAGAAAAAGGCATGTTGAGGGGACAAGGGAGCAAAAAGGGGATCAAGGTTGTAAAATATGGTATGTTGACTTATCATGAAAGGAAAAAATCTTTCCCCATGAATGGCAACTAGAATGGATGATTTTGGGGGTTGTTGACCACTATAGTTGGCATAAAAAATTAAATTAAAAGATGGAGAGTGTGGAGACTTGAACCTTAGACCCTTAGGAAATTATTAAACTCTTAACCACTAGCTCGTTAGTTTGTTCACAAACTACAACATTTTAAAAAAACCATGGTGTGACCTCTACTAAGGTTTGAAGCAAAATTGCACCACATAGAAAATAATGTGATGGAAGGGATTTGAACACAGATCATCAAAGAAAGCTCCACCATATCTCAATTGCTATACTTGATACATATTTTTTTTTCAAATGAGCAAAATATTATCTAAAAATTATTTCGAGAGTGACCACTTTCGATTCTTTGACCCAATTTCTACTAACTCGATTTTTGGGATGTGATAGTATTAGCAGCTTTTATCTTCAAACCCATTGTGCATTCACAATGCAGTGGTTTATCCAAACCCTACTAGCAACTTGTCTATAAAAAAACTATTTTATCAAAACCCCCGGTGGTTCTTCCACCCTTTTTTAAAAAAAGAGTAGTTCATCCACAACAATGAGTGGTTTATCCACAACGTGGTGTAAAGGTAGAGGAGTTCTGAGGAACTCCTATTAAGGTGTGTAGCAGTGGGGTAGGATCTTTTTTGTTAAACCAAAATTGTATGACATACATAAAGCATGTTCATATAATTCTAGGAATTTTTGAGATGGTACATATATATACATTGTCACACCCTAAATTTGGCATACCCGATTTGAAGGCGTGTAGATGTGAAGATACATGTTTGGCGTAGTGTAGTCTACCCATTTACAATATTCAGCAAATAAGAATTCAACATAAGGTCCCTTCCTTGTAAGTAAGTAAAGATTCTATCTCGGGTTATTCTGATATTTAATAAAAGAATGTGTCAAGCAAATAGAAAGTTTGGTAAGAGTTACAGCCAAATGTATAGTTCGCCTAATATTCCTAAGCACTGTGCTAATTGAGTTTGTACTTTGATCTGCTCAGGAACCAACTAGATTGATTGGTCAAACATTTTTTATGCAACATTCTCATTTATGTCTCTCTTAAATCTTTTAGGCAATCTATTAAGACAAATTCTGGACACCATTAATACTTGTCAAGTTCCATTAAACAAAACTAAGGGTACATATATAGTGAGAAGTGTTCGTCAGGATGTTTTTAGTTCTGGAAAATATTATTCTCTAGATCTACTTCCTAAACTTGTATGTTCTCTTCTTCCTTATTAAGATGGAGTTAAGGTTTTTTAGTTAACTAGTGGACATTTCACCTCTTGGTAAGTCTAATAACTCTACATGTTAAGTTTTTGAAAGAATAAGGTTGTTAAGAAGCTTATGAATAGTAGGTTATAAGTAGAAGACCTTGCATAGGGGTTGTCTATGATTGAGATGTCAGCAATTTGTATGTAAATGGGTTTTAATGGTGATTATATGTTCCTTAAGAAGTTTTTGTTGCTAGTTTGAGAATGATGTTCGAGTCTGGAGCTTAGATTACAGTTTAGGTGAGTCTCAGGTGAGTCTCTATATTGGCTCTTGCACGTGCACTGTCAACTAGAGATATGCATGATGGTAATGGGTAAGTGTGTGTAGCATAGTAAAAATGTTACATATGCAATAATGATATGTATGAAGTATTGTCTAAATGGAAAGTTGAGTGTAGGGGTTTTGTTTCAACCCTTTCTTTTTTTCTTTTTTTGACAACCATTTCTTTGGCCGAATACTCCCTCTTGCAATTGCTTCTTCTTCGTTTCTTGTCCCTCCTTTTTCTATTGTTGGCCGAATATACCATCTTCCCATCCTTCGTGTTCTCTTCTCCTTTCTCCCCTAAACCGTTTCTCTTCTTTCTCTCCCTCAAGTTTTGTGCTGCCGATTTCCAAATTCTAGTCACTGCCGAAACCATTCCTCTTCCTGTGCCAATTGACTTTGCTCCTTTCTCCTCTCAAACATTCTGAGCCTCCATCTTGTTCAGCAATTTACAGCACTTTTTCGGTAAGTGAGTATGGCACTTGAAGTTTCAAATTTTGAGTTACTAAATTGGGATTTTGTTTAAATGTTTTTGACAGCTATAAATTGAGGGTGAGGGGCTGTGCTACTGCCGAATCCTTCCACTATTAGGTTCTCTTGCTCTCTTTCTGTATGTGCTATAGACGAATCATTATTCCCTTTATTCTTTTGCCTTAGATGGTAACTGATAGCAATTGTATGGCAATTAAGGAAGGATTCAGGGAACTCCTAATCAATCGCTACAGACTAAGATTCTTGCGAATCACAGTGGTTCGATTGAAGGTAACTCTACTCTATTCTATGAATGGATTATTGGTTTCGGGTTTCATTTTAACCATAAAGTAGGAGTGAAGGTGGTGTTTGATTGGCCAAATGTAGGTTGGTGAGTGCTTGAGAGGCTGTTCATGATGAATCAAAACAAGGTGTGTAAACACTGCCCAAATCGTAAACCGGCAAAAGCCGAAAAATATGACAATTGACGCTACACGAGCATGCGCTCGCTCGTGTGGTAATCTGAATGCATAAAGCGTGGGCGTTAGGCTATTGAGGCCACCATGAGTGATTTCCTGGTCGTAAGCCGTTTTGGGCCACGTTGGGCCGAAATGGGCCATGTGGGCCCAACGGGATTGTGGGCCCCACACGGATAAACCACACGAACGTGTGAAGAATGTTGGGCTGAGTTGTGTAATTTACATGGCTGAGACCAATTCTGGGCTTTGTGGGCCAACGGGCGTGTGGGCCCACATGGGCTCGCATTATGGGCCTTGGGCCTGTTTGCACTGTTTGACTGTTAAGGTTGCACGGGTCCTCTGAGATGACTGTGGACCTACTGATGGGTAGGTAAATACACCTAGACCCTGAATCGATAAAATGACTGTTATGCCCCTAAGATATAAATGACTGTTATACCCCTATGATATAAAATGACTGTATGCCTTATGTTATGTATAACTATATATGAGCATGCCACGATATATTGTATACATGTGTGATATGTTGCATGGGGATGAGATTATTATGATTGGAGGAATGTACTGTACTGGCAGCTTTGCTGCAAATACTGTTTAGTGCCACAACCGGTGCTAATTTTTGGAGTGTAGGGATGGGTGGGTGATTTTATCCCCACATTGAGTGTAGGGCTGGATGGGGTGGAGTGTAGAGGCTGGATGGGTAGGATTTCTGATTGCATGCCTAAACTGTTACTGTCACTGAAATGGGCTAAGGCCCACACTGATATTGATACTGTATTGGGCTAAAGCCCAACTGAACTGAACTGTTACTGATTTGGGCTTAGGCCCAGACTGTACTTGCCTATGGCATGATTGGCATTTTGCTTACATGGGGTTACACACTGAGTTTCATAAACTCACTCCTTTGTTTTTCTACACAGGTAATCCCAATCTTAGGCGGATCGGTGCTGAGAGGGATCGGAGGTGGCCACACAACCGCACTTGCTTTTATAGTTACAGGAAATTTAATTTGGGCATTTATTTTGTGATAAGGCCTCTTTAAATTTTAACTTTTAATTTGGGGATTTTACTTAGTTCAATTCACATTCGAGAGTAGTAGGACGCAGGTTTTAAAAAGAGAAATGCTTTTCAAAACACCACGTTTTCGTAACATGCTATAAAAGCTTCCGTATTAAACATTGTTTTAAAGTATAGTAACAAAATAATATGACCAACATTCTGCTAAAAACAACTTGAGTTTTAAAAGAACAAGATACTTTAAAATTTCCGTTAAAGATCATAAACGAGATTTGATAATATTAATGGATTTCCAAAGAAACTAGGTTTTTGAAAAACTCTTCAATGTGATATCGCAAGATTTGGCCATAACGTCTGGGCCGGGTTTGGGGTGTTACATTTATAGATGACATCTTGATTTATTCCCGAGATGAACCCGAGCATGCTGAACATATGAGAATAGTGTTACAAACTTTGCGTGATAAATAGTTGTATACGAAGTTCAGTAAATGTGAGTTTCGATTGCGCGAAGTCGATTTTCTGGGACATGTTGTGTAACACCCCTTACCCGTATTCAACGCTGGAATCGGGTACGAGGCATTACCGAACTTATCTCACTTGAACAGGCAACTTTGGGCTGTAAAATTTCATCCCAACCTAAAACTTTCTATTCACATTCAAAACATCTTCATTATGGGCCTACAAGGCCTTAAACATGCAAACAGTGGATCTCGGAAATCAACCAAGAACTTTTATAAACTTAGGACAATTTTGCCTTAACAGGGTCATACGCTCATGTGAAATGTGACACGCTCGTATGGGCAGGCCGTGTGGTCACACATGCCCATGTCCCTAGCCCGTGTGAAATTTATTTTTCCTTTCGAACCTACAGGGGTTTTTATACAGCCGATTACACGCCCGTGTCCTTGGCCCGTGTCCTCTACATGGCCTAGACACGCCTGTGTTCTCACCCGTGTGTGAAAACCTGAGTATTCTATTTGTGACGCCAGCAACCTCATAAGGGGCACACGGCCTAGGCACACGCCCGTGTGTCTAGCCCGTGGTCGACACTGACTTGCAACACTAACATATAGGGGACACACGACCTGATCACACACCCATGGGACTGACCATGTGTCACATACGGCGTAGACACGTGCTCGTGTGCCTACTCGTGTGGACAAGAACAAGGCTATTTGCCAAGCTCTTTTTACCACCCTAACTCATACAACAACAATCACATTCAACCATTACTCAATCATCCAATTATACATCATACACAAACATGAATAATTGCATCTTTTCATATATATATATATATATATATGATAAGGAGCCATTAAATATGGCCATTTACAGAAGTGTTCACGTTTAAAGGAGCCAACACACTTGGACAAAACAATAAAATATTTCACTATGTCTAGCCCCTATACATTCCATACTCTAAGTTTAATATACTGAGATGAGCTAATAGTGTGGATGATCTTCAAATTATCTTCGTATCCTGAACCAGCTCTTTGACACTATAAAATAAGGGAAAAGAAAGGAGTAAGCTTTAAGCTTAGTAAGTTTACATGAAAATAATAAGCATTATAACATATGCTAAACAATTAATAATATTACATACTAAGCAAGAACAATTCACATTTCCATCATCATGCTTACTGATCTTATCTCTTACCACATTCCAACCACATAACAACTATATTGCTCACAATTACTTGTACACATCCCATACACTCATCACCACAAAGCAACATGAACATTTACTTATACAATTTCTCGATGACCCCCCCGAAATGATACTAAGTACCCGGTGGTTTCGCACACAGCCCACCAATAGTTAATAATAGGGTGGTATTGCACTTAGCCCACCAACTAGAATATTTACGATGGTTTCACACGTAGCCCACCAAATGATGATATAAATGATGGTATCACACAAAGCCAATCGTGAATAAGTAATAAGGTGGTATCGCATACAACCCACCAAATAATTATTACGGACATTTTTTCGCACGTACATATCTATTACGAGGTTCATACAAGAATTACTCATTATCTATCAATTTCAGTCAATCTCAATCATAATTGATATCATTCATACAATGCACCAATAAGTAACAACATATGCCGACTGGGTTACTACAACCGATTATGATTCTCGAGTGGAAATGGGACAGAATCACAATGGATTTTGTTACGGGTTTGCCCCTAACACTGAGTAAGAAAGATGCAGTCTAGCTAGTTGTTGATATACTGACTAAATTGGCTCATTTCATTCTGGTTCGTACGAATCATTCACTTGATAAACTTACGGAATTGTACATTTTGCAGATTGTGAGATTGCACGGAGTGCCTATTTCTATTGTTTCAGATAGAGATCCGAGATTCACATCGTAGTTTTAAAAGAAACTGCAAGATGCATTAGGTACAGAGCTGCACTTCAGTACTGCTTTCCATTCAAAGACAGATGGTCAATCCGAGCGAATTATTCAGATACTCGAGGATATGTTCAGATGTTGCATTCTTGAGTTTGAAGGTATGTGGGAATGATACATGCCATTGATTGAATTTGCGTATAATAATAGCTTTCAATCGAGTTTAAAAATGGCACCTTACGAAGCTTTGTACGATCGTAAATGCCGAACACCTTTGTATTGGATTGAGCTTAGTGAGAATAAGATACACAGGGTCGACTTGATCAAAGAGACTAAACAGAAAGTAAAAGTGATTCGTGGAAGTCTAAAAGCAGCGCCAGATCGTCAGAAATCATACGCTGACTTGAAACAAAAAAATATTCAGTTTCAGGCCGGGGATAAAGGGGTTTTAAAAGTATCTCTATGGAAGAAAATACTCTGATTCGGTCGTAAAGGCAAATTGAGTCCGAGGTTTATTGGACCGTATGCAATTCTTGAGCGTATCGGGCCGGTTGCTTACAAACTGTTGTTGCCACCTGAATTAGAAAAGATTCACAATGTTTTCCATGTATCAATGCTTCGACGATACCGATCCGATCCTTCGCATGTGATTACTCCATCTGAGATTGAGATTCAATCCGATATGACATACGAAGAAAAACTGATCCGAGTTTTAGGTCGCGAGGTTAAAGGATTGAGAAATAAAAAATTTTCATTAGTGAAAGTCTTATGGCATCGGCACAGGGTTGAAGAAGCTACGTGGGAACCCGAGGATGCTATGAGAGAACAATTCCCGAACCTATTCACTAGTAAGATTTTCGGGGACGAAAATCCCTAAGGGGGAGAGTTGTAACAGCCCGATTTTAGCTAAATCGAAATAGTGGTTTCGAAACCACAAATCCAAAGTCGTAAAATTATTTTAATATTATTTTTGGTGTTTCAAGTATGTGAATTAATATGTGTGAAAGTTTCGTGTGAAAATTTTATCGTTTGTGTGCTCAATTTGCTAAAAGGACTTAATCGCGTATAATGCGAAAGTGACTTGCTATTTGTTAAAGTGCTATATTGCTATGGGTTTTATAACGTGGGGTCCTTATATTGATATTATACCATTGAATTTATGGATTGACACAAAAGCCTAAGGTTAGTGGATTTTAAATGAAATTAAAAAGGTTAAAATAGTAAATTATGTGTTAATATGAAATTAAATGAAATAAAACATAAAAACATCGTTTTGTTCATCTTTCATGATCGAAACTACAAAAGGAAAAGAAAGAGAAATAGCAAGTTAGGTTTGGCACTTATTTTGCTTGATTGAGTTATGTGATTTGCTCGATTTTTGATAATTTTTTACGTTTTTGCTATCGTTGCTTCGAATACTAGCTAGCCCATGCTTGAATTTTTGAATTGGTTATGGATTTTGTGATTTGCAATTTATGATAGCTTGATATTTTTTTTTGTTTGATGATAAAAAAATAAATCCCTGTTGATAGATTATTATGTTTAATTAAGTGATTTTTGGTAAAAATGAGTATTATGGATTAAATTGTGAAATTTGCAAATTGAGGTGTCAAAATGTAAAATAAATGAAATAAATGGGCTACTAGGGACCTAGGAATAATTCGGCCTAACATGGGTTTCATGAGATTTTGTGTATTTTGTGTTATTTTGAAATAATGACTAACTTGAGAAAATGTGAAATGTTAGGGGCTAAAGTGCAAAATGCCCAAATTATGTATTTTTGGATGAAATTGAATGGTTGTGTTATTAAACAAGCCAAATTTGCATTAATTTAGATCAAGAAAGAAAGAAATCGGATTTGGATCGGGGGAAGTCGAAGGTGGTCGAATAGCCATTCTGATTCGTTCGTCTCCGTACGAGGTAAGTCCATAAGTTAATAATTGATGTTAAATTCGAATGCATTCATATTCTACATAGCCGAATTGAATTGTATGCTTATATAACTACATTGTCGAATTGAAATTAGCATTGAATAAATTGTTACGAGCATGAATCGATCGAATTACAATGTCTGAAAGCCCCGTACGAACCATAGGAATAGTTTAGGATATGTATGTCATGACATTAGGACTTCCAATGTGTAATTCGTGTAAGACCATGTATGGGACATTAACATCGAAGTCAGAAAACGTGTAAGAGCATGTCTTGGACATTGGCATCGTATGTGATCCGTGTAAGACCTTGTACGGGACAGTGGCATCGATATGTGATAGCATGTAAGACCATATCTGGGATATGGCATTGTACGAGCTTATTATGATTTCCGTGTATCCTTAACAATTTCGAACAGTTCAACGGGCAATGGCAAGTCGAGAACGATTGTGAAATTGAGCTAAATGAATCAGGTATGTGTGAAGTTTATATGTTTATGAAAAGTAAAGGTAAGAAAAGTACCAAATGTGATCATATGAATTTTCTAAGTATGATGAATGTATAGGCACTTTAGATTTATTAATTTCGGACTAGTTGAATTGAATTATGGCTTACTAAGCTATCCAAGCATACTTTGTGTGTTTAATCGTTGTTTTATAGATTTTGGAAGCTAGCTATGAGCTTGGGGATCGTCTTGGAACATCGTCACACTATCGTTCGCTATTTCGGTATTTTAAAAGTTTGAAACTATGAATAGATGGCATGTATAGGCTAGTATTAATATGTTTGGTTTTGAAATTTCTATATATGTATATATATATAGCCATGCGAAAATGGCTTGATCATGATACTTAAATTCAGGTATATTTGATTATGATATAAGTATATTTTGGTAAGTATGTTTCATGGCATGTATGTATGGTGTTTTGGTTATATGTCTTGATGGGTTATGACATGACTGACTTATAAATTATTTCATGTTGATAAGCTTAATACATGGTATATATACTTATGGTGTTTGGATATATGATTCAACAATGGGTAATGGTAAGCATGGTGTATCATTCGGCTTAAGCAATGAAGTACATGATCGATGCATGTTTAAGTCATGGTATGTGATATATTGGTTAAGTAATGTTTATGTCATATGTGTGTGTATTTGCTTTGATCATTTTGTGAGATAAGAATTAGGTTATACAATGCATGTTTATATTCGGCTAATCTTAAGTGAAATAAATGTATATGCCTTGTGGTTTGGCTATTTTGATTCGGCTTTTGTAGGCAAGTATACAAATATATTATGCTTGAATAGTTGGTTATTTAGGTTCGGTTTTTATATAGTTCCTTGGATGGTTGAAAGAGTGATGTTTAAGCATGATTTATGGCATACGATATAGGCATGATATGTGTTATTTTTTTGTGTACAAAAATGGTTCATTTTGATGGAGTAAAATGCGCATTATATATATATATATATTAGCATCAAAGTCATGTTCAGCCATGTTGTAATGTTATTGTGGTTGCATATGCGTTTGGTTATTATATGGTGTAAAATGGTTCGATTGGTTTTATTATGCGCATGTGTAGAGTTAAGAAATGATATGTTTGATATTCGGCAAATGAAATAGTATGATTTGCTTATTATTGAATAGAGAAACTTAGTACGAATGTTAAGGCTATTTGATGATCGAATTGAAAGCTCGTTGTTCGGTTGAACTAATAATGTTTAGATGTGATTTTTGGTATGGAATTTAGGTATGTTTTAACTTGTTATTTGAGTTCAGAAATGGTTCATATATGATAAAGTTAAATGCGCATATGACTATGATGTTTAAAATCTGTACTTGACCATTTTGTGAAGTTATTTATGCCAAATATGCTAAAGGACAATAAGCCGTGTGATATGGATTATTCGGTTTAATATGCGCATGTATTGAAGTAATATGCTTGATAATCAACTTATAAAATATTTGTTTTGATATATGCTCGTTATATGTTATGTAATGTTATCTGATTAAGTAGAATTTTAAAATGCGAATGATATGAATATAGGAGTATTAAGGTTCGAAATTTGAATAGGATAAGTTTATTAATGTGGTTAATTTACGAAGCATGAAAAGAAATGAATGCTTGTTCTGTAACGTCCCATTTTTTTTTAATTTCGGCTTTTGTAATTTTGAAACATAATTGTGTATCCGCTTCAGTGGTTATGTGTTCTGGGTATGTGTGAGGGGTCCCAAGTTCAAGCCTTGACTTGGGCAAATTTTGGTATTTTTATGAATAAAGCCCTATCTCTGGTTAGTAGGCTTATAAGTAAAAGTGTGTAGGCAATTAACAAAATGGGCCTGCTGGTCTGGTGGTTAAGTGAAGTGTAGAGGTTGTGGTGGTCTGAAGTTCGAACCCTTGCACGTGCAAAAAGGGGTCCAACTTTTGCTATTATGGACGGCTGGTGTTTGTGTTCTACTGGGATTCTGAGTAGTGGGATTGGGGTGAGAGTTTTGAGGAATTTGTGGGAGAGAAGTTAGGGAATTATCAGATTTTCTGAGTACTTCTTTTCCAAAAGAAATTCTCTCTGCCAAAAAACATTGTTGCTCTCCTCCTCCCATAGCTGAATTCTTCTTCTTTTTCATCCCCATGCTACCATCTTTTATTTTGATCCCTACTTCAGTCATTCTTCTCTTCTGTGCACCATTGGTTTACGCTTTGATTCGATAAGATAAGTAGCATAGCTTTATTTTTGTTGTTAGTGTTATTATAGGTGTGCATTGTTAATGCTGGTTAGGAGAAAGATTCAGGAACGCGTAATCGCTATTGGAGACTTAGGTTCGTGGTATTTTAGTTACTCGATCGAAGGTAAGTTTGGTCGCTTGTTGGATGAGCATCTCGTTTCGTGTTTAGTTGATTTGATCGATTATGGCACCGAAGGAGCTTACAGAGCTTAAGGCTTAAATTCAAGAACTGTTAGATCAAGGGTTCATTCTTCCTAGTGTGTCTCCATGGGGAGCGCCGGTGTTTTTTGTGAAAAGAAAGATGGGACAATGAGGATGTGTATCGACCATCGGTAGCTGAACAAGTTAACAATCAAGAATAAGTACCCCCTACAGAGGATTGATGATCTGTTTGACCAGTTCCAAGGAGCTTCGATTTTATCTAAGATTGATCTACGATCAGGGTATCACCAGTTAAAAGTTAAAGAGGATAACGTGCTTAAAATAGCATTTAGGACTCGCTACGGCCATTACGAGTTCCAAGTGATGCTATTTGGGCTGACGAATGCTCCAGCAGCTTTTATGGATCTGATGAATGGAGTGTTCCAGCCCTATCTGGATCGGTTCGTGGTAGTCTTCACTAACGACATTCTAGTGTATTCGAAGATTGAGGACGAACACAATGAGCATATCCGAATGGTATTACAGACGCTTCGCAAGAAACGGTTGTATACGAAGTTCAGTAAGTGTGAATTCTGGCTCCGAGAAGTAACCTTTATGGGGCATGTAGTTTCTGCGGAGGGGATTCTTGTTGATCCTCGTAAGATTGAGGCTGTGTTGGAGTGGAAATAGCCGAAGAATGTTTCTGAAATTCGCAGCTTTCTGGGGTTGGCGAGTTATTATCGACGCTTCGTAGAAGGGTTCTCTTTGATCGCAACGCCATTGACCAAGCTTCTACGTAAGGGAGTTCCCTTTGTCTGGACTGATAAGCAATAAGAGAGCTTCAAGAAGCTCAAATCTATTTTGACGTAGGCTCTGGTTCTGATACAGCCTGAATCTGGGAAGGATTTCATTGTATACGGTGATGCGTCGCATGTGGGTCTCGGTTGCGTTCTGATGTAGGATGGTAAAGTGGTAGCTTATGCATCTCGTCAGCTCAAGACGTATGAGGCCAATTATCCGACGCAGATTTGGAGTTGGCAACAGTAGTCTTGGCTTTGAAAATCTGGAGGCATTATCTGTACGGTGAGAAGTGTACTATCTACAATGATCATAAAAGCCTCAAGTACCTCCTCACTCAGAAGGAGCTAAACCTTAGGCAGCGTAGGTGGGTTGAACTGCTTAAAGATTATGACTGCACCGTTGAGTACCATCTTGGTAAGGCCAATGTGGTGGCAGATGCTTTGAGCCGTAGGGTTATGACTGATCTGAGAGCGATGTTCACTCGACACAGCTTATTCGACGATGGGAGTCTGTTAGCAGAACTTCAGGTTAAGCCCATGTGGATTGATAAGATTAGAGTTAAACAGATAGAGGATAAGTCGCTTGAGGTGCGGTTCTGTAAGGTTGAGAATGGGGATACTACTAATTTTAGGATTAGTAGTGACGGGGTACTTTGTTTCCGCGGTCGGATCTGTGTACCGAGTGATGAAGATTTAAGACAGTCGATTCTGAGAGAGGCACATAGAGTCCTTATGCTATGGATGTACCAAGATATCTGAGAGTTGTACTGGTGGCCAGGGTTGAAGCGTGAGGTCACTGACATCAGTGCTCATTGTCTGACTTGTCAGCAGGTTAAGGCTGAGCATCAGATGCCTTCGGGGTTGCTATAGCTGGTAAAGATTTCGATGTGGAAATGGGAGCGAGTAACGATGGACTTCGTTAGTGGGTTGCCTCTAACACCTACTAAGAGGGATTCTGTTTGGGTCATTGTGGATCGATTGACCAAGTCTGTCCACTTCATTCTGGTCAGGATAGACTTTTCTCTCCAGAAGTTAGCAAAGCTATATGTATCTAAAATAGTGAGATTGCATAGGGTTCCTATCTCAATCATCTCTGATAGGGATCTCGCTTCACGTCTCGGTTATGAAAGAAATTGCTTGAGGCTCTGGGTTCAAGGTTGGACTTCATTACTGCTTTCCATCCTCAGACAGATGGTCAGTCATAAAGGGTGATTCAAGTACTGGAGGATGTTTTGAGGAGCTATGTTATAGATTTATGAGGCAGTTGGAAGGAGTATTTACCGTTGGCAGAGTTTGCCTACAATAACAAATATCAGTCTAGCATTCAGATGGCACCATACGAGGCCCCGTATAGTCGTAAGTGTCGCACTCCCTTATGTTGGACTGAGTTGGGGGAGCTACGTGTTCTGGGTTTGGAATTGGCTTCTAAAATTGAAGATAAAGTCTGATTGATTTAGGATAGACTGAAAGCGATGTCTGATAGGCAGAAGTCCTATGCTGATCTGAAGAGAAAGGATATCGAGTATTCTGTGGGGGACCTAGTTTTTCTCAAGGTCTCGCCATGGAAGAAGGTCTTGAGGTTCGGTCACAAGGGTAAGTTGAGTCCTCGATGTATTGGGTCTACCGTATTCTGAGGCGAGTAGGGCCAGTCGCATTTTAGTTGGAGCTTTCTCCGGAGTTGAATCGCATTCATGACGTGTTCCACGTCTCAATGTTGAGACGCTACCACTCTAATCCAACGCATGTTGTCCCCATTAAGGACGTAGAGATTAAACCAGATCTAACGTTTGAGGAGGAACCGATCCAAATCCTAGATCGTTACACTAAAGTTATACAAATGAAGTCTATCCCCTTAGTGAAGGTGCTGTGGTGGAATCATAGCACTGAATAGGCCACTTGGGAGCCAGAAGATTCGATGCGGCAGCAGAATCCTCACCTTTTCTGATCAGGTAAAATTTCGAAGACGAAATTTTCTTTTATGGGGATAGATTTGTAACTCCCCGATTTATTTAATTTTGACTGTTGTAATTTTGAAACATAACTGTGTATCCACTTCAGTGGTTATGTGTTCTGGGTGTGTGTGAGGAGTCCCAAGTTCAAGCCTTGACTTGGGCCAATTTTGGTATTTTATGAATAAAGCCCTATCTCTGGTTAGTAGGCTTATAAGTAAATGTGTGTAGCTAATTAACAGAATGGTCCTGCTGGTTTGGTGGTTAAGTGGAGTGTAGAGGTTCTGGAGGTCTGAATTTCGAACCTTTGCCTGCGCAAAAAGGGGTCCAATTTTTACTATTATGTACGACTAGTGTTTGTGTTCTACCGGGATTCTGAGTAGTGGGATTGGAGTGAGTTTTGAGGAATTTGTGGGAGAGAAGTTAGGGAACTATCAGATTTTCTGAGTAGTTCTTTTCCAAAAGAAATTCTCTCTGCTAAAAAATATTGTTGCTCTCCTCCTCCCATAGCCGAATTCTTCTTCTTTTTCTTCCCCACGCTGCCATCTTTTAGTTTGATCCCCTCTTCAGTCGTTCTTCTCTTCTGTGCACCATTCGTTTATGCTTTGATTTGGTAGGATAAGTAGCGTAGCTTTATTTTTGTTGTTAGTGTTTTTATTGATGTGCGTCATTAATGCTGGTTGGAGACTTAGGTTCGTGGAATTTCAATTACACGATCAAAGGTAAGTTTGGTCGCTCATTGGATGAGCATCCCGTTTCGGGTTCAATTGATTCCATCGTTTAAAAGATTTACTAAGTAAAATGTTGTTCAATTATAGGTGCTAGTGATCTCGGGGTTGCATAAAAAGCGAAAATGAACCAGGTGTGTACCTGAAAATGCAGAAAACAAGGTTTCGACGAAAGCCAAAACCTCACCCGTGTGGTAGGCCGTGCGCAAGACTGTAAGTCACCTCACGGCCGTATGATTGATGAGCCAGGCCATGCGCGAGTGACACGGCTGTGTGCGACACACGGGCTCGACCAAATGGGCCTTGTGGGCCATACGGGCGTGTGGGATTCTGGGCCAGGTCGTGTGATCCACACGGCCAAGGTCAATTTTGGTTGTGTAGCCATACGGGCATGCAGGCCCACACGAGCAGGCCACATGGGCATGTGAGCCCATTTTTATGAAATGTTCTGAAAGGTTGCACAGGTCGCCCAAGTCGACTGTGAACCTAATAAAGGGCCGGTAAGTAGTACTTAGACCTGTAGTTATGTGATTTGATTATGTGAAATCTGTACTGAACATGTTTACACTTAGCATTTATACTGATCTGAATGTATGAACTGTATTTGCATAATAGCATGACATTTTATGTATGTTGCATTGCATCGGGGTGGGTTGATGATTTACTAGAGGAAGTGTCTAAAAGCCTCGTAAGCCTGATATCTAGCAGCTCAGCTACAAATTTCTGATTCTTTGTCGCATTCGGTACAACATGGCGTGTAGGGATGGGTGGGTTGATTTTATCCCCACATGGTGTGTAGGGTTGGACGGAGTTGGTGTGTAGAGGCTGGTGGGTAGGACTCTGCCATTCTGTTCTGATCTACATTTTATGTCTGAAATGGGCTAAGGCCCTAGAGTTTATCTGCTTATGTATCTGAGTGGGCTAAGGTCCACACTGTTTCTGTAATGGACTCAGACCCGAATTGTGAATTTATGTTTGTTTTCTGATATTACTGTGTGCATGTTTCTGTGGGGATTACACATTGAGTTTACGAAAACTCACCCTTTTTCGTTTAATCTATTCAGGTAATCCCCAGCAGTAGACTGGTAGGTGCAGCGGAAGACTCGATAGTGACCACAGTTCTGAACCTTTATGGTTTTATTTTATTTATTTCATTTACGGTTTTGATTTTATCTGGGTATACCTTATGTAATATGGCCATTACGGATTTTTGTTTATTTGGGATTTGTGACGTTCATGGTATTACGATTAGAGGTAGGAAAACTCAAGTTTTCAAAATAAACAAATGTTTTGTCAAATTCGCAAATTATTTAAAAGCTTCCGCAATGTATAATTTTTTGAAAATGGTTAATGAATGAATAAACGACACATTTTGATTGTAACCTAAGATATCAAAAATGGCTTTATTGTAATTACGTTTTCTAAAGCACTATCATGTGACATCGCCAGATTCAGCCCTAACGTCTAGGCCGGGTTTGGGGTGTTACATGTTCTGAACTGTGTTTTGTTCGGTAATGCCTCATAACCCTAATCTGGCGACAGATACGGGTTACGGGTGTTACACATTAAAATAATAATAAAATAAATATTTTGACCTTGAATTTTTCGTCCCAAAATCACTGTTCCGATTTGACCAAAAATGGGTTGTTACATATAACTCAAACTAATATTCAAGTTTTATACATGACATGTTTGCTCACACTTTCAAGTATTCATCTTATCCTTTTCTAATCATATACTTACCTAAGTGTGATTATATCTAAGTTACGAATCCAAACATACTCACATACCAATCATGATATAACTTCATGCATAAATATATTAAATATGTTATCATTAGCCATTCTAATGCCTAATTACAACCAAAACATTTATATACCCTTACTTGTCACCATTAACCTATACATGCCATTATACCAAAGTAAGTTTCCTATTTATACCAAAACGAGCTGGAGGATAGTGTGATGATACTCCGACCGATCTCCAACCTTTACGACCTTTCGAGTACTATAAAATAGAAGAAAGAAAACCTAGTAAGCATTTAATGCTTACTAAGTTCATATAACAGGAATTTCACTTACCAATCATGTTCATTTAAATAAGCATAATAATAACATGCATCCCAACAAATTAGCCATTTACCTAATCACATACACTCAATCAAGCAAGTTAGTCATAAATTTTCTAAATACTTTTCAAGTAATAATGATGAGCTCATCAGGAAATAACTTTCATGTACATAATCCTTTCATATCGTATTTTCACATAACTTATACATTCCGTAACAAGTCATCTCAATTTCAGTTTAGACATGTTAAAACTTTACCCGTTGAATTTATTTGAAATATCGATGGATACATCAATAGTACACTCAAAGTGTATTAAACTGTAAATCTATCAATTTGTTTTAAGAGGTACCCAATTAGGGCACATAATCAGGAAGCACTCTCTCAAGCCTTGTAATAGGATGCTCATGTGAGCCATGTATCAGGAATCTTATCCAGGCTAAACATGAAACTCATAAGAGTTTTAATCAGGAAGTTCATTGAGCATAACAGGTAACTCCAAAGAATTATTATCAGGGAGCTCCGGATAACCATTTAACAGGAAGTGCAAGCGAGCTATAACAGGACACTCATAAAGAGCTACATTTGTGTCCACATCATATGCACGATCACAACCGATCATCAATAGGATGCTCACAAAGAGCTACGATGGTGCACAACACATGCAGGATCACTACCGATCAGGATGCTCGCAGGAACCATATAACAGGAATGCTCGAGAAGGCTTTTAACAGGATGCTCGTCCAAGCTATAATGTATGCAACATATGCAGGACTATAATCAATACGACAAAAATACTATATTCATTGCATTTCCTTATTCAAATGGTACTTATCATTTATCGAACAATATCGAGCATGTGATTAATTTCATACATTAAACATTTATGCAATTCACACGAATACAGCATTCGATTCAAACATATTAATATACTTAATTAAGTTACAGGAACTTACCTTAACACTTGTTCGTATACGGGAATCTACTAATCTGAAACTTTTTATTTTCCTCAATCCACTTCAGTACTAGGTCTGTCTAGATCTATACGAGTAAATTTAACTCAATTTAATGAAATTCCAATTCAAATCAATTAAATTCATATTTTAGGCAAAAGTACCATTTTGCCCCTATACTTTTAATTAGTTCCAATTTTGTCCCTAGGCTCGGAAATTGAAATTCATGCAATATAATCCTTATTTCAAGCCTAACCAAATTTCACATATCACAATAACATCCCATGAATTTCACAAAAATCAAAACTTTTCCAAGGGTTTTACCATTTTTCAATTTAGTCCCTAAATTATAATTTCATAAAAATTCTCTTTGTAAAAGTTGTTTATCTATCAACAACCTTTCATTTTCTACCATAAATTTCAAAATTTCAGCACTTACATTCATGGCAAAATTTTTATACTTTAAAATCTTTAGAAATTAATCCCCAAAATAGATAGATTAAACTATTACGAACTCGAAAATATAAAAATTACTAAAAACGAGACAAGATTACTTACCCAATTAAGCCAAGAAAGCTTGCGTTCTCTTTCCTAAGGTTTTTATGTATTTTGGGAAGAAGATGATAATAAAAATATGATATTTCCATTTAATTTATTTATCATCCATTAATTTTTCAACATTCCAATTTAGTCCCTTTTTTTCTAATTTTCCATGGATGATTCACCAAAAATAGCTACTAACTCCATCTAATGGTCTAATTTTCATATAAGGACCTCAAGTTTTGAATTCCATAGCTCTTTAATCCTTCTAGCTACTAGGATCCAACTTTTGGATTTTATGCAATTTGGTCCTTTTTATAATTAATCATGAAATGAGTAAAATTTTCTTATCAAACTTTTCATACGTCTTTCCTATCGTAATGCAGACCATGCAATAATATTAAAATAAATTTTCTTTCGAACTCAGATTTGTGGTCCCGGAACCACTATTCTGATTTCACTGAAAACGGGTTGTTACAACTCTCCCCTCGTAAAGAATTTTCGTCCTCGAAAATCTTATCAATAAAGAGGTTTGGGTACTACTTTCTCATGGTATCCTCCAGTTCCAAGGTAGCTTCTTCTATACCATGTCGTTGCTAGACAAATTGTAACAGCCCGTTTTTAGTCAAATCGAAACTGTGGTTTTGGGACCAAAAATCCAAAATCAAAATATTTATTTTATTATTATTTTAATGTCTACAGAATGATAATTTGTTTGTGTGAAAATTTCGTTGAGAAATTTTATCGTTTGATTAGTCAATTTGATAAAAAGGACTAAATTACATTAAATGTAAAACTTATGTTCTATTAGCTAAAGGTGTCTAATAGCTATGGAACTTAAAAGTGGAGGTCCTTATGTTGTAATTAGATCATGAGTGGAAATATATGGGTATATATTAAGGTGTTTTAAATGGTTTTTTATAAGGTTAATATAGTAATTTATTAAATAAAGGTTGATTAATTAAAACAAAAGACGAATTTTGTTCATTCATCTTTCTCCCAACTGAAAATAAGAAAGAAAAGAAGCCACTGATGAACTTTAAAGGTTCAGCTATTGCATGCTTCAATTATAAGTGATTTTTTATCCGGTTTTTAGTGATTTCTATGTTTTTGAGTTCGTTGCAACTCTCTCTATCTAGCCCGTACTTTCGATTTCAAAATTGTTAAAATTTGTGAGAGTTTCCATTGATGTATATATGTGTTCTCTGATGATTTATGATGAATTATGAATATTTGATGCTAGTTAAACAAGTTTTGAAAAGTGGTTTTGAGTAAAAATGCAAAATATGGATTTATTTGTGAAAATGTGAAAATGTATGGTTAAATGTGTGAATAAATGAAAAAAAAGGGCTGCTAGGGGCATAACAGTAATTCGGCTAGCATGGGTATATTTGGAATTTCATTAATTTGTGATTTTGTGTAATAAGGACTAAATTGTAAAAATGTGAAAGTTTAAGGGCTAATGTGTAAATTAGCTCAAATGTATATTTTGGATTGAATTGAATAAATAGATGATTAAATAAGTTAATTTTTAATATATTTAGATCAAGAAAAGTGAAATTCGTATCAAGATCGGGGGGAAACTAAAGTTATCGACTAATCGACTTATTTCGTCATTTTCACATCCCAGGTAAGTTCGTATGTAATAAGCATTGTTATAGTTATGCTTTAAATGCTTTGATATTCCATAAATTGTGTATACGAGACTACAGTCATGTTTGAGGACAATTCGGTTTTGTATGACACTTAATGTGCGATTCAAGATAGCTTCGGCTATGTATGGCACTTACTGTGTGATTCAACATAGCTTCGGCTATATATGGAACTTGGTGTGTGATTCGAGATAGCTTCAGCTATGTATGGCACTTAGTGTGCAAGATTAAAATAGCTTCGGCTATGTATTGGCACTTAGTGTGCGAGAATTCGGGTATTAGACATCTTTCCGTTTGGGCATGAGTTTGTTACGAATTGGTTCAGGTATGTATATGAATCATACGAGCTTAAAATCGAAAAATTTATGAAGTTTGCATATAAACATATGATTAAGCATGTGGAAGGTTGATGTGAGACGGCCAGGGGTAATCGACTCGTTCACAGTTTTGCCCCATCGTCTACGAGGAGAAATTTTGTCTTCGGAAAATAATAGAAAATGTGATTAAGTTCGCGAAAGCTTTTAAGTGATTTTCCTTTAGAAATTGATTTAAGTTAGGAATGGAGGTTGATAAATGATGGAAACGAATTAGAAGGTGGAATGGTTAGGTTCGGCTAAGATAGAAGAAATGAAGATGGGTATTCGGATGGCTCGATTTTAGTAAGAAATAATAAGGGTAGATAAGTTGTAGGATAAATTGTAGGGATGGAAAAGTGAACTTAAACATGAGAAATGATTCAACACTATATCGTAGTGTCACCCCGCTTTCTATTCGGTTTAAGGTGGGTTTGCAGAATTGTAGAAGGGTTAAATGCCACACCGGTTCGGTGATAAGTTCAGAAAGAATCGATTGACGCCACAAGCAGGCTTGATAAGTCAAACCAAAACTTGTACGAATAAAGAAAGGAGATAACTCATTCTAGAACAAAAGTTCAGATAATTTGGTAAATGTTTTTTTACAACTTAAAATGGCTAAGTATTTATAGCCAAATAAAGGGCTAACCCAATGGACACAAAATAAACTTAATAGCTAAGCAAAATTTAGCTGTAATAAGCAGGAAAATTCCAGAATAAAATCTATTGAGTTCCTTAGCAAGATTCGGCTGAATGGGAGTTCTTCGGACGGTTTCTAGAAGGCTGGACAATTTGCATGAATTTTGAAGTGTTGAAAGATGCAAAGCATGAGTCTAGGTTCGGCCAAGGCTTTGAATAAGCTTAAACACTATGCAACCTTTTGCTAAAAAGTTACCAGCATTAAAATGAATTTTGGAACAGCCACCATGTGTTTAATTCAGCTTTAAAAACTCCCTTGACCTTTGCATTACACGAACAGTCACATGGGGAAGAGGAATGAGCTGCTGAGTTTTATTTCCAACTGAAGAAAAAAACTCCCTTAAATGTCAGCCATGCACTTGGACGTCCAATGTAGTGTACCTGCACCAAATAATTCAAAAATTAAGTTTCCCCCCTTGGACATATTAAATTCGGCAACAATGTACTGAAAAACCTACACATTAGTTCTAATTATAGCTCCTAATTAAATTGTCTTAGATTAAGACATATTAATTAGGTGTAGGACTTAAGACAACTTAATTGGCCTAAGGACAACTTAAATGGCTGTAGGAAGACAGATTAATTGAGCTCAAGACAAATTAAATCGCTATAGTAATTTAGACAACTTAAATGATTTTAATCCTATTAATGCCGAAAATGCTAAGACACATTAAATAGTTTAAAACATATTTAATACTTAACTAAATTATTTAATTAACTTAAACTAAATTAACTAAATTTTATTCCAGCAATTAAATAATTAAAATGAGCTAAAAGAACTAATAACGAGCTCAATGAGCTGAATTGAGCTCGTGTGAGATGACTTGAGCTCGAATGAGCTGAACCACATGGAAAGAAGTTTGATTTAGTTGAAAATGAGCTGGAATCAGCCGGTACTAAGGTGCATGGATTGCTCAAAGTTTGGCCTTCAGGGAGCTCGAGAGGGTTGGAAAGTAAATCTTGGGTTGCCCCGCGTATGCTCACACCAAAGGTTTGTTAGTATTTATGAATTACAAGCTAACAAGTTTAAATTGATGATTTGTGTATTTATAATTAGTTGAATTTATTTCATATGAGCTTAATAATCTTTAAAGCTTACTTTGTTTGTTTTTCCCATGTTTTGTAGTGTTATCAAAGCTAGCTCGCATTCGAGGATCATCGGAGATCGTTTCACACTATCCACCTTTCACTCAATACCTATGAACTTGGTATTTTAAGTATATGGTATGTATAGGGACTATCGTCATCTTGGTTATGATTTGGTAGTGAGTTTTGCCATTTGAGATGACTTGTAAATGCATATGTTTTGGTTTGTGTATAAAACCATGAAAGTTGTCTTATTTTGGTATGTTTGTACTATGTGTATATATACATAAATATATGGCTTATGTTGTGAGTTCATGTATAAGTATATGTTGCTTATATATTATATAAATTGTGGAGGTTATTTGATTGATATTGGAGTAGTTATATGCTTATGATCTTGATGCATAATGATGCAAGTTTGGAAGGGTATAAATAGTTGAATGGTAAATGTGAAGTTTGGTATAAATGGTATGATATGTTTTGTGATTAGTGTGCATAGAGAATGGGAGTAGTTAATTAAGCTTGAATTCGATGGTTATAATGTCATATTTTGCTATGTTTTGGTTCCATTTGGGTTGATGTAGGTACACTCAAATTTCAGTGGCAAATTGGCTTGGTAAATAGCCTATTTTTGTCCACACGGGCGTGTGTCTCAGTCGTGTGTGACACACGGTCATGTTACACGGTCGTGTGTCCCCTGGTGTTAAAATTGGAATTAAGTCAGTATGCTCTCCACGGGCGTGTGATCGTCCCTGTGGCATAAGTTAGTATACCCCTTAATTTGTACACGGCCTAGCACATAAGCATGTGACTTGGCCGTGTTGAATAAGTCAGTATACCCTATAGGTTTGGCACGGCCTAGCACACGTCCTGGCACACGGGCATGTGTGGCCACTTCGAAGGGCACACGAGCGTGTGCTTGGCTGTGTGACCCAAGTCAGTAAGCTCACTTGTTTGGACACGGGGTAGGACACGGGCTGGGACACGGCCGTGTGCTTCCGTTTCGAATGTTCACACGAGTGTGTTTGGTGGGCGTGTGTCCCCTGTTTTGAGAAAAATTTTATAAGTGTTGCAAAATTTCCCGAGTTATCGGTTTAGTCCTGGACCACTCCCAATGCATGTTTAAGGCCTTGTAGACTCGTATTAGGGACAAAATGATTGACATTGAATGATGATTGTATGCATTGATTAAATGTATAAGATAAGTTTGTTTAAATGTGTTGTAAGTCTGGTAATACTCCGTAACCCTATTCTGGCGTTGAATAAGGGTGAGGGGTGAGGGGTGTTACAGAACTTTTACTAAAGCTACCTTTTTATTTCTTAGCTCTTTTGTTTCACGTGCCATGTTTTTTATCGGTTTTTCACTGTAAGTGATATCAGGCTGAATATCTATTTCTGTCGGCGAAATAACATGTGAAGGATCTGACCGATACTGTCATAACATAGACACATTGTCACAGTCCGAATTTGACCCTAATCGGAACAGTGGTTTCGGGACCACGAATCTGAATCTGAAAAATATTTAAATATTATTTTCTGTGTTTATTATATGTGAATTATTATGTGTGAATGTTTCGTATGAAAATTTGATTGTTTGTGTGCTTAATTTAATAAAAGGACTTAATCGCTAAAGTGTAAAAGTTACAAACTATAGTGAAAAGTGCCTATTTGTTAGTGGCTGCTTAATATGAAGTCCTTAAAGGGCAAATAGCCCATTCTCTAAGATAGTGGACAGTTTAAGTCACCATTACCCTTAGTTTATATGTTAACATTATTTTATAACAAAGGTTAGTTTGGTAATTAATAATAACCATAATATATGTTATAATTTAATAAAATGAAAGCTATTGTTCATTTTTCTTTAAGTTAGCCGAATGTGAAGAAAAGAAAAAAAGAAAATAACAAGCTTTAGGTTCGACCATTGTTGAAGCTTAATTAAAGATCAAGAACAAAGAAAAACGGACTTGGATCGGGGAAAAGCGAAAGTTATCGAATAGCCGGTTTTTGCCGTCCGATGATATTCGAGGTAAGTCTTTAAGCAATTTAATATCGTTAATATCGATTATAACCTAGATTGCATGCTGAATTTTGAACTTATAGATTTAAACTTGACAATGCCGAATGTGATATAGTGATTTAACAATGGAATGTAGTTGAATTTAATTGAGTTCATTATGTGAAAGTGATATGAATTATGTGTAACATATGTGATATTGGTAACATGTAATGTGCATGAGACAGTTTAATAATATCGATATTCAAGCTTCGAGCCTAGCAGGCCTTGTGCCGGTGGAGTGTATCAGGCTTATTACCTAGCAGGCTAAATGCCGGTGATTAAATTTTAGACCTCAAGTCTAGCAGGCTTAGTGCCGGTGTGTGTTTCAGGCCTTGTTGCCTTGCAGGCTTAATGCCGGTGATATATTATAAATGGGAGGTTCATGGATCATTAACTATGTGGTAATTAATTTCAGCAAATAAGCTAAATGTTCAGGTACGTATAAGCCTCATAGTTGCAAGTAATAAGGTAAGTTGGTATATTACTATTCGATGCTAGTAATATGTGATATAGTTGAGGTATATTCATAAAATTCTAATATGTGCATTCAGTCTTACAAATAATGAGTATAAATATTGAAATTTGATCTTGGTTGGGTCTTTGAGATTCGGCCATATGTGTAAATGCAATATGTGAGGATAAATGGATATATGTACATAAGTGTATAATCGATTATATGTGGTTAATGTGTATACTGTACTTACTTGATTTGGTTATATGTGGAAACATATTGAATTTATGTGTATTCGGTGAGTTTGCACATTTAAGGTGAGATAAGAATATTTTGAGGTTGTTAAAGAAAAGTATTTGGCATTCGGCATTAGTAGACCATATAAGTACTAAGCTTCAAAATCTTATGATATTAATTATGATTTTGAAAATGCTTGAATGATCATTTGATTTAATACTTTTGCTTAAGACTTACTAAGCTAGTAAGCTTACTTTGTGTGTTCATCATTCTGTTTTATAGATTTTGATCAAGCTACGAACTCAGGAGATCGTCAACGAAGTCATCCACACTATCAACCTATTTTGGTACTTTTGAGTTTGGATTTTAGACTAAAGGCATGTATAGGCTAGACTATGTTTTGGGTTTTAAATCTTGTTCTTGTATATAATATAGTCATGCGAAAATGGCTTACTTCCAATGTCAATGGTTTCAATGCTTTATGATCTTAATCATGTTATGTGTGGTTATCTTATTTGGATTTTATGTATGGTAGCTTTGTGAGCTCTTTATAAGCATAAGTACATATTTATAAATATGATTTGTTATGAGGTAATCTCAAAGATCTCAAGTTGTGTTTTGGAAGTTGGAACGAGTGAATGTTGGAATTGTTGGTTGGCATATTCGGTCTAGACATATATGAGTTCTTGTTAGATAATATTGGTATTTGATTAGTGCATGAAATGAGTAAAAATTTTTATATGGTATTTTTGTTAGCCGAATAGAGTATGAAATGAATGACTAAGTGAGTATATGATCATGTTTAAATGGTTCATTCCGATGCAGTCAAGTTTAATGATATATGTTTGATTATAATATGGAGTGGTTAATGTCGAATTTACTTATGGACAATAAGCCGTGTATAAGCATGCATAAAATTTTAAAGTAAGATGTTTAAATTATGTTAGGTATTCGAATATTATTAGGGTGATATGCATATGATTTGAGTTATGTGTTTTGTAAAGTATATATATATATTGTATAACTTTGTGGCATGTTTATTAGTTCAAAATATGATGATGTACATGGTTTGGTTTCAAGTAAATTTTGAGGTATGATCCATATGTATAATATGAGTAAGAATATTTGTTTAATATTTAATTAGCTATATGCTTTGTATATATATGAATATGACTTGTGTGAATGTTTGGTTTTGCACTCATGTTCGGTAATACCTTGTGGCCCTAATCCGGCGATGGATACGGGACAAGGGTGTTACACACATGGAAAACATTATGAATTCTATCAAGCTCAGGCGGTAATGCCAATCTGTATGCAACAGGTCTGATTCTTTCAATGATTTCATATGGTCCAATAAATCGTGGACTCAATTTTCCTTTATGGCCAATCCGGAGAACTTTCTTCCAAGGCGATACTTCCAAGAATACCTTGTCTCTAACTTGAAATTCTATCACTTTTCATTTAAGATCGGCATAAGACTTTTGACGATCAGAGGCTGCTTTCAAACTATCCTGAATCACCTTCACCTTTTCTTCAATCTCACAGACTAAATCAACTTCGTGTATCTTTTTCTTACTAAGCTCTGTCCAATATAATGGAGTTCTAGATTTACGACCATACAGAGCCTCAAACGGTGCCATTTTAATACTTGACTGATAGCTATTATTATATGCAAATTCAACTAAAGGGAAATATTTTTCCCAATTACCTTCAAATTCCAACACACAACACCGAAGCATATCTTCTAAAATTTGTATCACACGTTCGGATTGTCCATCAATCTAAGGATGGAATACGATGCTGAAATGTAACTGTGTACACAAAGCTTCTTGCAGCTTATTCCAAAATCGGGATGTAAACTGGGGATCTTTATCTGAAATAATGGAGATTGGTACCCTATGTAGTCTAACAATCTCATAAACATATAATTCAACCAATTTATCCAAGGAGAAATCCATACGTACCGAAATAAAGTGTACAGATTTTGTCAACCGGTCAACATTTACACAGATAGCATCTTTCCTTTTCGGAGGTAAGGTTAACCCTGATACAAAGTCCATAGTAACTCTTTCTCATTTCCATTTCAGTATCGTAATTGGCTGTAATAATCTCGAATGTACCTGGTGTTCAGCTTTTACTTGTTTACATATCAAACATTTTGATACGAATTCAGAAATATCCCATTTCATTCCCAGCCACAAATACATCTCTTTCAAATCATTGTACATTTTCTTACTACCAGGATGAATAGACATTGTACCATTGTGAGCTTCATACAAAATCTTCTCTACCAGTTCTGAATTCCTTGGTACGCATATTCTTCTTTGAATAACAAACAACCATCAAACCCAATTTGAAATTCTGAATCAGAATCAAACTCACACTGTACCCGTTTAGCTACTCTTTCGAGCTTCACAGATCTACTGTAGAAATGTAGGTTTAGCTTTTAGTTCAGCTAAGATTGAACCATCATCTGATAATGATAATCGAGTATTCATTGCCCGTAAAACAAACAGTAATTTTCAGCTTAAATCATCAGCAACAACATTGGCTTTTCTCGGATGATATTCAAATAACCAGATCATAATCCTTTAATAATGATCCCTGAAATCAGAG
Organism: Gossypium australe; assembly: GCA_005393395.2. NCBI lineage: Eukaryota > Viridiplantae > Streptophyta > Magnoliopsida > Malvales > Malvaceae > Gossypium > Gossypium australe. Next base: position 66,990,529 of record CM016617.1, read on the forward strand.
CTTTAAAATTTATAAAATGAATTATCAAACCTGGAAACTAACTCTGACAACAATTAAAGGCAAGTGTACCTATCGAACAGTAGTATAGCTTAGGCAAGACTGGATTATCGAACCCAAAGGAACTAAAAGTACTAATACTAACTTTCTTTTTATTATTTAGCCTAAAATAAAGTGAAATTGCTTTAAACCTAAATTAACGACTACTAAGCTAAAGACGCAAAGACAAAAAGAACGAATTGAGAAATAACTAGAGGAAAAACTTAGTTGATCACGACGATACCCTCATGAAGAATCCACCTAGACTTCACTTGTTATCTAACACTAAACCATACGATTTATTCACTTAGTTTGATCCGTAGGACTCCCTAACGTATATTAAACCCTCTCTCGAGGCGAATAACGTCTAACCCTAGGTTAATTAGTGGAACTCTCGTTCTCTTATAATAACCCCCTAGAATAGCAGTAAATCAATCTATGGACTCCCATATTAGGTTTCACCCTAATCTGGCAAAATCTCGTCACCCTATCTCTAGGCGTACGATCAACTCCGCTTAATTATGCTCAATCTACTCTTAAGCAGGGTCTATTCCTCCTCCACCTAAGCACATCAAATTTGGATTAAGCACACATAATTAAGAACAAACTAAATATTTATCATATAATTCAGAAAACAATAACAACATTCATCTAGGTTTCATCCCCTTCAGGTATCGGAGGGGTTTAGTTCATAACAAATAAAGAAAATATCTGAAGAGAAAAGATAAAACAAAACATAAGAAATCCCTAAAACTCCCTGAAGGAATTAAAGGAGAGATCTGCCATCTTGAGTAGAATTTTGGCTTCTTGGGATGGATCAATTGGCTATCTTCGAGTGATTCCTACAAATCTGACCTTTTCGGCTTGGCTCCTTGGCCTCGCTAACCGCCCTCTTCAAAGGTGGTACTTAGGGGTTATTTATAGGCTCTTGGAATATGATTCTTTCTCCCTAAGTATCCTTTTCCGACTGAAATTGTCTAAAGCCACAACAGGGGCACGGCCATGTCACATGCCCGTGTGACTCGTCTTCAAGCCGTGTTTGGATTTCTAAGTTGAGGCACGGCCGTGTAGATCGGGGGTGAGGCCATGTTCTAGATGCTTGACAAGGCACGGGCGTGTGCTCTTTGGGCCAGGCCGTGTCGATTTTGTGATATGGCCCATTTATTCTGTTTTGGGCCCATTTTATGTTCTTTTCATCCTTGGGTGCTTTCCTAGGTATAAGACATGAAAAGAAAGGATTAACAGCACCTTTTTACATAAATTGAGGAATAAATCATCCAAAAACAAGCTAAATGTGGAATTGAAATATGTTATAATTATGGTTTATCAAATAACTCAAGCCACCTGCGCTATCTTAGATTCAAGTCTTTTTGCAACATCAGATACTTCAAACTCTTCTGATCTGTGAATATGTAACATTTTTCACCAAATAGATAGTGTCGCCAAATTTTCAACACAAACACAATGGTTGCCAAATCAATATCATGTATTGGGTAATTTCTTTCATATGGTTTTAGCTGTCTAGAAGCATAAGCTATTACTAAACCTTCTTGCATCTATACACAACCTAACCTATTCAACAATGCATCATTGTAAATTACAAATTCTTTACCTGATTCAGGTTGAACTAACACAGGTGCTTGAGTCAACAAGGCTTTTAATTTGTCAAAGCTTTGTTGACATTTATCAGACCACTCGAATTTCACATCTTTTTGCAACAAAAGAGTCATTGGAGAAGCTATCATTGAGAACCCTTTTACAAACCTCCGATAGTAACCGGCTAATCCCAAAAAAATTCTGACTTCAGACACATTTTTCAGTGGTTTCCAGTTAACAATAGCTGAATTTTTATTCAGGTACACTCTGATGCCTTCAGCTTCCCAAAGCCAAAATTCATATTTACTGAATTTGGCATAAAATTGTTTCTCAAGCAAAGTTTACAACACAATTCTCAGATGATCAGCATGCTCATTTTCATCTCGAGAATATACCAGAATATCATCAATAAACACCACCACAAACCTGTCTAGATACGGTTAGAAAATTTTGTTCACCAAATCCGTAAATACCGATGGTGCATTTGTCAAACCAAACGGCATCATCAGGAACTCAAAATGTCCATATCTAGTTCTAAAAACTGTCTTTGGTACATCCGAGTCTTTCGAAAATACATTAGCACCTTTTAATTGGTCAAATAGATCATCAATTCAAGGGAATGGATACTTGTTCTTAATTGTAACTTTATTAAGTTGTCTATAATCAATACACAGTCTCAACAATCCATCTTTCTTGTTAACAAACAGAATTGGTGCACCCCAAGGTGAAAAACTGGGTCGAGCAAATCCTCTATCAATCAATTCTTGTAACTGTGCTTTCAACTCTTTCAATTTAGTAGGAGCCATTCTGTAGAATGCTAAAGATATCGGTGTTGTTCCCGGTACAAGATCTATAGAAAATTCTACCTCTCTAACTAGTGGTAAACCAGGTAATTCCTAACGACCGTTACTGATTTAATCTTTGAATCTGATACTTTAGTATCCAACACATATGCAAGATAAACATCATACCCTTTTCTAATATATTTTCGTGCTGATATCGCTGAGATTAAATAAGACAGTCCATTCAGTTTATTAGATTCAACATAGAGTATTTCACCGTTCTGACATTTTAACACAATATATTTCTATTTACAATTCACCACTGCCTCATGCTGGGTTAGCCAATCCATTTCCAAAATTACATCAAATTCATCAGAGGGTAGTAGCATCAAATCAGCCGAGAAACGATAACCCTTTACCATTAACGGACAGTTTTTACAAACTTTATCCACCATAACATACTGGCCCAGGGGTTTGAAACATTAACCATAAATTCAGTGAACTCAACAGGTAAATTTTTAACAGACACTAAATTCGTGCATATGTATGAATGGGTTGAACCAGGATCAATCAAAGCAGTAACATCAGTATCAAGAAGAGAAAATGTATCAGTAATGACGTCTGGTGCAAAGGCATCCTCTCTTGTACGAATAGCATATGCTCTTGCTAGTGCTCACGCTTTAGATTGGACTGTTGAATCTTTTGTAGCACTTCGGCAACCACTAACATTGCCAGGGTGTCGGGGTGGTCTACCTCTCGAGACAAGGTTATTTGGCTTCGAAGTCTAATCAGTATCTTTTTCAATCCCTTCTGGACAATCTTTGAGATAATGGTCAAGAGAACCACATCTATAACAGGCTCCGCTTCTCATATGGCATTCCCCAAAATGAAATTTATTACAATGTCTACATCTAGGTTTGGGGTTTTCAACACTTCCAACACTTGTTATCGATGGATACGAAGATCTCGGGCTAGAGCGTTGAGAGCCCCATTCTTTTCCGGAATATCCAACAGGTGCAGTAACACAATCATGGTATTTCTTTGATTTCTTTGAAGCAGATGATTGCGACTTTCCCATAAATCTTTTACCAGAAATTTGGGCTTCTCTCTCTGCTTGTTTCTTTTCTTTACTTAGTTCCTCGACTTTGTGTGCTCAACCGGCCAATACCAAAAATTCCCTTAATTCAAGAATTCCAATCAATAGCTTGATGTCCTCATTTAATCCTTCTTCAAAACATTTACACATATCAGCCTCAGTTGGAACCTATTCGCTGGCATACTTACTCAATCTAACGAATTCTCGTTCGTACTTAGTTACTGTCATGTTTCCCTATTTAAGCTCCAAAAATTATTTCTTTTTTTGATCTAGAAATCTCTGACTAATGTACATTTTCCTAAATTCTGTCTGGAAGAATTCCCATGTAATATTTTCTCTCGGTACAATAAAAGTTATGGTATTCCACCAGTGGTAGGTTGTGTCTTTTAGTAAAGATACTGCACATTTCAAACATTCAGCTGGTGTACATGATAATTCATCTAAAACCATGATAGTATATTCCAGCCAAAATTCAGCCCTCTCCGAATCATCTTCGGTTGTAGCCCTAGATTCTTCTGCCCCATACTTACGGTTAGAAGTAGGAAAACATGAGTTTTCGATATAAACAAATGTTTTGTCAAATCCGCAATTTATTTAAAAGCTTCCACAACCTATAATGTTTTGAAAATGGTTAATAAATGAATAAACGACACATTTTGATGGTAACCTAAGATATCGAAAATGGCTTTATTGTAATTACGTTTTCTAAAGCACTATCATGTGACATCGCCAGATTCGACCATAATGTCTAGGCTGAGTTTAGGGTGTTACATGTTCTGAGCTGTGTTTTGTTCGGTAATGCCTCATAACCTTAATCTGGCGATGGATACGGGTTAGGGGTGTTTTGATCTGATCTGTATTTTGACCTCAAATTTTTTGTCCAAAAATCACTGTTTCATTTTGACAAAAAATGGGCTGTTACATATAATTCAAACTAATATTCCAGTTTTATACATGACATGTTTGCTCACACTTTCAAGTATTCATCTTATCCTTTTCTAATCATATACTTACCTAAGTGTGATTATATCTAAGTTAGTAACCAAACATACTCACATGCCAATCATGATATAACTAATTACAACCAAAACATTTATGTACCCTTACTTGTCACCATTAACCTATACATGCCATTATACCAAAGTAAGTTTCCTATTTATACCAAAACGAGCTAGAAGATAGTGTGATGATACTCCGACCGATCTCCAACCTTTACGAGCTTTCGAATATTATAAAACAGAAGAAATTAAAACCTAGTAAGCATTTAATGCTTAGTAAGTTCATATAACAAGAATTTCACTTACCAATCGTGTTCATTTTAAATAAGCATAATAATAACATGCATCCCAACAAATTAGCCATTAACCTAATCACATACAATCAATCAAGCAAGTTAGTCATAAATTTTCTAAATACTTTTCAAGTAATAATGATGAGCTTATCAGGTAATAACTTTCATATACATAATCCTTTCATATCGTATTTTCACATAACTCATACATTTCCATAACAAGTCATCTCAAGTTCAGTTTAGACAAGTTAAAACTTTACCCATTGAATTTATTTGAAATATCGATGGATACATTAATAGGAAGTCTGCACCTGAATTTAGGAATTTAATTTTCCACACGGTCTAAGGACACGGGCGTGTGCCTTGGACGTGTGACCTTATTAGGTTGATGACGTCAAAAACAGAATGTCAAGGTTTTTGCACACGGGCTAAGACACGGGCGTGTCATGGCCGTGTGAGGGACACGGGCCATGGAGACAGGCGTGTGTCAGGCTGTGTGAAAATCCCTGTAGGTTTGAATTGAGAAATTAAATCCACACGGGCGTGGGACACGGGTGCGCCTCTATATGCTTAGCCCGTAAGAATCACACGATCTGTCAATATGACCATGTTATCCAGTCACACGGGCGTGTTGCCCTTTTACACGAGCATGTGCCCCTATTTTTATTTACATTTTCCATAGTTGTCCAAAGAACTCAATTTGATCCCGAAACATTTCTAGGATGTGTCTTGGGCCTAGTAGGCCCATATTATGGTTGTTAAGAGGAAGTTTCAAAAGTTTTAAATTTTGAATGAAATTTTATGACCCGAAAATGCATGTTAACTTGAGTCTGAGATAGGTAACGCCTCGTACCCTATCCCGGCATCGGATACGGGTAAGGGGTGTTACACGGCCATGTCCTAGCCCATGTCCTTACCCGTGTAACTCTCTGAATTGAGTCACACGGCCAGCCACACGCCCTTGTGCTAGACCGTGTAGAAAATTTAATTTTTGAAAATTAGGTGCAGGGGTTACACGGCTAGGACACACGCCCATGTGTTAGACCGTGTGTCTCACACGATTGACACACACACCCGTGTCTCAACCCGTGTGCTCAATTCTAAGCATTCTGTTTTTCAAATTTTAAGATGCAGGAGACACATGGCCAAACCACACTCTCGTGCGCATGGTCGTATGTCACACAGGGTCTAGACACACGCTTGTGTGTCTACCTGTATGGACAAAATAAGGCTATTTCCTAGCCTTATTTCTCACCCAAATTGCCATCAACCAAACAAAAACATTTGAATACATTTACCAACCAATCCAAGATATATAATTCAAACTAATATTCAAATTTTATACATGACATGTTTGCTCACACTTTCAAGTTTTCATCTTATCCTTTTCTAATCATATACTTACCTAAGTGTGATTATATCTAAGTTACTATTCCAAACATACTCACATACCAATCATGATGTAACTTCATGCATAAATATATTAAATATGTTATCACTAGCCATTCCAATGCCTAATTACAACCAAAACATCTATATACCCTTACTTGTCACCATTAACCTATACATGCCATTATACCAAGGTAGGTTTCCTATTTCTACCAAAACAAGCTGGAGGATAGTGTGATGATACTCTGGCCGATCTTTAACCTTTACGAGCTTTCGAGTACTATAAAGCGGAAGAATGAAAACCTAGTAAGTATTTAATGCTTACTAAGTTCGTATACCATGAATTTCACTCACCAATCATGTTCATTTTAAATAAGCATAATAATAACATGCATCCCAACAAATTAGCCATTTACCTAATCACATACACTCAATCAAGCAAGTTAGTCATAAATTTTCTAAATACTTTTCAAGTAATAATAATGAGCACATTAGGTAATAACTTTCATATACATAATCCTTTCATATCGTATTTTCACATAACTAATATATTTCCATAACAAGTCATCTCAATTTCAATTTAGACATGTTAAAACTTTACCCGTTGAATTTATTTGAAATATCGATGGATACATCAGTAGTACACAAAAGTGTACAAAACTATAAATCCGTCAATTTGTATTTAGGGGTACCCAATTAGGGCACATAATCAGGAAGCACTCTCTCGAACCATGTAACACGATGCCCATGTGAGCCAGGTATCAGGAAGCTTATCCGTGCTAAACATGAAACTCATAAGAGTTTTAATCAGGAAGTTCATTGAGCTTAACAGCTAACTCCGAAGAGTTACTATCAAAGAGCTCCAGATAACCATTTAACAAGAAGTTCAAGCGAGCTATAACAGGACGCTCATAAAGAGCTGCTGTAATAGCGCGATTTTGGGCCTATTCGGAGCAGTGGTTTCGGGACCACAAATCTGATGCAGTAAAATTTATTTTATTATATTTTTATGGTCTACAGTTTCATGGAACGATTTCGTGAAAATTTCGTTCAAAAATTTTGACGTTTGGCCACTCAATTTAGTTGAAAGGATTAAATTGTAAAAAGTGCAAAACTTGAATTCAATATCTTAAAGGTGTCCAATTACTATGAAATCTTAAATTAGAGGTCCTTAAACAGTAATTAGACCATTGGTGAAGTTGGTGGACAAAAATGGACATGGTTAGGTATGTTTCTAAAGTTTTTCATTAAGGGCATTTTAGTAATTTGGTTATTAAATGAATTAAAAAGCAAAATTAAAAGCTAATTTTTGCTCATCTTCTACCCCATGGCCGAATGTACCAAGAAGAAACCATGGCTAGGGTTTTTCAAGCTTCCAAGCTCGATTGTAAGTCCGTTTGAGCCTCGTTTTTAATGATTTTTATGTTTTTGAAATCCTTATAACATGATCTATCTATTTCTACCAGTAATTTAAGAAATAATCAAGGTCTAAAATTTTTACCCATGATGGATATTTGTGTATTTTCATGTCTAGTGGTAGAAAATGTATGTTTAGTGTATGATAAATGACTTGTGCTAAGTGATTTTCGATGAAAATGCCTAAAAGGACTTATTTGTAAAAAGCTATAAAATAGGTGTTAAAATGCAAATAAAAGAAAAATATTGTCTACGATAAGCGTGCATAAGGTTTGGCTAGGCATGGGTATTGAAGAAATTAAGTACATTTCATTCTACGAGCCTAGGGACTAAAATGTAAAAATGTCAAACTTTAGGAGCAAAATTGTAATTTTTGCCATAATGTGATTTTGGGCTGATTTGAATAGTATAATGTTTAAATAAGTTAAATGTGATATTATTAGATTGAGAAAAACGAGGTTCGAAATTAGAACGGGGAAAAACAAGTATTTGACGGTTAGGATCTTTTCTCCATTTTTATGCCGAGGTAAGTTCGTATGTTTAATAAGCATTAAATTATATATGTATAAATGCTTAATTGTTATAATTGTGGTAAATGCTATATTATTGAAATGAAATGTGAATTTTATTGAGTATGATACTATGAAATGACCGACGGAGATCTGATATAGCGAAAGTCCCGGTTGAACCTTAAGAATAGATAGGATACAAATGTCATGACATTAGGGTTACTGAGATTACGTCTAAGACCATATCTAAGGTATGGCATGAAACACCCCTTACCCGGGTTCTACGCCGAAACCGGGTCCGAGGCGTTACTGTAATTAAAACCACTTGACCGCCACTTACGCTCAACATGACTACTCTCTTAAGTCACTTCTACAACCTCATTCTTGACTTACGAGGCCTCACCATACACACGAGGGCTCTCGAGACTATTCCGGAACTTTTTCAAATCTTAAAATTTTTCTCTTTTATACAGGCTCACACGCCCGTGTAAGATAAGACACGCCCATGTGTAGTCACACACGCCCATGCCTTCAACCCGTGTATGAAAACCCAAGCATTCTGCCAATGCTCCACGGCTAGGGTACACGCCCGTGCTCTCCAACCGTGGTGAACACTGACTTCACTTACACGGCCTAGTGCCTAGACACACGCCCGTGTGGCTAGCTCGTGGCCAAATCTAACTTCAAATTTCAGCATGCAGGGGACACACAACCAAGTCACACACCCATGGGTTGACCATGTGTCACACATAGCCTAGACACACGCCCGTGTGTCTATCCACATGGACAAGAACAAAGATATTTGCTAAGCCCTTCTCACCCTTATAGCATACACAACATGCACTCATTCAACACATCCATAATCAACTCAAATGAAATCACAATCTCACATGGATAACTACATCTTTTCATATAATATAACAGCCAACAACTATGGCATTATACAAAATAGATTATCCAACTATGAGCTAACACATCCGAGCCATTTACAACAAAATTAACTAAATTATCTAGCCTCTATACATGCCATATACAAAACATTGAGTCTCATGTACCAGAGAGTGCTGATAATGTGGATGATCTTTCGATTGATCCTCGTATCTCGATTCAACACTTTTACTCTATAAGACAAGGGAAAAGAAAGGGAGTAAGCTTTGAGCTTAGTAAGTTAACACATAAACAATTAAGCATCATAGTATAAGCCAAACAACAGTTAGCATTATACTAACATATAATGTACAACTATGCTTACTCTTTCTATCCCTTACCACATTTTCAACACCTCATGAGTCTCATACTCATAACCATTGAAATGCACCCCTACATTCAATATCACATTTACACAATATACAACACAACATCATTTCTCGATAATTCATCCACACAGCTAATTTCTCGGTGGTTTCGCACTTAGCCCACCACAATCAATTAATAAGGTAGTGGTTTCGCACATAGCCCACTAGACGATATACCTAACAACAGCATCGCACATAGCCAGCTCATCGTCAATATGCATTAGGATGGTATCGCACTTAGCCCACCATTTAGCATTCTAACTACACATTCACATATCTACTTACTTAACCATACATCCATTCACAAATTCTACCACATTCATCCCACATAGGTTGTCAATCATTCTCAATCATGCTACACACTAGCTAGCATTAACAAATTGTAAGTATGAATGCATTGTTTATGCATAGACTTACCTCGATACTCAAAAGTATAGATATGCAATTTAGTCTACCACCTTGCTCTTGCCTCGGTTTAGATTCGGACTTTGTCTTTCTCGATCCATAATGAATAAATCAGCTTATTCAATACACACATTGACTAAATTGACACTTATCTCATACTTTGGCAAAATTACTCTTTTGCCCCTAATCTTTCTCATAATTACACTTTTGCCACAAGGCTCCTAAAGTGATTTTTATTCAACTTTCTAGCCTTTCATGCTTAGTCGAGTCACTTACTCAACTTAAGCTATCATCAATTCTCACTAAATTACACATGTATGACTAAACTCAAGACTTTTACAAACTAGTCCCTACATGCATTTTCATGGAAAATCACTTAGCAAAAGATGTTTCTACTACATCAAGCTTTCATATTCTTCTATAAGACATCAAAATACATGCATGTCATACATGGGTACATTTTTTAACATCCATCATAGCTCATCAAATAGCTAAAAATAGCTTACTCATGCTACTAGGACTTCAAAAATACGAAGAATATCAAAAATAGGGATTGGATGCACTTACTAGCAAGCTTGAAAAAATTTGAAGAACCCTAACAATGGCTCTCTCAATTTTCGGCAGCCTTGGAGAAGAAGATGAATGAATTTTGCCAAATGACCAGAATGCCCTTTTTGATAAACTTCCTATTTTAACTCATCCATGCCCAATTTTGTTGAAAAAATTAAAAATTGGGAAAATTTCTATTTAAGGACCTCTAATATATATTCTAAAGCCATTTCACACAAATAGCTTCTAGAATCTCATATTTTGCAACTTTTGCAATTTAGTCCTTTTGTACAATTCAACAATTTCACAAAATTGCTTCATGAAACTTTCACACTAGCATGCATTCATGGCATAAACCTCAAAAACTGATTCATAACCTTCGGATTTGTGGTCTCGCACCATTATTCTGACTAGGCCCTAAATCGGGATGTTACAACTCTCCCCCTTTAGAGGTTTTCGCCCCCAAAAATATTACTACGAAAGAGGTTTGGATGTTGCTCTCTCATAGCTTTTTTCATTTCCCACGTAGCCTCTTCCACACCGTGTGTCTGCCACAACACTTTCACTAGTGCTATGCTCTTATTTCTCAACTGTTTCACTTCTCGAGCAAAGATCTTAATCGGCTCCTTTTCATAAGACATTTTCGGTCTTATCTCAATTTCTGTTGAAGGAATCACATGTGAAGGATCGGAGCGATACCGTCGCAATATCGAAACATGGAACACATTATTAATCTTTTCCAGCTCTACCGATAAAGCCAACCGGTACGCTACAGGCCCAACTCTGTCTGTAATCAAATACGGCCCTATGAATCTTGGACTCAATTTCCCTTTTCGTCCAAATCTCATAATCTTCATCCATGGGGACACTTTCAAAAACACTTTGTCACCCACCTCAAACTCAATCTCTTTTCTTTTCAAATCCGCGTACGACCTCTGTCGGTCCGAAGCAGCTTTCAGACTATTACGGATTACTCTCACTTTCTCTTCAGTTTCTTTTACTAGATCAACTACAAGGATCCGTTTCTCACTAAGCTCGGTCCAATAAAAAGGAGTCCAACACTTACGACCATACAAATCCTCATACGAAGCCATCCGTATACTCGACTGGTAACTGTTGTTGTAAGCAAATTCGACCAAAGGTAGATATCTCTCCCAACCACCTACGAATTCTAACACACAGCATCGAAGCATATCTTCGAGAATTTGAATTACTCTTTCAGACTGACCATCAGTTTGTGGATGGAATGCACTGAAATTTAATCATGTACCCATGGCCTCTTGCAAGTTCTTCCAAAACCTCGAAGTAAATCTCGGATCTCTATCCGATATAATAGACATAGGCACACCACGCAATCTCACTATCTCTGCAACATATAACTTAGCTAGCTTATCCAATGAATAATCAACACGTACTGGAATAAAGTGAGCAGACTTCGTTAATCTATCCAGAACAACCCACACTGCATCTCTCTTTTTCGGAGTCATCGGCAACCCTGACACAAAATCCATGGTAACCCGATCCCACTTCCATTCGAGAACCATCACTGGTTGAAGCAATCCTGAAGGCACTTGGTGCTCAGCTTTCACCTGTTGACAAATCAGACACTTTGCCACAAACTCTGAAACGTCTCTTTTCATACCCGGCCAGTACATTTTCGTACTGCCCGAATGTACTGACAAACATCCATTGTGGGCCTCATGCAAAACCTTTTGGATTAACTCTTCCTCTCTCGGAACATAAATTCTATCACAGTATAGCAAACAACCGTTCAAGCCCACTCGAAAATCAGAATCACTTTCAGATCCGCAATTAGCTCTCTTAGCTTGCATCTCACTGTCATTTCTCTGAGCCTCACATATCTGTTGAACAAATAGTGGCTTAGCTCTCAACTCTGCCAAAATAGCACCGTCATCAGACAATGCTAAACTCATGCTCATAACTCTTAGAGCAAATAAGGATTTCCTACTCAGGGCATCCGCAACCATATTCGTTTTTCCCGGGTGGTAATCAATGACTAATTCATAGTCTTTCAATAACTCAAGCCACCGTCTCTGTCTCAAATTCAAATCCTTCTGATTCATCAAATATCTCAAACTCTTGTGATCTATAAAGATTCGACACTTCTCACCATACAAGTAATGTTGCCAAATCTTTAACGCAAAGACAATCGCAGCCAACTCCAACTCATGAGTCGGATAATTCTTCTCATGTGGTTTTAGCTGTCTCGAGGCATAAGCGACTACCTTACCCTCTTGCATCAACAAGCAACTGAGACCATTAAACGACGCATCACTATAAACCACAAACTTTTTTCTCGATTCTGGTTGAACCAAAACCAGTGCCTCAGTCAACATTGTTTTCAGTCTCTCGAAACTCTGTTGACATGTCTCAGTCCATTCAAACTTGACATCTTTATGCAATAGTTTCGTCATCGAGGTAGCAATCATAGAGAACCTCTTTACGAAACGTGTGTAATATACCACTAATCCCGAGAAACTTCTAATTTCTGACACGTTCCTCAGCTGTTTCCAATCCACAATAGCTGAAATCTTACTCTGGTCAACTCTGACACCATCACCCGACACAATGTGTCCTAGGAATCTGACCTCTTTGAGCCAAAACTCACTCTTGCTAAGCTTAGCATACAACTGCTTATCTCTCAAAGTTTGCAAGACAATTCTCAAATGCTCATCATGATCGTTCTCATCCCGAGAATAGATCAATATGTCGTCAGTAAAGACAACTACAAACTTGTCCACATATGGTCTGAAAATACAGTTCATCAGATCCATAAAAATTGCAGGTGCATTCGTTAAACCAAACGGCATAACCAAAAACACATAATAGCCATACCTTGTTCGAAATGCACTTTTCAACATATCTTGCTCTTTCACTCTCAACTGATAGTAACCAGACCTCAAGTCTATCTTGGAGAACACTGTAGCTCCTATCCGTTGATCAAAAAGATCATCTATCCTTGGTAAAGGATACTTATTCTTCACCGTCACCTTGTTGAGTTGCCTATAGTCCATGCACAACCTCATAGACCCATCTTCCTTTTTCACAAATAGCACTGGAGCACCCCACGGTGAGTAGCTCAGTCTTACAAAACCCTTATTTGTCAACTCTTGCAACTGAATCTTCAGTTCTTTCAACTCTAAAGGTGCCGTTCTATATGGAGCAACTGAAATAGGTGCCGTTCTGGGAATCAACTTAATCCCAAACTCAACCTCTCGCACTGGAGGTATGTAACACCCCTTACCCGAGTTACACCCTAGAACTGAGCCCAAGGCGTTACCGTAATAAAACCACTTGATCGTCACTTAGGCTCTTCGTGACTACTGTCTTAAGTCACCTCAACAACCTCAATCTCGACTTACGAGGTCTCACTCATACACACGAGGGCTCCCGAGACTATATCAAAACTTTTTCCAATCTAAAAAAAATTCTCTTTTGTACAGGGTTAACACGCCCGTGCAAGAAGAGGCACGCCCGTGCATAGACCCACACGCCCATGCTCCACAACCGTGGTGAATACTGACTACATACACACGGCTTCAAAGCCTAGTCATACGCTTGTGTGGCTAGCCCGTGGCCAACACTGACTAAACTTACACGGTCTATGCACACGCCCGTGTGGCTAGTCTATGGTCTATTCTAACTTAAAATGTTAACATACAGGGGACACACGGCCAAGTTGCACGCCCGTGGGCTGTCCGTGTGTCACACATGGTCTAGACATACGCCCGTGTGTCTGTCCACATGGACAAAAAAAAGCTATGTGCTAAGTTCCTTTCACCCCTCTAGCATACACAATATGCATTCATTGAACACATCCATAATCAGCTCAAATTGAAGTGCAATCTCACATAGATAACTACAATCTTTTCATAAAATAAGGTAGCCAATTACTATGGCATTATACAAAATAGATTATCCATCTAAAGGTCAACTCATCTTAGCCATTTACAACAAAATTCACTAACTTGTCTAGCCTCTATACATGCCATATACAAAACATTGAGTCTCATGTACCAGAGTGTGCTGATAATCTGGACGATCTTCCAATTGATCCTCGTATCTCAATCCAACACTTTTACTCTATAAGACAAGGGAAAAGAAGTGGAGTAAGTTTTGAGCTTAGTAAGTTTACACATAAACAATTAAGCATCATAGTATAAGCTAAACAACAATTAGTATCATACTAACACATAATGTACAACACTGCTTACTCTTTCTATCCCTTACCACATTTCCAACACATCATGAGTCACATACTCATAACCATTGAAATGCACCCCTGCATTCAATATCACATTTACACAATATACAACACAACATCATTTATCGATAATTCATCCACACAGCTAATTAACTCAATAATATAACCACACAACTAATTTCTAGGTGGTTTCGCACTTAGCCCACCACAATCAATTAATAAGGTAGTATCGCACTTAGCCTACCACAAAGGTATTCATAGTGGTTTCGCACATAGCCCACTAGACGATATACCTAATGATAGCATCGCACATAGCCAGCTCATCGTCAGTATGCATTAAGATGGTATCGCTCTTAGCCCACCATTTAGCATTCTCACTACACATTCACATATCTACTTATTTAACCATACATCCATTCACAAATTCTACCATATTCATCCCACATAGGTTCTCAATCATTCTCAATCATGCTACACACTAGCTAGCATTAACAAATTGTAAGTATGAATGCATTGTTTAAGCATAGACTTACCTCGATACTCAAAAGTATAGAAATATGCAATTTAGTCCACCACCTTGCTCTTGCCTCAGTTTAGATCTGGGCTTTGTCTTTCTTGATCTACAATGAATAAATCATCTTATTCAATACACACATTGACTAAATTGACACTTATCTCATACTTTGGCAAAAATTACCCTTTTGCATGTAACAGTCTGAATTTGACCCTAATCGGAACTGTGGTTTCGGGACCACGAATCCGAGTCCGGAAAATTTTTAAATATTATTTTTGGTGCTTACTATATGTGAATTAATGTGTGTGGAAGTTTCGTATGAAAATTTGATCGTTTGTGTGCTTAATTTGACAAAAAAGGACTTAATCGCGTAAAGTGCAAAAGTTGCAAACTATAGTGAAAAGTGCTAAAATGGTAATGGCTTTTTAATATGAGGTATTAAAAGGGCAAATAGCCCATTTTTAAGGTTAGTGGGTGGTATATGACAATAGTAACCTTAAGTTATATGTTATAAAATCTTATAATATAAGGTTATATTAGTAAATAAATAAATAAAATATTATATGTTAAATAAAACACATGAAAAGCCATTATCATCTTTTTGTTTCTTAAGGCCGAATGTGCTAAGGAAGAAAAGAGAAATACAAGCTTAAATTTCGGCACTTGTAAGCTTAAATCCAAGGTTAGTTTGATTTCAGTTTTTGATAATTTTTACGTTCTTGTAATCGTTGCTTCGAATACTATCCGACCCATGCTAGAATTTTTAAGATTAGTGTGTATGTGATGTTCGGCCATGATAGAAGCTTATGCTTTGTGATGTTTGATGAATATATGTTAAAGTTATGTTATAGATTAAAATGTTTTGTATTGGAAATCTTGGTGAATTTGAGTATTTTGGGCTAAATTGCAAAAATAAATTTTTGAAGGGTTCAAATGCAAAATAAATGAAATAAATGGACTTGTATAGTCCCTACAATATTCGGCCCTTAGGTTGTGTAATGAAATTTTGTGTATTTTGTGTTTTGTGCAAATAGGACTAAATTGTAAAAATGTGAAACATTAAAGGTAAAATGGTAATTTGCCTATTTATGTGTTTTGGGACTAAATTGAGATGAAATGTGCTTGAATGATCTAAATTTTAATGTGTTTAGATCAAGAACAAAGAAAAACGGATTTGGATCGGGGAAAGGCAAAGGTTATCGAATAGCTGGTCTTCGTTGTCCGTCGATAGTCGAGGTAAGTCTTTAAGCAATTATATTACGTAATATAATAAATGATGAAATTAGAAAATTTTGGAAATATATATGTGGAATTGCCGAATGTGATTAGTATAATATTGAATTGATTTTATTTGATGCAATGTGCTTAAGTTTATCCAAATTTGATATGTGATATTATGAAATATATGTGTTATATGTGATTTTGGAATTAATAAATGTGCATGGAATGGTTAATTATGTTGATATTCAGGCTTCGAACCTAACAGGCCTTGTGGCAGTGATTTATATCGGGCTTATTGCCTAGCAGGATAAATGCCGGTGTTTAAATCTCGGACCTCTGGTCTAGCAGGCTCAATGCCGGTGTGTATTTCGGACTTTGATGCCTAGCAGGATTAATGCTGGTGATACATTATAAACAGAGAATTCGAGAATCATACAAGGTGAGACATATTTAGTGCAATGAGTTAAAAGCTCGGGTAAGTATAAGCCTTATATATATTAGTAAGGAATGAGGTAAGTCGATATATCATCATTTGAGTTAAGTATGAACATTATATATATGAAATTGAGTTTAAATGCATTATTTTGAAGAATCGGCTATAAGTGGCAAGGTTGATGGTGAGAGAGTTTTGGATGTGTTTGTATATGTGTACAAATAAGTATATGTGAATGATATGTATGATATATTCATTTGACTTGGATTATGCGAATACATGTGATATTTATGTGTTTTGATGATGTATATGTCCTAGGAAATAAAGTGCTAATACTTAGGTTAAGGGTAATGATAGCATTCGACTATGATTAATGTACATATTGAAATATTTATACTCAATGCCATAAACCTAATGATTAAAATGTTTAACTGTTATAGAGAATTTGCTTAAGACTTACTAAGCGAGTAAGCTTACTCCGTTTATGTTCAATGTTCTGTTTTATAGATTTTGGTCAAGCTACGGGCTCGAGAAATCGTCAGCAAAGTCAACCACACTATCATCTTTTTGGTACTCTTTTAGTTTGGTTTATTTTGGATAAAGGCATGTATAGAATGGATAATGTCTACGTTTGAGTTAAAAACTTTGTCTTTATATGTATTATAGCCATACGAATATGGCTTATATCCTGTGTTAGTTTGGTGTTGAGACGTATGATTTTTTTTATGATCAAATGGTGTATATGTTTATGTCATTATGATGCAAGGGTTGTATGGATTTTATTTAGCTTATATTCGGCTATGGTATATGTGCATATAGTAGATGTAATTCGGTCTTGTGGGAAATGGCATTATGGATTAAGATAATATCTTAATAATGTGTAATTAGCCATGGAATACAAGTGTGATGTGTTTGTTATGTTTATGTTCTGTATTCAATTATGTTTGATGAAAACTTAAACTCATTTTTGATAAAACGTTAAATGACACATGTAATTGGTAAATGTGAAACGTTTGGTGTATATATATATATATAAGAGTTTTGGAATGATTAATTGGTTTGAAATGATGAGTATAGGCCGAATAGGTATTTAGATAGCTTGATAATATGATTTGTTGGAAATGATAAAAATGCATGAGTTGATATGATCTTATTAAATTATAATAAATGTCTGTATATGAATCTAACTATTACAAAAATAATGTATATACCGTATAGTTATTTTCGGTTCAACTATGTGCATGCAAACGAATTCATGTGAACATTGATCTGATTGATTATTTGGATCTATCTGAACTTTGGTATGAGCTAGGTACATATAATTGCATATATGTCTTTGTATATTTGCTCAAGTAGGTATGTATTTATATGATGTTTATTGAGTTTGTAAGTTTGGACATCTGCTAATATCTTTTATGCTGGTATATTCGGCCCTTTTAAGAGAGTTAGTATAAAATGATAATTGAATCATGTTATTCAATCATATAGATACTAATGGGTTAATTGCTTGAGTATTTCATAAGTAAATAAGGACATAGCAAATGAGGCTTACGGTACTTGCATTATTTTGTAATTTTAATAAAATGTATTTTGCATGTTCAGCTTATGTTTGTCAATGCTTGTGCCATATATGATTTGGTTTAGTGGAATAAATATGTTTTATGCATATGTAATTGTTTACTTATATGTGTATTATTATATAAGTTTGTTTAAATATGATCTAATTGATTGAATAAAAGTAATGATTATCTGGTAATCCGGCGACGGATACGGGTTAGGGGTGTTACTTTGCCCCTAATCTTTCTCATAATTACACTTTTGCCCCAAGGCTCGTAAAGCGATTTTATTCAACTTTTTAGCCTTTCATGCTTAGCCGAATCACTTACTCAACTAAAGCATTCACCAATTCTCACTAAATCACACATGTATGACCAAACTTAAAACTTTCACAAACTAGTCCCTACATGCATTATCATGGAAAATCACTTAACAAAAGATATTTCTACTACATCAAGCTTTCATAATCCTCCATAAAACATCAACATACATGCGTGTCATACATGGCCAAATTTTTGAACATTCAATATAGCTCATCAAATAGCTAAAAATACGAAGAATATCAAAAACGGGGCTTGGATGCACTTACTAGCAAGCTTGAAAAATTTGAAGAACCCTAACAATGGCTTTTGAAAATTTCGGCAGCCTTGGAGAAGAAGATGAATGAATTTTGTCATCTTTTCTCCCATTTTAATCATTTAATTGCCAAATGACCAAAATGTCATTTTTGATAAACTTCCTATTTTAACTCATCCATGCCCAAATTTGTCCAAAAACTAAAATTTGGGAAAATTGCTATTTAAGAACCTCTAATATATATTCTAAAGCCATTTCACACAAATAGCTTCTAGAATCTCACATTTTGCAACTTTTGCAATTTTGTCCTTTTGGACAAATCAACCAAAATTTCACAAAATTGCTTCATGAAACTTTCACACTAGCATGCATACATAGCATAAATCTCAAAAACTCATACATAGACCTCGGATTTGTGGTCTCGCACCACTATTCTGACTAGGCCCTAAACCGGGATATTACAAGGTAATCTGGGTAACTCTTCCAGGAATACATCTGGATATTCGTGTACCACTGGCACTGTTTCAAACTTTACTCCAACCTCTCGAGTATTTAACACAAAGGTGAGATAGGACTCACATACTTTTCTCAAACATTTCTCAGCCAGTAGAGAACAAATCATCATTGGTAGACTATATGATCCACCTGATTCAACCCGAACTACATCTCCACTCTCACATTTCAATTCAATGTACTTACTACCATAGTTCACTAAAACACTATGGTTAGTCAACCAATCCATGCCTAGGATTAAGTCAAACTCATCAAATGGCAACAACATAAGGTTTGCCGGAAAAAAATGATTCTCAATCAATAAAGGACAATTTTTACACACTTTGTCCACTAACACATACTTTCCTAACGGGTTTGACACCTTAACCACAATATCCATAGACTCAACAGTCATACTCAAACTAGATGCTAGTCCCATGCAAATATAAGAATAAGTAGACCCTGGATCTATTAAAGTAATACCAAAGGTGTCAAAGAGAGAAAAAGTACCCGTTATCACGTCTAGGGAGGATGCCTCTTCGCTAACACGAATAGCATACGTCCTTGCAGGTGCCCGACCCTCCGGTCTTACAGTAGAGTCTCTGGACGCACCTTTACCAGTATTCCCACCTCTCGGTTTCCTAGGTGGTCTACCTCTTGTAGACATATCACTGGATCTTATCTCTTCCTTACACATAAACAATTAAGCATCATAGTATAAGCTAAACAACAATTAGCATTATACTAACATATAATGTACAACTATGCATACTCTTTCTATCCCTTACCACAATTCCAACACCTCATGAGTCACATACTCATAACCATTGAAATGCACCCCTGCATTCAATATCACATTTACACAATATATAACACAACAACATTTCTCGATAATTCATCCACACAGCTAATTAACTCAATAATACAACCACACAGCTAATCCACACAGCTAATTTCTCAGTGGTTTCGCACTTAGCCCACCACAATCAATTAATAAGGTAGTATCGCACTTAGCCTACCATAAAGGTAATCATAGTGGTTTCACACATAGCCCACTAGACGATATACCTAACGATAGCATCGCACATAGCCAGCTCATCGTCAATATCCATCAGGATGGTATCGCACTTAGCCCACCATTTAGCATTCTCACTACACATTCACATATCTACTTACTTAACCATACATCCATTCACAAATTCTACCGCATTCATCCCACATAGGTTCTCAATCATTCTCAATCATGCTACACACTAGCTAGCATTAACAAATTGTAAGTATGAATGCATTGTTTATGCATTGACTTACCTCGACACTCAAAAGTATAGAGATATGCAATTTAGTCCACCACCTTGCTCTTGCCTCGGTTTAGATTCGGACTTTGTCTTTCTTGATCCATAATGAATAAATCAGCTTATTCAATACACACATTGACTAAATTGACACTTATCTCATACTTTGGCAAAATTACTCTTTTGCCCCTAATCTTTCTCATAATTATAGTTTTGCCCCAAGGCTCGTAAAGTATTTTTATTCAACTTTCTAGCCTTTCATGCTTAGCCGAATCACTTACTCAACTAAAGCTATCATCAATTCTCACTAAATTACACATGTATGACTAAACTCAAGACTTTTACAAACTAGTCCCTACATGCATTTTCATGGAAAATCACTTAACAAAAGATGTTTCTACTATATCAAGCTTTCATATTCTTCTATAAAACATCAAAATACATGCATATCATACATGGGTACATTTTGAACATCCATCCATCAAATAGCTAAAAATAGCTTAGCCATTCTACTAGGACTTCAAAAATACGAAAAATATCAAAAACGAGGATTGGATGCACTTACTAGCAAGCTTGAAAAAATTTGAAGAACCCTAACAATGGCTCTCTCAATTTTCGACAGCCTTGGAGAAGAAGATGAATGAATTTTGTCATCTTTTCTCCCATTTTAATCATTTAATTGCCAAATGACCAAAATGCCCTTTTTGATAAACTTCCTATTTTAACTCATCCATGCCCAATTTTGTCCAAAAAATTTAAAATTGAGAAAATTGCTATTGAAGGACCTCTAATATATATTCTAAAGCCATTTCACACAAATAGCTTCTAGGATCTCACATTTTCTAACTTTTGCAATTTAGTCCTTTTAGACAATTCAACCGCAATTTCACAAAATTGCTTCATGAAACTTTCACACTAGCATGCATACACGGTATAAACCTCAAAAAATCATTCATAACCTTCAGATTTGCGGTCTCGCACCACTATTTTGACTAGGCCCTAAACTGGGATGTTACATGGCATCAATATGAGATTTCGTGTAAGACCATAGCTGGGCAATTGGCATCGATACGAGATTACATGTAAGACCATATCTTGTATATGGCATTGGTACAGTACTGTGTGTATGAAATTCCCGTGTATCCGATAGCGTAATAGTCCGGTTTAGACCCTAGTCAGAATAGTGGTTTTGGGACCACAAATCTGAGTTAGAAAATTATTTTAATATTGTTTTCAATGCTTACGGTATGTGGTTAAGTACGTGTGAGAGTTTCGTGAATTAATTTTGTTGTCGGTGTGCTTAATTTGAGAAAAATACTAACTCGCATAAAATGTAAAAGTAGCCTTCTATTTGAATAATAGCCGAATTGAGGTGTCTTTATAAAGAGGAAGTCCTTAAGATGAAAATTTGCCATTATGTTAGTAAGTGGATGATAATGGACAACCTTAATGTATAGAAGTTTTATATGATTAATAATAAGGTTAGTTTGGTAATTGAATTAATAATATATGTTATAATTAAACAAACATAAAACATGGCCATTTATTCACCCTGTTGGCCAAATATAGCAAGGAAAGAAAGGAAGAAAAGAGTTTTAGGGTTCGGTCATTGGAAGCTTTAATTTAGGTATGTTTTTTACTCGGTCTTTGATAATTTTTATGTTTCTGTGATCGTTGCTTCAAGTATTATCAAGCCCATGCTTTAATTTTGGAAATTGATGAAGATTTTGAAATGTGTCATTGATGAATACATGAGTTTTGTGATGTAAGTTGATGAAATATGAAATATATGTGTTAGATTAACATGTTTTGTCTTTTGATTTTTGGTGAATTTGAATAATTGGGACTAAATAGTGAAAATAATACTTTGAGGGATAAAATGTGAAATAAATGAAATATATGGACTTGTATGAGCATAGGGAGTATTGAAATTATGTGTATTTTGTGATTTCGTGGAATAGGGACTAAAATGTCAAAATGTTACAATGTGAGGGCTAATTTGTAAAATTCCCTAAATGTATGTTTTTGGATTGAATTGAATGACTTGGTGAATAAAAAAAATTAAATTTGAATATGTATAGATCAAGAACCAAAGAAAACGAATTTAGACTGATGAAAGTCGAAAGTGATCGAGTAGTCGAATCCGTTCGTTTGTTCCGAATCTGAGGTAAGTCTATATTCAAATAAATGTAATTGAATTAATTTATTTATGATCTTATGAAATTGAATTGTGATGAATTACTATAGAGGATGTATATGTGAAATCCAAGATAGTATCGACAGTATGTAAATGTCTAAAATGTCCCATACGAACCTTAGGAATAGTTAGGATACGCATGTCATGAAATAGGTTTCTGATATGTGATCTCGTGTAAGACCACGTGTAACACCCCAAAATCGGTCTAAACACTACGACCAGATCTAGCATGTCACATAGAATGGTTGTTTAAAAACTGCGCGTTTGTTAAAAACCTCATTTTTTTTTTGAAAACTTCGAGCTTGTTGTTTGCGAAATTTAGATTTGTTTAAGTGGTTTTCTTGTAAAAACGTTGTTATTATTAATTTTGAAAACTTTGTTTATAGCAAAATCAAATTCACTGAGTTGCGGAAACGTGATATTTTGAAAACATTTATTTATCATTTTAGGAAAACCCAGAGTTTAATCGTTTCTAGTTTAAACATTACTGAAATGAAAGTTTAAAAGAAAATAAAATTCCAAAGGCCTTATTACAAAATATTAACCCAAACTAAATAATCTTAAAATAAAGCGAAACTGAAATTTATTAAAGTTCATGAGAAATACTCCGATGTATGGCCACCACAGAGTCCTCCGCTGCTCCAAATCCTCTAACGTTGGGGATCACCTACAAGGTTAAAGTAGAGGGGTGAGTCACAAGAACTCAGTGTGTAATCCCCTAATCGGACATCAACTTCGCCCGAGCCCATACAGAAGCAAACTGGGCCGAAGCCCTATTCAGTAACAATCTGGGCCTTAGCCCTATAAACATGATAATGCAAATAGAGTATGCAGCCCAACCCAATCCAACCCTACACACCACCCATACCAGCCCTACACACCTGTGGGGACCAAGTCAACCCACCCAGCCCTACACACCAATATGGCAGACAAGCTGCAAATCACAGAATTTGTGGCGGTGCCACCAGAATAATAGAATATACTGGCATGACCACCATACAGAATGTGGCAGAGCCACTAGAATACACTTCCTCCGATCATCAATCCCAACCCATGCAACATATTATAAATGCAACGCATCATACGTATAAAAGTGTAAATAAAATTTATACATGATAACCAACCATGATCAAGGGTATTTCGGTAATTTACCCTCCAGGGGTATTTCGGTAACTCACCCTCCAGGGGTATTTCAGTAACTTACCCTCTAGGGTATTTTGGTAATTTTACCATTTAACGGCCTTTCCGAAGGCCTACTATCGCCTTAAGGGACACCAGACCCTTTTTGGGTCTCTACGGAACTATTGGGCCTGAAATCCATTTCAGGCCCAAATGGGCCCACACGGTCGTGTGGCCAAAAACGCATGGTTTCGGTCTCTGATTTGCATATTTCGCAATCGAACCTATCGTTTGATAGTTTTCCAACAATTTTGCCCAAGTGGGCCGGATAGCCCATTAGGCCCATTTGGCCCGTTTCAGCTCGATCAGGCCCATTACAGCCTCAATTCCGCGAGAGTGCTCACGACACTCTCAACGGCTTAACGTCATTATTCGTATCTTGATTTACCACCACAAGCGCTCGCACGCTCGAGTGGTCACAGTTACCGAATTTTCAGCTTTTCGACTTTTGGCCGAGTCACAGAACTTTGCAAGCATTCATCCAGAGGGGTGTGAGATTACACACCTGTTACGAGCGTAGATTGAATTCTTGAAATTTTGTACCTATGAACCAAATATTCCAATCTGTTATTATACACCCTGATAAAACAAATCTAAGTTGAATCTGAATAGCCACTAACACCACTTACCACAAAATGACCTCCTTCAACAAAGTGGCAATATTCGGCTTTGCTTCCTCTTGGCTAGAGCAACCAAATTCCTAAATCGATTGGCGCACAAAAGGGTTAGCATCTTCCAATATTTCGCATTAGGGAGAGATTTAACAAGATTAGTATTACCTACCCTTAGATTTGGCAACCAGTAGATTCTTGAGCAATCAGGAGTTGAACACTCACCACCCTCAGAAACGATAATCAACTGGAAAGAAGAATAAATAATTAGTTTGGCTTGACCAAAACGGGAACGACAGATGAAGTGCCACGGGAGAATAGATTCGGCCTAACCCCGAAAGTCAGGCTTTAAAAGAGAAACAAGAGAGAAAGGAAGGGAAGTAGAGAAAGAAATAGCCATTACCTTAGACTAGAGATAAGTTGAATGGGCAAGACTGATTCGGCACAAGCAGCAAATCAAAAGAATCAGAATTCGACTATGAAGTAAAAACTAAAATGAAAAACAATTAAAGAACACAAGCCGATTTGGTGTAAGAAGAATTCGGCTATAGGGAGAAAGAGGTCAGTAGAGGATTCGACCAACACTATTTAAGCAACCACAAGTGACGAAAAATGTTTGAAAAGAAAAATAAAAGAAGCGAATGAGAAGAATTGAGGTTTCGATGAAGAAAATTGCAACAAAAGACCCGAAATGCTTTTACCCAAAATGTAAAAAGAGTAAAAATCTCTCTCAAGAGGACACTTAGAGAAACGGCACTCCCCCTCACTCAATTAACAAGCCAAGCAAGCTCCACACATGCAATAATGCAAAAATGCCAGACCATTAATTTCAGGGATGTTACAATTCTACCCCCTTAAAGAAATTTCGGCCTTGAAATTTACCTGGTGAAAAGAGATGAGGGTATTGCTGTCGAGTCACCTCCTCAGACTCCCACGTGGCTTCCTCTGAACCATGGTTACGCCATAATACGTTGACTAATGGAATGGATTTCCTCCTCAACACTTTCACCTCGCGGTCCAAATCTATACCGATTCTTCTTCAAATGTCAGATCAGACCTCACTTCGATTTCCTCCACTGGCACTACATGAGAAGGATCAGAACGGTAGCGCCTCAGCATTGAAACATGGAATACATCATGTATCCGATTCAACTCCGGGGGCAACTCAAGCTGATAGGCGACCGGTCCCACGCGCTTCACTATCCGATAAGGCCCGATGAACTTGGGGCTCAACTTGCCCTTTCGTCTAAATCTTTAGATTTTCTTCCAAGGTGAGACCTTCAAGAAAACATAATCTCCCACTGAGTACTCTATATCTTCAAATTTTCTTCCAAGGTGAGACCTTCAAGAAAACATAATCTCCCACCGAGTACTCTATCTCTTTACGCTTCAGATCCGCATACGACTTCTGTCTATCAGAAGCTTCTTTCAACCGACCCCGAATCAACTTCACCTTTTCCTCAATTTTCGAAATCAATTCTGGACCCAACAACCATCGCTCACCCAATTCTGTCCAACACGTAGGGGTACGACACCTACGACCATATAACGCCTCGTAGGGTGCCATGTGAATGCTGGATTGGTAGCTGTTGTTATACGCAAATTCCGCTAACGGTAAATAATCCTCCCAACTGCCCCTGAAGTCAATCACACAACCCCTTAACATGTCTTCCGAAATCTTTATTACCCTCTCCGATTGACCATTAGTTTGTTGATGAAAAGCTGTGCTGAAATCTAACCTTGTACCCAATGCTTCATGTAACACCTTGTAGAACCGAGATGTGAATCTAGGGTCCCTGTCCGAGATGATAGACACTGGTACCCCATGTAACCTCACAATTTCTGCCACATATAACTTGGCCAACTTCTGTAGCGAGTAGTCAGTACGAACCGGTATGAAGTGTGCAGACTTAGTCAATCAGTCAACAATTACCCATACTAAATCTTTCCTAGTAGGTGTCAGGGGTAACCCACTAACAAAATCCATTGTTATCCTTTCCAATTCCAGAGTGGAATCTTCACCGGTTGCAGTAATCCTAAAGGCAGTTGATGCTCAGTCTTTACTTGCTAACACGTCAAACACTTGCTTACGAAGTTGGTAACTTGACATTTCAGTCTTGGCCACCAGTACAGTTCTCGTAGGTCACAGTACATCTTATTTCCACCGGGATGCATAGCGTAAGGACTACTATGTGCCTCCCGTAGAATCATCTATCTTAACTCAGAGTCCTCTGGCATAAAACTCTCCCACAGAAACATAACATCCCTTCACTGTTCAGCCCAAAATCCATTGTCTCTCCACTGTTCACTTCCTGAAATCGAGAACCTAAAGACTCATCCAATAACTGCTTCTCTTTAATTTGACTAACCCACATCGGTTTCACCTGAAGTTCTGCTAATAAACTACCATCCTCATAAAGGCTGAGATGAGCAAACATTGCTCTCAAATCAGATACCACCTTCCGACTTAATGCATCTGCCACCACATTGGCTTTACCCGGATGATACCCAATCGAGCAGTCGTAGTCCTTTAGCAACTCAATCCACCTCCACTGCCTGAGATTCAACTCCTTTTGGGCAATGAGATACTTCAGACTCTTATGGTCAATGTAGGTAATCGACTTTTCTCCATACAGGTAATGTCTCCATATCTTTAAGGCGAACACTACCGCAGCTAACTCCAAGTCATGAGTGGGGTAGTTCACTTCATGTGGCCTTAGTTGACGAGATGCATACGCTACCACCTTCCCTTCTTGCATCAACACACAACCCAAACCTGTGTGAGACGCTTCATAATAAACAACAAATTCTTTCCCAGCCTCAGGCTGAATCAACACCGGTTCTTCCGTCAAAATCTTCTTCAGTCTCTCAAAACTCTCTTACTGCTTATCAGTCCAAACAAATTGTATGCCCTTACACAGTAACTTAGTTAGGGGTGCAACAATCAAAGAAAACCCCTCAACGAACCGCCTATAGTATCCAGCCAAACCCAAAAAGCTTTGGATCTCTGATACTGACTTCTGTGACTTCCAATCCAATACAGCTTCAACTTTTCGAGGATCAACCCTAATCCCCTCAGCAGACACCACATGCCCTAAAAATGTCACCTCCTTCAGCTAAAACTCGCACTTACTAAATTTGGCGTAAAGTTGCTTTTCCCTCAATATCTGCAGCACAACCCAAAGATGAGAATCATGCTCCTCCTTCGTTCTTGAGTACACCAAAATGTCATCTATGCATACCACCATGATCACTGTAAAATCAGAGTTTTAAATATTTATAAAAGAATGATCAAACCTGGAGACTAACTCTGACAACGATATTAAGGCAAGTGTACCTATCGAATAGTAGTATAGCTAGGCAAGACCAGTATCGAACCCAAAGGAACTAAAAGTATTAATACTCACTTTCTTTTTATTATTTAATCTTAAAGTTAGAGTGAAGATTAAACTAGATTGACGATAGCTAAACTAAGGACACAAAGACAAGAAGACGAATTGGAAAATAACTTTGAGGAAAAACTCAGTTGATTTTGATGATACCCTTGGGAAGAATCCACCTAGACTTCTCCTAATTATCTAACCCTAAATTATATGATCTCTTTTACTTAGCTTGATCCGTGAGACTCCCTAACCTATATTAAACCTTCTCTCGAAGCGAATGACGTCTAACCCTAGGTTAATAAGTGGAACTCTCGTTCGCTTATAATAACCCCCTAGGACAGCAGTAAATCGATCAATGGACTCCCATATTAGGTTTCACCCTAATCCGGTAAAATCTCGTAACCCTATCTCTAGGTGTTCGATCAACTCCGCTTAATTATGTTAGATCTTCTCTTAGGCAGGGTCTATTCCTCCTCCACCTAAGCACATTAGATTTGAATTAAGCAACATAATTAAGAACAAATTAAGTAATTCATCATATAACATAAAAATAAAATAATAAAATCCATCTAGGTTTCATCCCCTTCAAGTATCTAAGGGGTTTAATTCATAACAAAATAACAAACCATCTCAAGAGAAAAGATAAAACAAAACATAAGAAAAATCCTAAAACCCCCTGAAGGATTCGAAGGAGAATTCCGCCGTCTTGGGTATAATTCCGGCTTCTTGGGATGGATCAACTGGCTATCCTTCGCGTTATTCCCTAGTTCTGACCTTCTCGGCTTGGCTCCTTGGCCTCGCTTTCGCTCCCTTCAACTGGTGATACTTGGGACTTATTGATAGGCTCTTGGAACGTGATTCTTTCTCCCTAAGTATCCTTTTTCGACTAAAATTGCTCTGTCCAGCGTCAGAGGCACGGCCATGTCACACGCCCGTGTGAATCAAGACCTGACCATGTTAGGATTTCTCTTGAGGCACGGCCGTGTGGGACAGGGTTGAGGCCGTGGTCTAGGTGTTCGTCGAGGCACGACCGTGTGTGCTTTGGGTCAGGCCGTGTCGATTTCGTTCAAAGGCCCATTTACTTCGTTTTAAGCCTGTTTTGTGTTCTTTTCATCCTCGGGTGCTTTCCTGAGTATAAAACATGAAAAGAAAGGATTACAAGCACCTTTTTATATAAAACAAGGGATAAATCATCCAAAAGCATATTAAATGTGGGATAAAAATATGTTACTTTTACGGTTTATCAAATACCCCCACACTTAAGCTTTTGCTTATCCTCAAGCAAAATTCTCAACTTACAATTGAAACGAACTTTCCATGATCTGTAATTCTTATCAACAATGTCTTATCCTAATTCATAGAAAATTCATGCACGGATGATTTGATTCAAAGCGTCCTAAAGGTTCAAGCGAGATAAGTCATAATTTTGTACTTTGAAAACATAGGTGTCTTCCCTCTTTTAAATAACTACCTATCTAATTCAAAATTGACAAGGATTGATATCCTCACTTAGGATTCACTCAAATCACTCTAAAGTGTTTAAGGTTTAGAAAAAGATCGCTCACAAATCAAACCTGAAAAGTTAATCCCATAGGCTTGCCTGAAAATCAAATCTCCACCACTGTAATATGAGATGACGAATAGATCAAAAGGTCTTTAATAGGGTTGTAACTGGGCTAGGGTTAAAGGTGTGGATAAAGGCTGAATTAGGAGGTTAGAATCGAGATTGACTTGATAAATTACCTAACTAGAAAAATTGAACTTGATCTTAAATACTAATACAACGAGCTTTTTCCTTGAGGATTGGATTTTGAACATGCAAGCTCTCTTAATCGTAGGACTAATAATGAATATACTTTTTTTTAAGAACAAACTAATATAATTATAATAAAGAATTGATACAACAAAAATATAAAACATAGTTAGGAAACTTGTTTATCATCAAATCTCGGCAAAAAGGTAGTAAAAGAATTGGTGATAACAGATACAAAGGGTTTTTGTTTAAAATTAGTAGGTGAGTCAATAAAAAGGGCTGTTAGGCTCAACGGGGTTCACTAGAGGTTAATTATAAAGGTAAGCTTTTTAGTGGGATTAGTGGGTTAAAACCTACGTGCCTTTATCATCTCGGTATATCAAATCATAACTATGGTCTCGACGTGTATAAACAAGGCAAGTTCTAAAATAACAGTTCATAGTTGACACACTCATAATAAAAAAATGAGCATGAAAAAGAATGTATGCTCTATAAGGTTCAAATACTCACAAAAATTATGGGTGTTTTGACATCATCCTTATAAATTTTAAATTTCAAGGTAGCATTTAAATTTAGGTCAACAACCTAGCAAAAATTTTTAATTCATGAAAAAAATAGACTTATCATGCTTGATTCTATAGTATTCTTTGAATTAAACATCAATGTATAATTAACTATGACTTATTCGAAAACATGTCAATAATTATCACAGATCATTAGAAATTTCATCTTAATTAGTAATATGACAATTTTGCATAAAAACAAGACTAAATCAGGGATTTGAGAATAAGGAAAATGGTTAGGTCTTTTTACCCCCCACACTGAAGATGTACATTGTCCTCAATGTACAAAGATAGATAATGCATTTATATTCAAAATCAAAAGGGAGGGTATAGAATACTCCCTGAGGTGTGGACTGTTTCCTTGGAGGAGGGTCGGGGTCGTGGAGGTTATGGTGGAGGTGGTGGCAATTACGGCGAAGGCGTCGGTATGGTGGTGGTGGTGGTTCCCGAGCTCTGCGCTAGATGATGAAATTGGGGAACTCATGCAGGATTAGCCAGGGTTTTTGAAACTTAATATAAATAAACTAAAGATAAATTTAAATAAAAGTAAGCTAAAGTGAAGGAGACTAAGAAGAAAACTGAAATGAAAAGAAAATACTAATGGACTGTGGAGTCCTTATTAAGGGATGGTTCGCAAGGTGGGAATCAATGCTAAGATTGGGGATGTGGTGGCAGTGGTGAGAGTGGTGAGGTTGTCGTGGTGGTCGGCGTGATTCCCTAGCAGCCTGGCGAACCTGACATTAAGAAAGTAAAAGAAAATTAAATGAAAATACCAGTAGAGAAACTTAGATGGGGAAAATAAAGGGGAAGAGTAGGAAATGGAAGCAAGAGAGAAAGAAAAGATAAAAACTAATTGGTCTCAAAGACCCTTGGCTTGTTGTTGAGACGAAGCTGCCGGCATGAACTCATGTTGATCGCTTTTTTTTAGGTGTCTATGCATAGCTTCTTCCGCTTCTTCGGCATGGTGTTGATTTGCTCAATGGTGTAGTGTCTTTGAAGGGTTTGAGACTGAAAAGAGTGAAAAGGAGAGGAAGAATTAGATGGAGGGAAGGAGAAGAGGTGAGGGGTTTAAATAGGATTTCATATTCTGGGCTCCCCCACGGTCGTGGTCGTAGGGTGTGTCGATTTACACGGCCACCTCACACGGCCGTGTTATAGGTGGTGTTGTCACCCTTATGGCCGTGCTTGGTCCTTCCATGCCCGTGCCTGTGAAATCTTTCCTTTTGGCACGGTCATTCTGCACGGGCGTGTCTCCTCCGTGTTTGATAAGTTAGTGGCTTTACACGGTTTCCAGCACAGCCGTGTTCTGTTTGTGGTATACAAGTCAGTATCTTCACACGGTTGCTAGCATGAGCGTGCCCTTTCTGTCGGTGCACGTGGTGAGGGTTTGTTGGATCTGTGATGTTGGGGAGCGTGGTTGGGCTGACTGCACGGCCTGTGTCCTGTCAGTGTGATGGTTTAGGTGGTCGACACGGCCACGGACATGGCCGTGTGTAAGGCCGTGTGGGTTGGAAAACCTGCATATTTTTGTTAGTGGAAAAAGGAAAAAGAGAAGAAAAAGGAAAGGAAAAACAAAGGAAAAATAAGGTTAGTGCTCGGGTTGCCTCCCGAGAAGCGCTCGTTTATAGTCTTAAGTTAGACGTCCTCGTGTTTTGAAAATTTTTAGGGAGGTTTAAAACTTTAAATATCTTCCCTCGTACTTACTATTTTATTCTTTTGGCAAGGTTGTAGTCGAGAAGTGTTTACTTTATAAGTGTCAAATTTATGGATTGCTTACCTCGACTATTCCGTTTGGGAAGATATCATGTACCTTGAGAAGGATTTTTCCCTTTTCCTTCAGGTCTGTTGTGGGGATGCGAGACTCGATTTTATCTAATAGATCCTGGTTTGCTATTTTAAAGTGATTTGATGTTCCCACGAGCTCTTCTAGTGGTTCCTCCGGTTTTTCTTTGTGTGATGTCGGTTCTTCCTCGTGTAATTCTTCATCGACTGTTGTCCTCGCCGAGTCGAGGGCTTGAAGATTGATCGATTCATCTCCTACACGAAGTATGAGCTCACCTGAAGCAACATCAATTTTAGTCCTGGTAGTTGCTAGGAATGGTCTTCCTAAAATTAAGGGGATTGAGTTATCCTCATCCATGTCTGAGAGAACAAAGTCTACTGGGAAAACAAATTTATCGATTTTGACAAGAACATCTTCGATGATGCCCCTAGGAATTCTAACAGTTTTATCAGCTAGTTGTATACTCATCCTAGCTTGTTTGGGCTTCCCTAGACCTAATCGTTTAAACAGTGAGTAAGGCATGACGTTTATACTTGCCCCTAGATCATCTAATGCATTATCAATATGTAGACTACCAATTAAACATGGAATTGTAAAACTCCCTGGATCTTTTAGTTTCTGTGGTAGTCTGTTTTGTAGCATCGTCGAGCATGTTGTGTTTAGTTCCACATGGTGCTCTTCATCTATTTTGCGTTTGTTGGTCAAGAGCTGTCTTAAAAATTTTCTTAAATCTGGCATCTGAAAAAGAGCTTCAAGAAGAGGTAAGTTAATATGTAATTTCTTTAAAAGTTTAAGAAACTTACCAAACTGTTCCTCTGAATCATCTCTTTTTAAAGCTTCAGGGTAAGGTATGCGAGGTTGGTATTCTTTAGTTATCGGTTTTGCCTTCTCTTGTGGTACCTCTGCTTTACCTTCGTCTATCTTCTTTTCTGGTATGGAATTTGACTCAACCCATTCATTACTGTCCTGAGCTGTAATTGCTTGAATTTGCTCCTTAGGATTGACCTCAGTGCTACTTGGTAGACGTCCTTGCTGTCGTTCTAACATTAGTCTTGCAAGGTGTTCGACTGCATTAGTCACTTCTTTGACTGATTTGGCAATTTCGTCGAGTTGTCTCTCGTTATTTTTGACTGCTCTATCCGTTTCTTGAAGATAGTCCTCGAAGGTTGGTTTCTTTTCTTGTGGATGTGGCTGATTTCGGAAGTTTTGAGGAGGTTGTTGCCTTTGATTTCCTTGTCCTCTCCATGGAAAATTTGGGTGGTTCCTCCAACCTGGATTGTAAGTGTTACTATAAGGGTTATTATTAGATTGGAAATTATTACCTATATAGTTCGTCTGTTCATCTTCTGCTCCTGGTTGGTAGGGTGGGTACTCAGGATTTGCCACAGTTCCACTGGCATCGCACTGCATGACTGGATGTACCTGTGATGAACACAAATTATCAAGCTTTTTATTCATCATCTCTAGCTGCGTTGATAGCATGGTCATGGCATCGATATTGAGAACTCCTGCCAATTTTGTCGGTTTGGTCCTTGAAGCTTGCCATTGATAATTGTTTAATGACATCTCCTCAATGAACTCGTAGGCTGCTTCTGGAGTTTTGTTGTTCAGTGTTCCACCTGCGGCTGAATCTATAAGTTGTCTCGTTGAGGGGTTTACACCATTGTAAAAGGTTTGGAGTTGTAGCCACAATGGTAGACCATGGTGTGGGCACCTTCTCAAGAGATCTTTGAATCTCTCCCATGCGTCGTATAGTGTCTCTACATCCATCTGCACAAAAAAAGAAATACCATTCCGTAATTTGGCCGTTTTGGCCGGTGGGAAATATTTCATCAAAAACTTCTCGGTCATTTGATCCCATGTAGTGATTGATCCTCATTGTAACGAGTTTAACCATTGTTTAGCTTTGTTTCTTAATGAAAAAGGGAATAACCGAAGACGTATGGCATCATCAGAAATGCCATTTATTTTGAAGGTATCACAGAACTCTAAAAAGTTAGATATATGCGTGTTTGGATCTTCGTCCTGAAACCATCAAATTGAACAAACTGTTGAATCATTTTTATTCTGTTAGGCTTTAGTTCAAAATTGTTAGCAGATATAGCCGGCCTGACAATACTAGATTCTGCTCCTGTCAAATGTGGTTTCGCATAATCGAACATTGTACGTGAAGCGTTGTTGTCACCCATGTCGCATGGCAGTGGGTTGTTTTCGTCCATCCCTTCAGTAGGATTGGATCTATCTTCTTCCTCTCTTTCCGTATAATCTAGGGTTTGACTGGTTTCCAGACGATTCCTACGAGCGGTAGCTTCGATTTCATTGTCGAATATCAAAGGTCCCCTCGGGTTCCTTCTAGTCATAAACTAGAGGTACCTGTTGGAAAGGAAAGAAAGAAAATTTCATCAAACAAAAAATAAAAAATAAAGATAAATTGCGAGAAATAAAAATTAGGACTAAAGTAATAAAAATAGAGTTTTCTTAATATTTTCGTTCCTGGCAACGGCGCCAAAAACTTGATCGCTGTAAAATCAGAGTTTTAAATATTTATAAAAGAATGATCAAACCTGGAGACTAACTCTAACAACGATATTAAGGCAAGTGTACCTATCGAACAGTAGTATAGCTAGGCAAGACCGATATCGAACCCAAAAGAACTAAAAGTATTAATACTCACTTTCTTTTAATTATTTAATCTTAAAGTTAGAGTGAAGATTAAACTAGATTGACGATAGCTAAACTAAGGACACAAAGACAAGAAGACGAATTGGAAAATAACTTTGAGGAAAAACTCATTTGATTTTGATGATACCCTCGGGAAGAATCCACCTAGACTTCTGTTAATTATCTAACCCTAAATTATATGATCTCTTTTACTTAGCTTGATCCGTGAGACTCCCTAACCTATATTAAACCTTCTCTCGAAGCGAATAATGTCTAACCCTAGGTTAATTAGTGGAACACTTGTTCGCTTATAATAACCCCCTAAGACAGCAGTAAATCGATCAATGGACTCCCATATTAGGTTTCACCCTAATCCGGCAAAATCTCGTAACCCTATCTCTAGGCGTTCGATCAACTCCGCTTAATTATGTTAGATCTTCTCTTAGGCAGGGTCTATTCCTCCTCCACCTAAGCACATTAGATTTGAATTAAGCAACATAATTAAGAACAAACTAAGTAATTCATCATATAACTTAAAAGTCAAATAATAAAATCCATCTAGGTTTCATACCCTTCAGGTATCTGAGGGGTTTAGTTCATAACGAAATAACAAACCATCGCAAGAGAAAAGATAAAACAAAACATAAGAAAAATCCTAAAACCTCCTGAAGGAATCGAAGGAGAATTCTACCGTCTTGAGTATAATTCCAGCTTCTTGGGATGGATCAACTGGCTATCCTTCGCGTTATTCCCTAATTTTGACCTTCTCGGCTTGGCTCCTTGGCCTCACTTTCGCTCCCTTCAACTAGTGATACTTGGGACTTATTTATAGGCTCTTGGAATGCAATTCTTTCTCACTAAGTATCCTTTTTCGACTAAAATTGCTCTGTCCAGCATCAGAGGCACGGCCATGTCACACGCCCGTATGAATCGAGACCTGACCGTGTTTGGATTTCTCTTGAGGCACGGCCGTGTGGGACGGGGTTGAGGCTGTGCTCTAGGTGTTCGTCGAGGCACGGCCGGGTATACTTTGGGTCAAGATGTGTCGATTTCGTTCAAAGGCCCATTTACTTTGTTTTAAGCTCATTCTGTATTCTTTTCATCCTCGGGTGCTTTCCTGAGTATAAAACATGAAAAGAAAGAATTACAAGCACATTTTTATATAAAACAAGGGACAAATCGTCCAAAAGCATATTAGATGTGGGATAAAAATATGTTACTTTTACGGTTTATCACACCACAAACTGGTCTAAATAGGGTTGGAAGACCCGGTTCATCATATCCATGAAAGCGGCGGGTGCATTCATTAATCCGAACGGCATAACCAAAAACTCGTAATGCCCATAATGAGTTCGTAATGCAGTCTTGTATATATCTGCCTCCTTAACCCTTAGCTGATGGTATCCCGATCTTAAATCAATTTTCGAGAAAACCGAAGCTCCTCGCAGCTGATCGAACAGATCGTCAATCCTTGGTAGCGGGTATTTGTTCTTAACAGTTAGCTTGTTTAATTGAGGATAGTCAATGCACATACACATTGACCCATCCTTCTTCTTCACGAAAAATATTGGCGCTCCCACGACGATACACTTGGTCTGATAAATCCTCGTTCCAACAACTCTTGGATCTAAGCTTTTAGTTCTACTAGCTCATTCGGTGCCATCCTATAAGGGGCAATAGACACCGGAGCCGTTCTCGGTAATAGCTCAATGCCAAATCTGACCTCGCGATTTGGAGGCAACCCTGGAAGCTCTTCAGTAAATACATCTGGAAATTCCTTTACGGTCCTAACATTCTCAACTGACAAATTATCAGCATCAGCCGAGTTGACATAAGCTATGAACGCTTCACAACCTTTACGCACCAACTTCTCAGCCCTAAATGCGAAGATTACATTGGACAGATAATTCCTTCTCTCACCTATCACAATTACTTCCTCATCCTCTGGAGTCTTTAATACCATATACTTAGCGGCGCAATCTAAGGTCGCACGGTCTTTAACTAGCCAGTCCATGCCTAATATAAGATCAAACTCGCCGAACGGCAGTTCCATCAAATATGCCGGGAATACCACTCCTTAGACTTCTAAAGGCACATTTTTAAACAGCTTGTTCACTACCACAGATTGTCCTAAGGGACTAATTACTGACGTTTCTCTATCAGCAAACTCAAATTGTATATGCAGAGTTCCAGACATAGTGCAAGTGACATATGAGTGTATAGATCCAATATCAATTAAAGCTGTAAATGCCATATTAGATATGAGAAATGTACCGGTTATGACGTCTGATGCGTCGCCATCCTCTCGACGTCGAGTAGCATAAACCAGTCTCGGCTGCCTTGCATCTGTATTACCCATATTACCAACACCTCTGCCCGGTGCTCCACGACCACGTCCTAACCCATTTCCCCCTCTGGCCGGACCCCGACCTCTCGGTGGTTGCTGACCACCTCTTTCTGGCGGCCTAAACCTCTGACCTACTACTTGCGTCTGAACAGGCTCCCGAGGACAGTCCCTTATCCGATGATCCCTAGAACCACATCTGAAACACCCACCAGAACTTCTCCAGCACTCCCTGGATGTATTTTCCCACACTACACACAAGGTTGCAACTGACCCACAGCAACTGGCATCCCAACTCGAACTGGCCCACCCAACCTAGGCCTCTTTTGAAAACCCCCAGAAGAACCTGAAGACCTAAAACCTCTCTTATTCTTGCCCCTATCCTTATCTCGATTTTGTCTCTCAGAACGTTTCACCTCTTTGGAAATCTTTGCTTTATCGATCAAAGTGGCAAAATCTCTTTCTCTCTGCGGAGCTATGAGTACCCGTAGCTCATCCCGCAGACCATCCTCGAACCGCACACAGCGCTCATAGTCCGTCGTGACTATACCCCGAGCGTAATGGCTCAAGTACAGAAACTCTGCCTCATATTCTGCTACAAATTTGTTTCCCTGGACCAAATTCAAAAATTCCTTCCTCCGGGTGTCTACATAACTAGCCCCTACATACTTTCCCTGGAAAGCTATTTTAAAGAAGTCCCAGGTTATACGATCTGCTTGTATACCTTCCCTCACAGTGAGCCACCACTGGTATGCCTCATCTCACAGTAGAGACACTGCTCCTTTTAATTTCGGTTCCACTGTATAGTCCAGGTCATCCATAATTCGCTCCACAGCCTCTAACCAGTACTCCGCTACATTTGGGGCTACACTAGAGATGCCCCTAAAAACTTTGGCCCCGTTTGACCGGAGTCGCTCAAAAATGGACACCCGAGCTACCGACCCAGTACTCGCTCCAGCAACCCGTTCCAAAACTTGCAGCATTGCTTGGGACAAAGCATCGTTCCCTCCAGTTCGGTCATGAAACCCTGTTTCGGTCACTGGTGATGCAGGTGCTTCCATTTCAAGCACGTGCCCTAATGCCGCGGTCCAGCCCTAGCACCTCGGCCCCTACCACGGCCACATCTACCTTTTGTACTCATCTCAATGTAACGCGTTAATCTGTGTAAGAGTTTTATGAATCAGTCTATAATTCCAATGTTTATTAACAAGTGTCTTATGAAAAGCAGGTATAAGAATTATTTTCACAGATCGAATTTCCTACTGTTTCAATCTCTATAGGCTTAATTCCTATAGCTAACAGTTCTAGTGTACTACCACTAACTCTAGTAGTTTTTTACTACAGTCATTTCATCATATCATCAGATATAAAGTAAGAGAACTTACGGATTTGGTGCCGGATACTCAGGGTGCCATACTTCCGATAAAGATATCTATATTTTCTAAACCATATTTCAAGCAAATTTTGAAAAACATTTTTCGAACCCATTCCATAGTCAAGTTTTGCAATCGGACTCTGATACCATAAAATGTAACATCCCAAACCCGGCCTAGATACTACAACTGGATCCAGCATGTCACATAGAAGGGTTGTTTAAAAATTTTGTGTTCGTTAAAAACCTCATTTGTTTTTGAAAACTCTGAGCTTGTTGTTTGCAAAATTTAGATTTGTTTAAGTGGTTTTCTTGTAAAAACGTTGTTATTATTATTTTCGAAAACTTTGTTTATAGCGAAACTAGATTCACTGAGTTGCAGAAACATGATTTTGAAAATAGTTATTTATCATTTTAGGAAAACCCAGAGTTTAATCGTTTCTAGTTTAAACATAACTGAAATGAAAGTTTAAAAAAAAAATCCAAAGGCCTTATTACAAAATATTAACCCAATCTAAATAATCTTAAAATAAAGCGAAACTGAAATTTATTAAAGTTCATGAGAAATACTCCGATGTATAGCCACCATAGAGTCCTCCGCTGCTCCAAATCCTCTAACTTTGGGGATCATAAGCAAGGTTAAAGCAGAGGGGTGAGTTACAAGAACTCAGTGTGTAATCCCCTAATCGGGCATTGATTGGGCCCGAGCCCATACAGAAGCAGACTGGGCCGAAGCCCTATTCGGTAACAATCTGGGCCTTAGCCCTATAAACATGATAATGCAAATAGAGTATGCAGCCTAACCCAATCCAACCCTACACACCACCCCGTATCAGCCCTACACACCTGTGGGGACCAAGTCAACCCACCCAGCCCTACACACCAATATGAC
Source organism: Gossypium australe (assembly GCA_005393395.2). Taxonomy (NCBI): domain Eukaryota; kingdom Viridiplantae; phylum Streptophyta; class Magnoliopsida; order Malvales; family Malvaceae; genus Gossypium; species Gossypium australe. The sequence goes on from CM016617.1 coordinate 67,029,941, forward strand.
AGACAAGCTGCAAATCAAGGAATTTGTGGCAGTGCCACCAGAATAACAGAATATACGTGGCATGACCACCATACAGAACGCGACAGAGCCACCAGAATACATTTTTTTCGATCATCAATCCCAATACATGCAACATATTATAAATGCAATGCACCATACGTATAAAGTGTAAATAATGCATGTACATGATAACCAACCATGATCAAGGGTATAACGGTCATTTACCCTCCAGGGTATTTCAGTAATTTTACCATTTAGCGGACTTTCTGAAGGCCTACTATCGCCTCAAGGGACACCGGACCCTTTTTGGGTCTCTACGGAACTATTGGGCTTGAAATCTATTTCAGGCCCAAACGGGCCCACACACTTGTGTGGCCCAAAACGCATGGTTTCGGTCTCTGATTTGCAGATTTTGCAATCAAACCTATCATTTGATAGTTTTCCAACAATTTTGCCCAAGTGGGTCGGCTAGCCCATTGGGCCCATTTGGCCCGTTTCAGCTCGGTCAGGCCCATTACAGCCTCAATTCCGCGAGAGTGCTCACGACACTCTCAACAGCTTAACGTCATTATTTGTATCTCGATTTACCACCGCGCTCGCACGCTCGAGTGGTCACAGTTGCCAAATTTTCAGCTTTTCAGCTTTTGGCCGAGTCACAGAACTTTGCAAGCATTCATCCAGAGGGGTGTGCGATTACACACCTATTACGAGCGTAGATTGAATTCCCAAAATTTCGTACCTATGAACCAAATATTCCAATCAGTTATTATACACCCTAATAAAACATATCTAAGTTGAATCTGAATAGCCACTAACACCACTTACCACAAAATGACCTCCTTCAACAAAGTGGCAATATTCGGCTTTGCTTCCTCTTGGCTAGAGCAACCAAATTCCTAAACCGATTAGTGCACAAAGGGGTTAGCATCTTCCAATATTCGGCATTAGGGAGAGATTTAACAAGATTAGTATTACCTACCCTTAGATTCGGCAACCAGCAGATTCTTGAGCAATCAAGAGTTGAACACTCACCACCCTCAGAAACGATAATCAACTGGAAAGAAAAAGAAAGGATTAGTTTGGCTTGACCAAAAAGGGAATGACAGATGAAGTGCCAAGGGAGAATAGATTCGGCCTAACCCTGAAAGTCAAGATGAAAGTTTCGGCTTTAAAAGAGAAACAAGAGAGAAAGGAAGGGAAGTAGAGAAAGAAACAGTCATTACCTTAGATTAGAGATAAGTTGAATGGGCAGGAGTGATTTGGCACAAGCCGCAAATCAAAAGAATCAGAATTCGGCTACGGAGTAAAAACCGAAATGAAAAACAATTAAAGAACACAAGCTGAAATATTGGTGTAAGAAGAATTCGGCTATAGGGAGAAAGAGGTCAGAAGTGGATTCGGGCAACACTGTTTAAGAAACCACAAGTGACGAAAAATGTTTGAAAAGAAATAGAGAAGAAACGAATGAGAAGAATTGAGGTTTCGGTGAAGAAAATTGCAACAAAAAAACCTGGAATGCTTTTACCCAAAATGCAAAAAGAGTAAAAATCTCTCTCAAGAGGACACTTAGAGAAACGGCACTCCCCCTCACTCAATGACCGAATATGCTACCTAGCCCCCTCCTCAACCGAAATTCTCATCCCCCACACACTCCACATTTGGCCAAACACTCCCCACACCATCACTTCCACGATTTCCTCCCTAATTTCCTTCTACATTTCCTCTCCACCTCCAATTCAAACCATTTGACCAAGTCTCCATCATCCAAGGCAGAGTTTGAACTCAACTCTGCTTCTTCCTTTCCTGAGCACAAAATAATAGCCTCCAAAATGCCACTTGTGAGATTCGAATCTCCAACCTCCTTGCACTCCCCCTTAACGCCACACCACCTTGCCACACACTCCACTTGTGTCTCCTAACCACACACAATTTTACTTAAGTCCTACTTTCAATAGCCCTCTCCACTAAAGAGCCAAAAAGTAAAATTTTCCCAGGGCTTGGGATCGAACCCGAGCCTCCCTAGGACCCTTAAACTCACTCAATTAACAAGTCAGACAAGCTCCACACATGCAATAATGCAAAAATGCCAGACCCTTAATTTCAGGGATGTTACACCATGTTTGGGGCATTAGCATTGATTTGAGATTTACGTGTAAGACCATGTCTGGGACATTGGCATCGTATATGATTTTGTGTAAGACCCTGTCTGGGACAATGGCATTGATACTGGATTACATGTAAGACCTCGTCTGGGACGTTGGCATTGTATGATTATTCCAAGTATTCCGAGTATCCTATTTGATTACGAATGGTTCAACGGTCAATTCCGAGAAATAAAAGATTATGTGAAATGTGAAATCGATTAAGGCACGTTAGAAATGAATACTAATTTTTTTTATGAAAGGTGAGTATATGTGAATTTGCTCTAGTGATATATGTGCATAGTCTTGTTGAGACTAATTGTGATATATGTATGAATGAGCTATGATCAAATTGATACTTTGAGGTATGAATTGTTGGTAAACAATGGCTAAATATATGAGCCAAAGAGGAGTTATGAATTTTGCAATTGAGAAATATTAATAATCTTGTATTTAATATGATTATGAATGTTATATGTTTAGTTTATTTGTATATGGCTTACTATGCTTTTGAAAGCTTGTTTTGTGTGTGTTTGCAATGTTATATAGATTGTTAAAGCTACAAAAGGCTCGGGGATCATCGAGGACCATCACCACACTATCAAACTCCATGTTGGAACTTTTGAATGTGTACATAGTTAAATATGGCATGTATAGGCTAGTCACTTTGAATTATGTTTGAGATGTGTATAAAAGCTATGTGATATGGCTTGCTATTAGATGTGCATATGGTAATGTTGATCTATGTTTTGTAATGCAAAATTGATATATTATTGATGAGAAGATGTCATTGTAGTGGTAAGTTTGTGGATGAATCATGCTTAGAAAATCCTTGTGATTTAGTTTGAGCTAGATGGCACATAAGATGGTGTGTTGTATAGTTCTTGAATAGGTAGAAAGGATGGTCAATTTGGTATGTTTTGGTTACCATAAGTGTTTGGAATGATGCTTTTATGTGCTTGGAAGGTTAGCCCAAAGTATGGGTGGTATTTTGGCCTTGCAAATGGCCTATAGTTGCCCACATGGTTGAGCACGCAGGCGTATGGCTCGACCGTGTCCCTCGAGGTTCAATTTCAAAATAAGCCAGACTCGACCACGGGCTGGACACACGGGCGTATGACTGGCTGTATGGTGCAAGTTAGTGTCGATCATGGGTGAGGCACATGAGCGTGTCTCAGGCCGTGTGGATAAGTCAGTATGTATGCCCTGTTTTGCCACGGCTTGACACACGGGTGTGTTACATTTGATTGGTATCAGAGCTACGGTTTAGTCGATTTTAAGACTAACGTAGCGTGTGAGAGTCTAGATATACTTGCCATATATACAAACTGTGATAGTGTGATGAATCCTAACGTATAAAATGTGTTTTCGTATAGTAAATGGATCCCGAAAGAGCTGTAGCTGATGACGTTGCAAGTAATGTGCCTGGTCCCTCTCAAGGGACAGTCCCATCTAATTCGAGACCAGCTACTAGCGGCCCAGAGGGAGAGGCTAAACAAGCCTTCTTCCAAATGATGAATGAGTGGTTCACTCAATACATTTGAACAAATTTGGCTGTTTCACAACCTCCACCCCCGTCTAATCCTCCTCAGACTTTTGTTGTGCCTCTAGTTCTGAATCTGAATCTAATGAGCAGACCTCTAGTTGATAAAATCCTCAAATATAGAGCTGAAGAGTTCACGGCCACTAGTGATGATGATGATGAGAGAGTTGAGTTTTGGCTCGAGAATACAATTCGAATGTTTGATGAAATGTCATTGACTCCTAAGGAATATGTGAAATGTGTTGTTTCCTTGTTATGGGATGCAACTTACCAATGGTGGAAGACTTTGACTTCTGTTGTTCCAAAAGATCGACTTACATGGGATTTCTTTCAGTCTGAGTTCAGAAAGAAATATATCAGTCAGAAATTTATAGATCAAAAATGGAAAGAGTTTTTAGAATTGAAATAGGGTCGTATGTCTGTCACTGAATATGAACGAGAATTCGTGAGATTAAGCCAATACGTCGGGAATGTGTTTCAACTAAAGCAATAATGTGTAAATGGTTTGAAGATGGCCTGAATAAAGATATCCATTTGTTAGTGGGGATTCTGGAAATAAAAGAGTTTGCTGTGCTTGTTGCTCGAGCGTGTAAAGCTGAAGCACTCGAAAAAGATAAAAGAAAAGTTGAGACAGAAGCTAGAGATGTGAGAAAGAAATTTTCAAGTAAATCGTTTTCGTCTGCTTCAAATAGATTCAGAGATGAGCACAGCCATTCGAAGATTAATGGGGGACAATCAAACAGAGATCGAGCTAGATCACAGTTGAACTTTAAAGCTCCAGCTACTTCAATAGCTAGTGTGGGAAATGTTCGATCTGAGCGACCTGAATATAGGCACTGTGGTAAAAGACATCCGGGTAATTATAGATTGAATGATCGAGCATGTTTTAGATATGGATCATTAGACCATTTCATTCGAGATTATCCTGAGTCTGTTGAACAAGAGATTGTATAGAATCCGAGGTTAGATAATGTTTCCGCCAGAGGTAGACCTTCTCAAAACACAAAAAATGTCAGTAGTAGTCAAAGAGCTGCAAAAGATACAGTTGCGAGATCTAAAGCTAGAACACCTGCTAGAGCCTATGCCATTTGAGCCAGGGAGGAAGCTTCATCTTCAGATGTTATTACGGGTATATTTACTCTTTATGATACTTCTGTGATTACATTGATAGATCCAGGGTCTACTCATTTGTATGTATGCATGAACCTAGTATTCAGTAAGACTTTACCTGTGGAGTCTATTGAATTTGTTATTAGAGTATCGAACCCCTTAGGTAAAAGTGTCTTGGTTGATAAAGTATGCAAGAATTGTCTGTTGATGTTCCAAGATGTTTGTTTTCCAGGTGATCTGATGCTATTACCATTTGATGAATTTGATATAATTTTTGGTATCAATTGGTTAACATTGCATGATGCTGTTGTGAGCTGCAAAAGAAAGACTATTAATTTGAGATGTCAGAATGATGAAATAGTTCGGATTGAATCAAATGATTTGAATGGGTTGCCAGCTATGATATCAGTTATGAAAGCTCAGAGTTATGTGGAAAAGGGTTACGAAGCTTATTTTGCCTATGTGATTGATTCGAGAGTGACTGAAAAGAAAGTTGAATCAGTTCCAGTTGTCTGTGAATTCCCTGGCGTATTTCCTAAAGAATTACTGGGTTTGCCTCCGATATGCGAAGTTGAATTTAGTATTAATTTATTACCGGGAACGACACCTATCTCTATAGCTCCGTATAGAGTGGTACCAACAGAATTGAAAGAGTTGAAATCACAGTTGCAAGAGTTGACCGATAGAGGATTCGCACCACCGAGTTTTTCACCTTGGGGTGGTTCTGTTCTATTTGTGAAAAAGAAAGATGGCACGATGAGAATGTGCATTGATTATCGTCAGTTGAACCAAATGACTATAAAGAATAAATATCCTCTGCCCAGAATTGACGATTTGTTTGATCAGCTGAAAGGAGCTACCATGTTTTTAAAGATAGATCTGAGATCGGGGTATTATCAGTTGCGGGTAAAAGATTCAAACATTCCGAAAACTACTTTCAAAATGAGGTACGAGCATTATGAGTTTTTAGTTATGCCTTTCAGATTAACGAATTCTCCTGCTGTTTTTATGAATTTGATGAACAGAATTTTTAGACCGTATTTAGATCGATTTGTTTTTGTATTAATTGACGACATTTTGATTTATTCACGTGATGAAACTGAGCATGCTGAACATTTGAGAATTGTGCTACAAACTCTGCGAGATAAGCAATTCTATGCAAAGTTTAATAAGTGTGAATTCTGGTTGCCTGAAGTTAGTTTTTTGGGACATATTGTATCAGCATTTGGTATACGGGTGGACCCAAGCAAGATTTCAGCTATCTTGGAATGGAAGCCTCCGAGAAATGTGTCTGAAGTTCACAGTCTTTTGGGGCTTGCTGGTTATTATCGAAGGTTTGTAAAAGGCTTTTCGATGATTGCTACCCTTTGACTAGATTGCTTCAGAAAGATGTCAAATTTGATTGGTCCGATAAATCTCAGAAAAGCTTTGATCAGTTGAAAGCCCTTTTGACTAAAGCTCCAGTTTTGGTACAACCAGAATTGGGTAAGGAGTTCGTGATTTACAGTGATGCTTCGTTGAATGGTCTGGGATGTGTTTTGATGCAAGAAGGCAAATTTATAGCTTATGCCTCAAGACAATTGAAACCACATGAAAAGAATTATGCGACACACGATCTTGAGCTAGCTGCGATTGTGTTTGCATTAAAGATTTGGCGTCACTATCTCTTCGGTGAAAAGTGCCATGTATTTTCAGATCATAAAAGTCTGAAATGTTTGATGACTCAAAAAGACCTAAATCTGCGACAGAGAAGATGGTTAGTAATGTTGAAAGACTACGAGCTTGTGATAAATTATCATTCGGGTAAAGCAAATGTTGTTGCTGATGCATTAAGCTAAAAATCGCTATTTGTGTTATGTGTGATGAATGCTCATTTAGACATGTCTGATGATGGTTCAGTTTTGGCTAAATTAAAAGTGAAACCGTTGATTTTACAACAAATATGTGATGCTCAGAAAGTTAATAAAGAAATGTTAGAGAAACGAGCTCAGTGTGATTTGAACTCTGATTCAGAATTTCAAGTTGATGTTGATGGTTGTTTGAGATTTCGAGATCAAATTTGTGTTCCGAGGGATTCAGTGTTGATTCAGTTGATATTGAAAGAAGCTCATAGCAATCGTCTATCCGTTCATCTGGGAAGTATAAAGATGTACCATGATTTGAAGCAACTTTATTGGTGGCCTGGTATGAAACGAGATATTTCAGAGTTTGTTTCGAAACGTTTAGTTTGTTAGCAAGTTAAAGCTGAACATCAAGTGCCATCTGGTTTGTTACAATCGATTTTGATTTCCGAATGGAAATGGGATAGATTGACGATGGATTTTGTTTTAGGATTGCCTTTGACTTCGAAAAAGAAAGATGCAATCTGGGTCGTAGTTGACAGATTGATGAAAACAGCTCATTTTATTCCAGTACGATCTGACTACTCACTTGATAAGTTAGCTGAGCTTTATATTTTCGTTATTGTGAGATTGCATGGTGTACCACAATCTATTATATCTGACAGAGATTCGAGGTTTACTTCACGATTCTGGAAGAAACTACAAGAGGCCTTAGGCACTAAATTGCATTTTAGTACAACATTTCACCCAGAGATGGATGGTCAATTCGAGCGGGTCATTCAGATACTCGAGCATATGTTGAGATGTTGCCTTCTTGAGTTTGATGGTACGTGGGAGCAATATTTACCATTGATTGAGTTTGTGTACAATAATAGTTTTCAGTCGAGCATCAAAATGGCACATTACGAGGCTTTGTATGGACACAAATGTTGAACACCTTTATATTGGACTGAGCTAAGTGAAAATAAGATACACGGGGTCGATTTGATCAAAGAAACTGAACAGAAAATGAAAGTAATCCGTAATAGTCTGAAAGCCGCGTCAGATCGTCAGAAATCCTATGTAGATTTGAAATGGAAAGATATTGAGTTTGAGATCGATGATAAAGTGTTCTTAAAAGTATCTCCATGGAAGAAAATACTTCATTTTGGCAAGAAGGGCAAATTGAGTCCGAGGTTCATCGGGCCTTATGAAATTATCGAGCGTGTTGGACCTGTTGCATACAAATTACTGTTGCCATCAGAACTAGAAAAGATTCATACTGCATTTCATGTATCAATGCTTCGTCGATACATATCTGACCCATCACATGTGATTTCTCCGTTTGAGATTGAAATCTGATCCGATATAACTTACGAGGAAGAACCGATCCGGATTTTAGATTGCGAGGTGAAAGAATTGAGAAATAAGAAAATCTCATTAGTAAAAGTACTGTGGCATCGACACGAAGTGGAAGAGGCTACGTGGGAGCCTAAAGATACTATGAGACAACAATATCCGAATCTGTTTAACGGTAAGATTTTCGGGGATGAAAATCCCTAAAGGGGGAGAATTGTAACAGTCCGGTTGAGACCCTAGTTGGAATAGTGGTTTTGGGACCACAAATCTAAGTCAAAAATATTTTAATATTATTTTTGTGCTTACAGTATGTGATTAAGTATGTGTGAGAGTTTCGTGAATTAATTTTGTTGGCGGTGTGCTTAATCAGAGAAAAGGACTAAATCACATAAACAGTAAAAGTAGCCTTCTATTTGAATAATGGCCAAATTGAGGTGTCTTTATAAAAAGGAAGTCCTTAAGATGAAAATTTGCCATTATGTTAGTAAGTGGATGATAATGGACAAAAATGACCTTAATGTATATAAGTTTTATATGTTTAATAATAAGGTTAGTTTGGTAATTGAATTAATAATATATGTTATAATTAAACAAAAATAAAACATGGCCATTTGTTCATCTTGTTGGCCGAATATAGCAAGGAAGGAAAGGAAGAAAGGAGTTTTAGGGTTCAGTCATTGGAGGCTTTAATTTAGGCAGGTTTTTTTACTTAGTTTTTGATAATTTTTACGTTTCTGTGATCCTTGCTTCAAGTATTATCAAGCCCATTCTTTAATTTTGGACATTGATGAAGATTTTGAAATGTGTCATTGATGAATACATGAGTTTTGTGATGTTAGTTGATGAAATATGAAATATATGTGTTAGATTAACATGTTTTCTCTTTGGATTTTTGGTGAATTTGAATAATTGGAACTAAATAGTGAAAATAATACTTTGAGGGACTAAAATGCAAAATAAATGAATTATATGGACTTGTATGAGCATAGGGAGTATTCGGCTAAGCATGGGAGTATTGAAATTATGTGTATTTTGTGATTTTGTGAAATAGGGACTAAAATGTCAAAATGTGAAAATGTGAGGGCTAATTTGTAAAATGCACTAAATATATGTTTTTGGATTGAATTGAATGACTTGGTGAATAAAATAATTAAATTTGAATATGTATAGATTAAGAACCAAAGAAAACAGATTTAGACCGAGGAAAGTAAAAAGTGATCAAGTAGTCTAATCCGTTCGTTTATTCTGAATCTGAGGTAAGTCTATATACAAATAAATGTAATTGAATTGATTAATTTATGATCTTATGAAATTGAATTGTGATTAATGACTATAGAGGATGTACATGTGAAATCCAAGATAGTATCGACAGTATGTAAATGACTGAAAAGTCCCGTACGAACTTTAGGAATAGTTAGGATACGTATGTCATGACATAGGTTTCCGATATGTGATCTCGTGTAAGACCACGTTTGAGACGTTGGCATCGATTTAAGATTGACGTGTAAGACCATCCTGAGACATTGGCATCGTATATGATTTCGTGTAAGACCCTGTCTGAGACAGTGGCATCGATATTGGATTACATGTAAGACCACGTCTCGGACGTTGGCATTGTATGATTATTCTGAGTATTCCGAGTATCCTATTTGATTCCGAATGGTTCAACAGGCAATTTCGAGAAATGAAAGATTATGTGAAATGTGAAATCGATTCAAGTACGTTGGAAATGAATACTAAGTTTGATTGTGAAAGGTGAGTATATGAGAATTTGCTCTAGTGAGATATGTGCATAGTCCTGTTGAGACTAATTGTGATATATGTGTGAATGAGCTATGATCAAATTGATACTTTGAGGTATGAATTGTTGGTAAACAATGGCTAAATATATGAGCCAAAGAAAAGTTATGAATTTTGCAATTGAGAAATATTAATAATCTTGTATTTAATATGATTATGAATGTTATATGTTTAGTGTATTTGTATATGGCTTACTAAGCTTTTGAAAGCTTACTTTGTGTGTGTTTGCAATGTTATATAGATCGTTAAAGCTACGGAAGGCTCGGGGATCATCGAGGATCATCACCACACTATCAAACTCCATGTTGGTACTTCTGAATGTGTACATAGTTAAATGTGGCATGTATAGGCTAGTCACTTTGAATTATGTTTGAGATGTGTATAAAAGCTATGTGATATGGCTTGCTATTAGATGTGCATATGGTAATGTTGATCTATGTTTTGTGATGCAAAATTGATATATTATTGATGAGAAGATGTCATTGTAGTGGTAAGTTTGTGGATGAATCATGCTTAGAAAATCCTTGTGATTTAGTTTGAGCTAGATGGCACATAAGATGGTGTGTTGTATAGTTCTTGAATGGGTAGAAAAGATGGTCAATTTGGTATGTTTTGGTTGCCATAAGTGTTTAGAATGATGCTTGTATGTGCTTGTAAGGTTAGCCCAAAGTGTGTGTGGCATTTTGGCCTTGCAAATGGCCTATAATTTCCCACACGGTTGAGCACACGGGCGCGTCGCTCAACAGTGTCCCTCGTGGTTGCATTTCAAAACAAGTCAGACTTGACCATGGGCTAGACACACGGGCGTGTGACTGGCCATGTGGTTGAAGTTAGTGTCGACCACGGGTGAGGCACATGAGCGTGTCTCAGGCCTTGTGGATAAGTCATTATGTATGCCCTATTTTGCCACGGCTTAGACACACGGGCGTGTCTCTTGTGCTGGAACCGATTTCATTATAGGGTATCCGGGATTTCGAAGCAGGCAAGCGAAGTCTCCATCTGTGAGTGATCGGTTGGTAAGTGGTGGTAAGGGTTGGTTTCATTAGTCTATTCTGTTAGTTTCGTTAAGCCAAAGTCTCTAACTAGGGGATTGACTGTTCTTCTTAATAGGGTGTGGACGTTTGTATAAGGGAGAACCATCGTTTGGTTCGGGATTTGGTAGGAAACCAAATCGTTTGTAAGGTAAGGGTTCAAATAATAACCCTTTGGTTTATTTGGGTTGGCCGAATGGCCTTGGTTCTGATATTCATGTTTGGCCGATTTTAGGAGCAAGGTAATCGAGGGACTTAGATCGGTTCTTTGGGATTAAGGCTTGCGTGTTAACAGGTGTGTAACTAACACACTCTTTGCTTAGTAATATGCTTAATAACCTGATTGTCTATTAAAGCCAAAACAGTATGGTTGATTGATATGATACCCTATGGGGTATGTGCACGGATTCGGGTAAGTTCGTTTCATTACGAGTTCTGTTATTGATATATGATATCATGATCTATGATGTATGTGTTATGAGATGCAATACTAAACATGTTAGCATGATTTGCATGATTGGCATTCTTTACATGAGTCGGTATGATAATGGGTGATATGAGAGAAGGGGGAATATGATATCCGTGTCTTTGGGACACCAGAGGTTTGGCACCTCCAGTGGTTTGGTACCACAGATCGATTTATTGTGACTTTGGGTCACCAGAGGTTTGGCACCTCATAGCGACTTGTCCTAGTGGCCTAGTACCACAGTGGGTTGGCCCCACAGTTGATATTATGGGATCGCCGCCAGTGATTTGGTATCACACATGGGTTGGCCCCACACCTTGACTATTCGTGACTTCGGTCACCAGTGATTTGGTATCACATTAGTGTCTTTGGGACACCAGAGGTTTGGCACCTCATAGCGACTCGTCCCTGTGGTTTAACACCACCGTGGGTTGGCCCCACTTTTGAGATACGGGATCGTCGCCAGTGATTTGGTATCACACGTGGGTTGGCCCCACAGATGGTTTATTCGTGACTTTGGGTCACCAGTGGTTTGGCACCACATTGATGGATATCGTGACTTTGGGTCACCAGTGGTTTGGCACCACCAGTGGTTTGGTACCACACGGGGTAGAAAAGGGTGTTATGGATGGTTAGGATCGGGTGCATTAATTGTATTGCTTTGTTATGGTGTGTGTTAGTATGTTGCATTATCGGGAGGGGGATTTATGCACTGAGTCTTGTGACTCACCTTCTCCCTTATCATTTCAGGTGACACCTAGATCGCGGACATGGAGCCGGATGGACTCGAGGTGACCATGCCATGAATAAAATCGGATTTGCACTGATTTAAAAGCTTGGTACTTTATTTCAGTTATTTTCATTTGGTTTTGTTGGGATTGTAAAAGGCCTTTAAAATTTTGCTTTGGTTATTTATGCTTAGATTTGATTTCTATTATGCCTTAACAAACTATTGGGTTGACATTGGATAAAACTTGGAAAGATAAGGTTTTCAAAACTACAAAGCGATGTGTTTTAAACTTTACCATCGGGTATCACGCTGTAATTAAAATTGAACGTAACTCAAATGTTTTCCAAACTTAAGATTTCTCCACACTAAGTCCAACAAAATGTTTTTAAGCAACTAAAAGGAATTACACGGACTTCTAAATGAGATACACTTGTTTTACTTATGGATTCAAAATAGTTTTCAAAATTTCTGGGTTTTCAAAAATGCACTATTGGTTTTTTCAATTCTACATCAAGATTTTCACAAGTATAAGTACAACAAAAGGGTTTACCTCAAATTTTTACTCGGAAACCTAACCTCTCAAATACGATTTTTCCCAGTAGCATACCAGATTCGGTCGTGGTGTATTGACCGGGTTTGGGGTGTTACACACTTCCTCCAATTACAAAATCCCAATCCCATGCAGTATGTCATGTATGTAAAGCATATATATATAAACCACAGGGCATACTCTAGAAAGACAGACAAATCATAGCTTAGGTTAGTCAAAACATAGCATAAAACAATCATTTACCCACGGGGGCAAAACAGACATTTTACCCTATAAGGGTATTTCAGTAATCCTACCCTTCCGGGGGATTTCGGTAATTCTACCCTACAGGGGTATTTCGGTAATTTTGCAAATCGGGGGTATTTTGGTAATTTTGCAAACCGAGGTATTTCGGTAATTTTGCAAACTGGGGTATTTCGGTAATTCTACCCTACAGGGGTATTTCGGTAATTTTGCAAACTGGGGTATTTTGGTAATTTTGCAAACTGGGGTATTTCGGTAATTTTGCAAACTGGGGTTATTTCGGTAATTTTACAAACTAGGAGTATTTCAGTAATTTTGCAAACCGGGGGTATTTCGGTGATTTTGCAAACTGGGGGTATTTCGGTAATTTTGTAAACCTTCCCAAAGGTCTACAGCCGCCTCGAGCGACACAGACAACATATATGATCAAAGCAGAGTATTTGGGCCCAAAGCCCAATATTCGGCCCAAGTGGGCCCACACGCTCGTGTGGCCCATTTAGGCCAAAACTACCTTTTGCCATATGATTGCCATGGCCGGCTCATTATTTCCTATCCATCCACAAAATTACTCGCATAAGGCCCACGGGCCTATTGGGCCCACTCGGCCCACTCCGGTCCATTTGGCCCCAAAAACGGCCTAAACCCATGAGAACGCTCATGGTGGGCTCAACCATCTTATGCCCATATTCGTGGGCTCGGTCTACCATACGTGCGATCGCACGCTCGTGTGGCATCATTCGACAGTACTTCGGCTTTTCGGTATTTGCTGATCTATTATTTAAGTGGTGTGTGTGTACACACCTTTTTTACGAACGTGCGTTTAAGCCACTCGCATCGAACCTATAATCCAAAAACACTTTGTTAGCCGAACGTCGTTTAAGGTTAATTACATTCCATTACTAAACCCAAAACGTAAACCTTCCTCACCTTGCTTGAATGAGAGTCCTTGAATCTCCTAAATCCACTGACCACAATCGGTTACCCTCCTTAGTCAAAAATCTGTAATATCACAAATGCTATTAACAAAAATTGCTTACGAGAATATGGCCTTAAGTCCAATCCATAAGTCATGAAATATTTGGCCCTTACCTCCCAGAACCGGTTGATTGCCAAAAGAGGAGAGGTTCAGCTTAGGAGAAAATTTGAAAGAAAATAAGGTAGGGTCCTAACATTATTCGGCCAAACAAGAAAAGGTAGGAGAGACAACTCACAATTGAGTGATTCGGCAGGGATTGAAACAGGAAAGAAAGAAAGAAAGAAAGAGACTTGGGCAAAACAACACAAGGCTTTGGTATTTTGAAAATTAAAGGTTTCGGCACATTTGCTCAATAGTTGCAGAAAAATAGAATCTCAAATGGTTACTTACAATTTCGGCACTAGAGGGAAAAGAGAGGAAAGGAGATTAGGAACTCAAAAATTCAGAAATAAAGAAAATGATCAAAAATGAAAAGAGAACCCACCTAGCCGAATTCCTAAATTCGGCCAACTCCACCCCTTATCAAACTCTACGATTTTCCCCACCAAAATCTCCTCCATATCCATAACAACCATCATCCAAACCCCATGATACTCTCCCCCTTTTACCAAGTCCACAACCACTCCAAAGAGTTTGAATCCACCACAAACTCTTCCCATCCATGCTGCAAAATAAAACCTCCCTTGCTCCTCAAGAGACTTGAACCTCAGACCACAAGCTTCACTCCATACGCCACTTGCCACTAAGCCACAAGCTCCTCTTGTGTCACAATTTAATCTTAATCCTTCTTAAGGCCTACATACCAACATCCAGGGTTTAATTCACCTAAAACCAAAAGTTTTGCTAAAGCCCATGTTTGAACCCAGGACTTCTCCAAGACCCCAAACACTCCAATATTGCTAACCCAACAGTACTAACATGCATTTGTGTCATTTTCTTGCTCTCAAGAATTTTAGGCTCTCCCAAGCCCAAGGCCCAATTCTTCTAGGCCCAAAATTTGGGGCGCTACACATGGTAAATTTGGTTGGCGATCGTGTAATTGGCTTTCAGGCCAAATTGAGTTAAGAGATAGCATGTTTCATTCACACAAATTGTGATTTATTGGATATGAGAAAAAGGAAAGATTGGCATAATTGCCTATCAAAATGATTATAGAAGTATGAAAAGATATGAGCTTTAACCAATTGAAGGATGTTAAAATATATGCTTGAAATGTGAATACCCATAATTAATGTGCATGTTTTTTATGAGGTTTAAAATGATTGGTTGATTGTGGTAACCTATTATACTGGAGAGATTACGGTTGTTAGGCTAATGTCAAAACATGTTAAATTATGCTTGCAAATTGATAGAGTAAACAATGTGACCGAATAAGTTATAACTGGGAGCTTTATAGCAATTTATATTTTCTTGTGTTTATATTGTTGGTCTTGGAAAATGATTGGTAAGAGTTGCTTATTATGTTCATACGGACTTACTAAGCTATATAGCTTCCCCCATTCCTTTCCTATGTTTTATAGTATCGTCAAGTTAGCTCGGGTTGGAGATCGCTGGAGATCCTATCATACTATCAAGCTATCATTTTGGTATTGATGAATTCAAGTATTTTGAGTTGATGGCATGCATAGGGACTTGTCCATTTTGTTATATGCGTCATATGATTTTAGCCAATGTAATAGCTTGTAATCGTCAAAGGCTCGTTTTGCTATTTGGCCATGTAAGTTGGCTTATATTGGCTAACATGGTAGTAAGCCTAAGTATATTCATATATGTGTCAATGTCTATGGTGATATGATCATGATATGCTTGGTGAATGTGAAATGTTTGGAAATGTGATTTATGGCATGATTGTGTAATTTTTGGAAATGTGACCTATTGATGAGACGAGGAATTTGAGTATAAATTGGAAACTAGAATGTAGTTGAATGAAGCCTAATGAATGTGAAATTTGTATGTTTGATTTAGGGCTTAATAAACGTAGTGAATATGTTAGACAAAGATATAAAATTGATATGCTTTAACCATGAATGTGGATGTTTTGGTTGCCTAAGTATGTATTTGTTGTGCCTTTGAATTAGGGTAAGTGTATGTGTGAATAAGGGTAACAAATGGCTTGGTAAACAGCCTTACTATTGTCCACACGGGTAGACACACAGTCGTGTGCCTAGGCCGTGTGTGACACACGGTTAGCCCCTTGGGCGTGTGATCCAGTCGTGTGTCCCCTACACCTAAATTGTTGCAAAACAGAATGCTCAGTATCGAGCAGCATGAGACACGGTCGTGTGTCTCAACCATGTGAAGGACACGACCCCGGAACATGGGCGTGTACCCTGGCCGTGTGTCTTCAATTTGTTCTTGGGTGACAAACAGAGAGTTACACGGGTTAGGGGCACGACCGTGTGTGACCACACGGGCATGTCCCAAGCCACGCGGGCTTGTGGCCCCTATTTCAGTAAAATTTTTCTAAGTGTTGTAAAATTTTCTGAAGTTCTCGGTTTAGTTTAGTCCCAAACCACTCCTAATGCATGTTTTGGGCCTCGTGGGCTCGTTTTAGGGACGATATGATTGATTGTTAAAAAGTTTTAATTTGGACGCAACTTTTATGACTCATAATTGTTTGATTTCTTGTGTTATAAGTCCGGTAATACCTCGAGCCCTATTCCGGCTTTGAATACAGGTAAAGGGTGCTACAGTTCCATTTGTGTCTGCATCATATGCAGGATCACAATCGATCATAAACAGGACGCTTACAAAGAGCTACAGTAGTGCGCAACACATGCAGGATCACTATCGATCAGAATGCTCGTAGGAACCATCTAACAGGAATGCTCGAGAAGGCTTTTAACAGGATGCTCATCCGAGCTATAATGTCCGCAACATATGCAGGACTATAATCAAAACGGGAAAATACTATATCCATCGGATTTCATTATTCAAACGGGACCTATCATTTATCGAACAATATCAAGAATGTGATTAATTTCATACATTAAACATTTAAGCAATTCACACAAATACAACATTCGATTCAAACATATTAATATATTTAATTAAGTTACACGAACTTACCTTAACACCTGTTCGTATACAGAAATCTACTAATCTGAAACTTTTTGTTTTTCTCGATTCATTCAGTACTAGGTCTATTTGGATCTATACAAGTAAATTTAACTCAATTTAATGAAATTCCAATTCAAATAAATTAAATTCATATTTTAGGCAAAAGTACCATTTTTGCCCCTATACTTTTAATGTAATAGCCTAAATTTCAGCGATGTTGGAAATAGTGGTTCGGGACCACCAAATCCGACAAATAAATTTGTAGATTATATTATTTAATATTTACGAGCCAAATGTAACTTTTAAAAGATTTTTTAAATAATAAATTGTGTTTTATAAAGATTTATTTGGTCAAGAAATTGAGAAAAAGAGGTATTGAGATCTCGGTGTTATAAAACGAGCTATAAATATTTTTATGAATATTCACGGAGTGTCAATAAGGTAGTATTAAAATTTCGTTAGAAAATTTTGACGTTCGGGTGGTTAATTAAATAAAAAGGACTAAATTGAAAAAGGTGTAAAAGTTGCTAGAAGGATTAAATAGCTCAATTGTCAAATGAGGTAGGACCTAAAGTGCAAATAAGCCTAAAGGAGATATTTTGGGCGGCAATAGCTGAGAAAAATCAGGAAATGGCCGAAATAAGGGCAAAATTGGAAAATTGCCAAAATTAGTTAAATAAAAATGGGACCAAATTGGAATATCTAGAATTCTCATCATTTTTCTTCATACTCATCAGCTGAAAAATAGCCATGGAAGAGGGTTCAAGCTGGTTTTCATACTTTAGCTTCATGTAAGTTTAATTCTTGCTTTCTCCTTGAAATTTCTAAGTTTTGGGACTTTTACAATTGGGTCCAACTTACTATGTCATTAGTTTTCGATTCCATGGCTAATTT
Organism: Gossypium australe; assembly: GCA_005393395.2. NCBI lineage: Eukaryota > Viridiplantae > Streptophyta > Magnoliopsida > Malvales > Malvaceae > Gossypium > Gossypium australe. The sequence goes on from CM016617.1 coordinate 67,047,664, forward strand.
TTAAAGTTGCCATGGATGAGTGCTGGAAGAATATGATGAATAAATATATAATTGAAGCTTTAATTTTGATATTTGATGATTTTATTAAATAAAATTGATGGAAATTGACTTTAGGACCTAACAGTGAAAGAGTTTGGAATTAAGGTCTAGTGCTAAAGTTTTGATTTCCAAGGGTTATGAAGTAGTTTAAAATGATAGAATAAAGTATTAATTGAGAAAAATTATCTCAATTGAGGGGTTAATTGAGCAAGGACTGAATTATATGAACTGTGAAATTTGGGGCAAAATGAAAATCAACATTTTGCACTAAAACAGTTTTAGACAGTAGCAGCAGTCTAACTTCAAAAAATCACCAAAAATTGTAGAAATCAAATTAGAGGATGAATAAAATATTAAATTAAATATTATTGAGTGTAGTTTCTTATAGAAGAAACGATGTAAGCAATGGAATTGTGAATCATGAGATATAATAAATTTTGCAAGACAAGGTCAGAATAATTTCGGGTTCCCTGTTCTAAATTTGGAAAGTCATAAAAAAATTGGAGGAAAATAATTATGGGTTATAATTTATATTCTTAAAATCCTTAATTAGTATATTTTCAAAAAAAAAAAACAAACGAAAATATTATCTAAATTTTGTACAATGAGATAATTAATTTTTAGTGAAGAGGGGTCAGAACTATCAGACAGTGGAACAGGGGTGACTTTAAAGAATAGACTGTACTTATTGGATAAACCAAAAATTCTGAAAATTTTGTGGTAAGAAGATATGTGAGTCTAGTTTCTGGGAAAATTAGCGGATCTTAATTTAGAGTTTTGTATATCAAGATAAAAATAATTTAGCGACTATGACACAGATGGACAGCTTGAATATCCATCTAAGTAACTAGTGAAAGTTATAGATAATGTTACTTACAAGTGTTTTATTTATACTACACTAAGGATGTGGATGGAGAGGAGTAGGAGGAAAAATATATGAATGACTTGTGTATAAATTGATCACATGCTCGATTGTAATCGATAAATGTTAAATTAGAAATGATATAATGTTTTATTTCGAATATTTACTATGAAATTGTGATTATCGTTATGATATAAAAAATTGAATTTGTAAGTTTGTATGTAAATAATACATCGTTTTTTTATTTATGTTTTAATATTTTGTTATATTATATGAGATATGGTTGAATATGGAGTAATTATTTGATGTAAATTATGAATTGTGATTGATTATGGATGAATTGGTAAAATGTTGAAAAGTGAGAATTCCCGGTTAAACCTTCGGAATGGAAAAGATACGAATGAGGTAGCTAGGTCACGTGTGTAGTACTAAGTGCAGGTTACTACGTGTACCAGACGGATAGGTCGCATGTGTAGTACTAAGTGCAGGCTACTATGCGTACCCGATAGCTTTGATCACTTGTGTGGTACTAAGTATAGGCCACTATGTGTACAAGAGAGCTAAGAGATGGTTTTAGGTCACGTGTGTAGTACTAAGTGCAGGCTACTGCGTGTACCAGACGGATAGGTTGCATGTGTAGTACTAAATGCAAGCTACTATGCGTACCCGATAGCTTCAATCACATGTGTGGTACTAAGTGTAGGCCACTATGTGTAAGCGATGGTTTTGGTCATATGTGTAGTACTAAGTGCAGGCTACTATGTGCACTAGATAGCTTCGGCTACAAGGGTGGTACTATGCACCAGATAGCTTCGGCTACAAGGGTGGTACTTTGTGCAGGCCACCGTGTATCTGTTATTATTCCGATGAGTTCAACAGGAAATTGACTAAGTGAAAATACATGTGATCATGTAACGACTAAGTGTAATTTAATATGACTATGTGATGAATAAGTGCAGGTATAAGTGTGAAAATTTATGAACAATGTGCTCGATATGTGATCAAACTTTGGTAAGATTGATACAAAGTAAGTGTTACATGGAATTATGTGATATAAGGAAATACGAGTTGATCAGACATGAACATAAAACTTGGTTGATGAATGAGTTCATTTGTGATTATATATTTATATACCTTGAGTGTATTATCCGTATGAATTGGTATTCTAAATTAGTTAATGAGAAAAGTTCTAATATGAAATAATCTGAATTCGAAATGAAATATTATGAAAACGTACTTGAAATACATTGGTATATCTTGTATATGTTATTTGAGTTCATAATGTGGAAAGTAAATATATGTGGAAATTTAAGATGATGATATCTGTACATGGAATCTATTGGTGGATACGTACATCCAAATTTATATGATAAATTTTAGTGAACATTGAAATTGGACTCAATAAGTGATTTGTCAATTTAAATTATGATTGGTAGGAAGAATTAGTGAGTTGCATGCTTATGAATTGCTACACGTATTTGTCTGAAATACGAGGATATGATGGCACTTGATACATGGAAATATGAGATTGTGATATATAAAAACATGGAATATGTTTGATAAATGTGTTTATTCATAACTATAGAACTATATATCTCAAGAGTACTATTTATGTAAAGATAATGTTCAAATGATTTGATGAGTAGAACTCAAATATGAAGTAGTTAGAAACCAAGACATATTGTTATGAAAATGTATATGAAATACAAAGGTATGATTATTATATGTGATATGAATACATAATGTGAAAAAGTATAGGTATAATAGGAATTTAATAAGAATTGAGCCTATATACGTTTCTTGTTATTTATATGAAGTGTACGACTAAGAAATGGTAATGAGTATAAGGTTTAGTTGAATATCTTAAATTGGTTCTTGACTGTATTAAAATGTTGGTAAAGATAAAGGATCAAGTCAGTGAGAAATATGGCTTGAAAAATAGACTAATTCTCATCCACACGGGTAGACACGGGCGTGTGTCTAAGCCGTGTGTGACAAGCGGTCTACCCCGTGGGCGTATGGTCCGGCTGTGTGTCCCCAGTCACACAGGTGTGTGACCCTTATATGCGAGAAAAATTTTAAAAGTCGCGAAAAATTTTCCCGAGGATCCGATTTAGTCTCGACCCGATCTTAATGCATGATTTGGACCTCGAAGGTCCTTTAAAGGAAGGTTTATAATTAGTCTTGGTATTTGAACAAAATGATTTCAAATTATCTGTAAGTGTTTTGTACTCCTTGGTAATGCCTCGTAACCCTGTTCCGATGAAGGATACGGGTTAGGGGTGTTACATTTAATTAATTCCAATTTCGTCCCTATGCTCGAAAATTGGAATTCATGCAATTTAATCCTTATTTCAAGCTTAACTGAATTTTACATGTCACAATAACAGCCCATGAATTTCACAAAAATCATAATTTTTCCATGGGTTTTACCATTTTTCAATTTAGTCCCTAAATCATAATTTCATAAAAATTCTCTTTGTAAAAGTTGTTTATGTATCAACAACCTTTCATTTTCTACCATAAATTTCAAAATTTCAGCATTTACATCCATGGCAAAATTTTTATACTTAGATATCTTTACAAATTAATCCCCAAAATAGATAGATTAAGCTATTAAGAACTCAAAAATAGAAAAATTACTAAAAACAGGACAAGATTACTTACCCAATTAAGCCAAGAAAGCTTGTTTTTTCTTTCCTAGGGTTTCCATGTATTTTTGGGGAAGAAGATGATAATAATAGTATGATATTTCTATTTAATTTAATTATCATCCATTAATTTTTCAACATTTCAATTTAGTCCTTTTCTTTTTCTAATTTTCCATGGATGATTCACCAAAAATATCTACTAACTCCATCTAATGGTCTAATTTCCATATAAGGACCTCAAGTTTTGAATTCCGTAGCTATTTAATCTTCTAGCTACTAGAATCTAACTTTTTCATTTTATGCAATTTGATCCTTTCTATAATTAATCATGAAATCGATAAAATTTCTTTATCAAAATTTTCATGCGTCTTTCCTATCGTAATGCAGACCATGCAATAATATTAAAATAAATTTTCTTTCTAACTCGGATTTGTGGTCCCAAAACCACTATTCTGATTTCACTGACAACGGGTTGTTACACCTGTAGGATTTTTAAAACGATCCTCAAGCGTTCGTTGTGTTCTGCTTTAGATTTTGAGTACACCAAAATGCCATCAATAAAGACTACGAAAATTTGGTCAATGAAAGGTTGAAACACACGGTTCATGAGATGCATTAATTTTGCTGGTGTGTTTGTTAAACTGAATGGTATGGCTAAAAAACTCGTAGAGCCCATAACGAGTTCTAAAGGTTTTTTTTGGTACATCTTCCTTTTTAACCCTCAGATGGTAATACTCCAACCTTAGATCTATTTTGGAAAACATAGTGGCACCTCTGAATTGATCAAATAATTCATCTATCCTTGGTAAAGGGTATTTATTTTTCACAGTTACCTTATTTAGTTGGCAGTAATCGACGCAAAGTCCAAGTGACCCATCCTTCTTTCTCACGAACAACACTAGTGCACCATATGGGGAAATATTTGGTTTGATGAATCCACTATGTAGTAACTCTTGAAATTGACACTAGTGCGGTTCCTGGCATCACCTCAATTTCAAACTCTAACTCGTGGTCCGAAGATAACCCTAGCAGCTCTTCAAGAAATTCACAAATGGTTCGAATGTCGTTTACTTTTGGTTCGGCACTCTTGACATCTTTGACATAGGCTAAGAACTATTGGCAACCTTTTGCGAACCAACTTTTCCACGACCATGGCTGAGATCATGTTTGACAAGTTATTCCTTCTGTTTCCTACCATGACAATTTCTTTGTCGCATTTGGTTTTTAGGTTGCCCTTTCAAGGCACAATCCAAGCTTACTTGGTGCTACACCAGCCAATATATTCCCAGAATTAGATCGAATTCCCCGAATGGTAATTCCATGAGATCAACGGGGAAATTTCCTCTTTCAACTCCAACGGACATCTTTTGAAAATTCTATCTACCCTAATTGTTTGTCCCAATGCACTTATTATTGTCATAACATTACTTGCTTTTTGTACTTTTTCAACCATATTCAACACCACATACGAATGAGTGGATCCTACATCGATTAAAGCAAAAAAAAGGCACATAATGGATAAGGAATGTCCATGTGATGACATTGGTGGAATCCTTATCCTCCTGTCTTTTTGGCGCATAAACCAATGTTGGTTGCCTCAGTTCTACCCAGTTCGCAACATGTGTTAGTGCTCTATGGCCTTGGTTTTTTTCATTTTGGCTGGGATCATGGTTTCCTTGTCTTTGGGTCTTATTTTGGCCCTAACATTGCAGTTGAGTGGGTTTATTCCAATGGGGACAATCGTTTATTTGGTGTTCTTTCGACCTACACTTTAAGACAAGCGCTGATCTGTTTCCAACATTCTCCTATGCGGTATTTCTCACAATACTAGCACTTTGGAGTACATTTGTCATAGGTCATGGGTTGTGGCGTAGCTCTTTTTGAAAGCCTGTGGTTCGAATTGTTTGAACCCAAATCTCTTTTGTTTGGAACTTTCTGCCTTTTTTCTCATTCCGTGCATTTGACTTCTTCTAAGACTTTGATATTTTCAACCAAATTTTTGAAATCTCTTTCTTGAATGAGTGCCACTTGTACTTTCAGGTCATATCTCAACCCTTCTTTAAACCTCACACTTTTATCTTCCTTCGTTCCTACCAATTCAAGAGTATAACGACTTAATCTTAAAATTCACCTTCATACTCCGAAACTAACATATCTCCTTGCTTTAGTTCGATGAACTCGTGTCTGCGGGCTTCAATATATCGAGGACTCACATACTTTTTCTGGAAAGCATCTTGGAAATAGCTCCAGAATTCTTTCTATCACTTCCATCCAGTACTCCACTATAGTGGGAGTTTTTTCGGCTACTCCTTTGAATAATTTGACCCCATTCGACTTAACTTTTTATGCGACTGTCTTTCCGTTTCCATTACATAAACCAATGACCCTTTAGAGAGCTCTCAACAAGGCTTGAGTCAAACATCATCTCCACCAGTTCCATCGTTGATTTCACATTCCCATATCTTCGTTCTCATGACCTTCGCCATCATTGGTGGTAGAATTTTCTACTAATTCCTAGGTTGGGCTTTCTCCTTTGAATAATTTCTCAACAATGGGCAGTTCAATGGGTACAACCCTATGCGGTCTACCCCTGCCACGTCTGCCTTGAATGCTCATAATGGTATTTAATGAAAATCTAAAATTTCAATTTTTTAGTTTGCACTATGTTTCTATCTAAGGTTTTTGTACCACTAGAAAGATTTCTGCAGTACTTGGCATCGAACTCCTTGGACTAGTTTTTAATAAAACCTATAAAAATATTTTTATTCATATGCATGGATACTCCTTCAAACTTCAAATCATGTTTAGAAAATCTAGGCTCTAATATCACTTAATGTAACACCCCCAACCCGACCTACAGGTTTTGGCTATGTAAAAGGCGTTAGATTGATCACCAAAGTGATCTTGTAAAGCCATTATTTTGCTTTAAGTTGGATTGTATAAAAATCGCTCTTCTGTTTTAAAGAGAAACATCCATTAATTAAACCGACTTTACTTAGAAATTCAATTTCAATATTATTAACGTGAAGTTTTGAAAAATGGTTAAAGTTAAAAATACATTTCAAAACTTAAAGTATTTGTAAAGTAGCAGAAATCATCATTAAGAATAATAGTTTTCTAAACCAAATAGCATGCAATTATCAAATTATTAACTAAGTATCATGCTTAGGTTTAAAAAGCTAAACAATCTCAAACGTAAGATATAAAAGCAAGAAATAATTAATAATTACAACCCTAAAAATGATTAAGGAAAATTTTAAAGGAACTTTAGAAAAATAAAAATAAAAATAAAAAGTTGCTAGTCCGAGTCCCTTGAATGTCATTTCATATAATTGTACAAACAATAAAGCATTACACATATAACAACATAGAAAATAAGCATGATGTAAGGAACATTCAGTAAATCAATTCATGAACAGGTTATGTTTATAATGCAACGCAATTTTAATTTTAAAATCCCACTAGTCCATCCTATCCATCCTCGAGCATAGCTCAACACTCCAAAACATATATCAATAACTAATCATCCTGGATTTCCTGGTGAAGATGGACGTTCACTTGTCATCTATGACAATGACTTTTACTACAATAACTTACCATCCGAATTGTACGATTTTTATGGATTTTTAAACTATCATCCCAGTTTATCCGATTTTGATGACATTGTTGCCTACTTCGTGCAGTATTGACTTACGATATGGGCTTAATTTGTCACTTTCTCCTAAGGAACTCCTCCATCCTCCATACCCAATTTCATATATTTATGCACATATACTCAGCATATCATGCTATTTATCACCAATCGATGCTATGATTGTCAAGCACATTCAATATTTCATACTATCATTTAATGGCATGTATTCATGCATTTATTCATATCAATTTCATATATATATATAATTTCTTCATGCAAACTAAAAACTTGTAATAGTATATTGATATTAGATTGCTTATCATGCTCATTCGATTAACACATGAAAATCAAGTTCACATATAGGGTTCACACATTTAGGGCTCGCACAGTTAGGGTTCGCACATCTAGAGTTCGCATAAATAACATATAGGTTTTGTATGTTAGAACATGTAGGGTTCGCATGGTAAATTGATAGGATCCGTGTATTTATCCAGATAGAGTTCACATGGCAAAGCAGATAGGGTCCGCATGTATATTCCTCCTAAGATTTGCATAGATATACTAAGAGATCACATATTAGATCATATAAGATTTTGCATATGGGTTCGCAATAGGGTTCGCATATATCTACTACAGTTCGCCTAATGGAGTTCGCATATATAACATTTTATAAAAGGGCTCGCACTAGGGCTCTCATTCATAAAGGTTTGCACATATAGGGGGTTCGTATACATGGGTTCGCATACAAGGGTTCGCATATAGGGGGTCCGCATATAGATTGCTTACTTTCTAATACTTCAACTAATCATACATAATGATTTAAGTTTAGATCCCGCACCTGATTTGAAGACACAAAAACCTTAATTTGGATAAAGAGATCGATGATCTACTAGGAGGTGAGGGACGATTTTGAAAACCATGAATTCTTTCGCTTGAAAATTGATTTGATAGTAGTGGAGAAAAGAAAGAACTTTGGGAGTTTTTTTTTTGTTGGAAAAATTCACTAGATATAAATTCTAGGTTTGAATAGATTAGCTATTTATAAAACTCTTTTTCCATAGTTGAAATAGGTTTTAGGAATTCATGTAGAACTAGGATTATTTTAATTTAAGGACCAAATTGAAATGAAAAATTGTTTTTGGGTTGGGCTAGCTTGAAAATTTGGCACTTTTATGGAGTTTAAATAAGAAAATAAAATATTTTGGCTGAAAGATGCACAAGGATTTTATCCCTATTTCTTTTAGTCCTATTTTTGGGATCTGACATTATTTCATCCCCAACAACTCGAAAAGACTAGATTCCACTTCCTTAATATAAATATTCATAAACAACACTTCAAGACATAGTAGACAATATCCAAACGTCAAAATCAAAAGAATAGCTTTCAATTATTTAATTCTTCTTATTCTCTTATACATAGTTCTAGTGAACTTAATTCTTATAAACAAATACCTCCTAGAGGTTTTATTTGTTTACTTTCCTTTTATCAATTGTAGATTTGGAGGGTTCTAATTGAGTCTTAAAAATTAAAAGGTTTTAATTGAGTCATAAGAACTACAGAGAATATTCTATCTTAATCTTAAGGAAAAAAAGGGATTGTAAATGCTATATTTTTTCCTTAAAATGTACATTTCATAGTGTAACTCCCCTTACCCGTATTCTATGCCGGAACTGAGTTCGAGGCGTTACTGTACTTTACTCACATGATCATACCACTTTAGGTTATCAAAAATCTTATTCCAAATTAAACTTTCCCATCCTCGTATCTAACCTCCTTGTAATAGGCCTACGAGGCCTTAAACATACCTCCGGAAGGTTTCAGAAAAGAATCGGAACTTTTACACACTTAGAAAAATTTTACCTAAACAGGGGTCACACGCCCGTGTGAAATGAGACACGCGCGTGTGGGCAGGCCGTGTGGTCACACACGCCCATGTCCCTCACCCATGGTCGATATGACTTATTTCACACGCTGAGCACATGCCCGTGTCTCTGGCCCGTGTCCCTCACACGGTCTCGACACGCCCGTGTTTCAGCCCGTGTGCCAAAACCTTGGCATTCTGTTTATGACATCATCACCTCACGAAGGTCACACGGCCAAGGCACACGCCCGTGTCCTTAGACCGTGTGTCGAATTAAATTCCACATTTAAAGTGCAGACTTCACACGGCCTGGGCACAAGCCCATGGCCAAGGCCGTGCCTCCCACACGGCTGAGACACATGGCCATGTCTCTGCCCGTGTGTTTACTACTGGGCATTCTGACTTTGTAAACCTAGCATGCAGGGGACGCACGATCGATTAACATGCCTATGGGGCTGACCGTGTGTTCGACACGGCTTAGACACACGCCCGTGTGTCTACCCGTGTGGACATAAAAAGGCTATATTCCAAGCCAAATGCCACTCTGCATGGTAAACATACTAACTCCAACTCATATTAGCATCATTCATGACCCAAAGGTACATCCAAAAGATCAATTCAAAGCATTCACATAAGTATAAACTTCATAAATTCATCTTCATTAAACATAAGAATTTTCCAAGTATTGGCCCAACTTTAATGACCATATACAAAATGACTTTAATAACATACATAGCCAACACTTTGGCTAACAATTACGACCTAACAAGATACCCAAGTCCTATACATGCCATACTCAAAATAATTCTAAATTGTTATACCAAAGTGATGTTGACAGTGTGATTTCCGAACTCCCGCGTCCCACGATTCCCGATTTATCTAGGCAATACTACAAGGAAAAAGGGAAATGAGAGGGGCAAGCACAAAGCTTAGTAAGTTTGCATGGAAATAAATAACAACAATAAGCTCATGATAAAATCCATTCATGGCATTAATTAACCATACACAAGGTTATAGGCTTCTTGCCATACTTACTCACACTCGGCCTTATTAAGGACATACCATGCCACATGTCGTAAATATTTCTTCGTGAATCATTCACGAGTACCTGTATTCAGTCATTCACATGACTTTAGTACTAATCTCATTTCTATTTCCAAGCTTATCTATCTATCCCATTAATCACTAGGGATACTCAAGGACGCATATTCATCGTCATTAATATAAGTACGAAGCCAATGCCACACCCCAGATGTGGTCTTACATGGGGTCACCTCTGAGTGCCAATGCCATATCCCGGATATGGTCTTATACGGGATCTCACATCAAGTGTCGATGCCATATCCTGGATATGGTCTTATACGATTCTCATATTCAATACCGAAGTCATATCCCAAATATGGTCTTATACGGGATCTCAATTTGATGTCGAGGCCATGTCCCGGACATGGTCTTATACGGAACATTATCCATTTCATGTCTCGGTGATAGCATTTTTGCATTCATTATAGTCCAATAGGACTTTAACATCTCAACTTTCTCAATTTAGTAGAACATCATTTATCAATATAATACCAAATATTCTCAAAAGTGCTAACATAACTTTGAATTTATCACATACAAACTTACCTCGATTTCAAAATAAGCTAGATCATCGATCTAGTCCGAGACTTTATTCTTTCCCCGATCGAGGTGGATTCTTGGTTCTTCTTGCTTTATAATAGCAAATTAGCTTGTTTCAATCATCACATTAATAAAAGCAATTTAATAATCATGCTTTGGCAAAATTACTATTTGCCCCTTAAACTTTGGCAAAATGACCATTTTACCCCTAGGCTTGGAAATTTATTCTAATCAAATTTCTATCTTCAACAAGCCTAGGTGAACATTTATTTCTCTTATGGCTATCATCAAAACCCAACATTTCACACATTTACAACAATTTTTATAACCTTTCCAACAAGGTCCTTTTAGGTGTTTTCATGACAACACCTTTCACAAAAGTTGCTCATCTAACAACTAAGACTCAATTTCTTCCATAAAAATGTAGCTAATAACAATGAAATCTCTCATGGAAAAACTCTACACTTTTCACCATATTGCAAATTAGTCCCCTCATTTGAAAGCTTAAGCTCCAGGGGTCCTAAAAGTATAACTATCTTCAAGAAAATCATTAAAATCACTTACTTGAATGGAGAAGAGCTTGCTAAAATTTTGAGCTTTCAAAAACCCCTATTTGCTTGCTATTTTCGGTGGAGAAAGATGAAGAGAAAAGATGGATATCATCTTTTCTTTATTTTATTCTATTTATCAATTAGTCAACAACTATTACCAACCTTGACCAATTCATCAATTCTTGTCTCCTATGATCTACTATGGCCGGCCAACCATATACAAAGGGACTAATTGCCTTTTAAAGAACTCCTATTAACATTCTATGGCTATTTGGCACCTTTAGCTTATAAAATGGAACTTTCACACTTTATGGGATTTAGTCTTTTTTTCGCGATTAAGTAAGAAATCGATAAAATTAAAGCACCAAAATTTTTATACACTTATACCATCACACTATAACTCATAAAATATCATGGAAATAATTTTATCTAATCTCGGATTAGTGATCCCAAGATCACTGTTCCGACTAACCCCTAAATCGGGTTGTTACACATAGTATTAAATTGAAAAATCAATGATTGAAATATACTAAAATAGTGTAGATAGGCAATTGAGGTGACAACAAAGGTATTGAGATATATATATATTTTAAAAATTAAGTGAAGAAAAATGTAATTTTTTTTTAAAAAAAAAATTAAGCATTGCCAAATAATTTGTATTTTGATAATATCATGTAACATTTAATAGCAGTTGTTACGTTACCATGTATTTCAATCATTGGTGGCTGACGATTAGGTGATTAAAAATTTTGATGTTATTAATTTGATGCTCAAATTAATTATTCATAGAGTTAGATGGCTAAATCAAACCTCAGTGATGATTTGTATATTTCTTTTTGTTGTTATAAATTATATACTATTAATTTATCAATAGTTAAATATTAATATTATTCATGGTCCACTATCATTTCACTAACATTATTTGTGAATTAATATGTAAGTTCTTAGCTCGATGGATATTATTGCTATTATAACAATTTAAATTACGTGAATTCAAATGTTCTCCGTTTTGGGGATTGGGTACAGTAGTTGGTGTTACAGTGGAAAGATGACAGCTTAGAAGAAAAACAAATGGAAGTATCAAGGTTGAGTGGCGGGGAGTCTGATGAGAACATGTGCTCAGGCTTGTGCCTACATTCGAAATCAAGATGAACAAAGGCTCGTTCCACTTCTTGGAGTAGTTCAATCTTTATCTGCAGTGATTCCCCAATCGCATGGGCCTCTTTCAATGGCAAGTCCTCTGGCAGTTCAATATCAACCTGGTTTTTGTACAACTAAAATATCAAAATGTTGTATTACTAGTGTGATATCGGATAGCAAATTTGCTTAGATACCATTCAAATATGTGGAGAATGAACCAGATAAGCAAAGCAAATAGATGTACATAAGCAGCATTCCGATGAACAAACCTCAACGAAGAATAAGACGCCGAAGGTATATGCACGAACAGTATCAACTCTTTTGATCTGAGGATGGTGCCTTAAGACAAGATACGTAAGTTTCTGCAATACTTCAGGGGGAGCAGATTGTCCAACCAAGGAAACTATAAGAAAAGAAGCAAGTGTGGTTATGTACCCTATTGGACTCTCCAACTTACAAGCTAACTTTTGATGTTTTTTTTTTTGTCCATTGTTAACTTTTGAAGTTAGGTTTCCTTGAGTATTCTAAAACCCAAATCAGATTCAAATTAAGATCAAATTTACACAGTGAATGTGTCTCTCAAAGATTGAGAAAGAGAAGCAAAAGATTGAACCTGCATTTTCCAGCACAGTTCCAGACCAATTTGTAATTGTATAGAGTGCAAGGATGATAGCACCTGCAGGGTCAATCCACCAGTAAAATTTATCACCAAGAACAGCAGCAATCAAACCAACTAGATTTGTCACCACATCAAAATAATGGTCCTGCCAAATTCCAATCATCGTCAACAAAAGGAGTTTAAAACCCTACAGTACCTATCAGAAATGGTGGGAAAAATTAACCTTAGCATAGACACGGACGATTTTGCACCCTGAGCTTCTACAGTAAAACCATAGGACAATTTTCACTGCAGATGCTGCCAGCATGATCGTATAAAGCCATACCAGTTGCTGTGAAGTCATTTTTTCAGACGGTTTGTCTTGGATCAATTGTTCTACAGCTTCAATTAGCACCTGGAATCCTGTAATATAGTTGGAAGGACTACGTGTCAGAATACAAGCGCCCCACATAAGTATGTTCAACTTTTGAAGCCTTTTCCGGTAACTCATGTTTGGAAAATAATGAGGAGTCAAAGAGCCGGAATTTCAGCATGGTATAACTAAGCTTCATGAATGTTCACAAAAACATGGGACAAACCTCAACAACTGACTCTTTTAAGGTAAATATGAAGGACATGGCACAAGAACCAGAAAAACATACCAAGAGTAGCCATGACAGCAGCAAAGATGATGATGCCAACGGGCTGCACTCGTAGTTTTCCGATAGGATACTTATAGATATTTATGGTTTTCATTGACAAGTTTGTGAACCATAGTATACCCCCTGCTAAAAGATCTAGCAAAGAATCTAGTCTTGATGCAGCAACGGCTAGGGAACCACTTTTGATGGTTGCATATATCTGTAGGTGCATATAATTTGTTAAAGGCTGTTGAAGGCATAAAAATTAAATACCCTAACTGGTTAAAAAACAAACAAATTTATGTTACTCAGATTTGTGTGCAAGTGTTACGAAAATGTATCTGACATGAGTATGATCTTTATGGATTTTTTTTCATCTATTTTGAGAGTCCTTGTCGGATCATATGGCTGAAAATGTGTCGGACACATAGAAATGATGAATCGGAGCCATGTAAGAACACATCCATAGATAACCTTTTGAATCGTGTCTGTCACAAAACATTATCATATTTATTATGAACATAACATAACAGAGCAGTATATTCTGCTGAATAGACAGACCTGAACTATTAAACGACCAATAAGCCATGTTTTGGAGGCTGGAACACTGATATGAACAAATAAAGCTAAATCCAGAAAACATCACTGGTTGCACATTGTGTTCCTAAATTCTACAAGAAATGGGAAAGGTTTATCACCTTAAACACAAGCAAAAAAGCATTTGCCCAGTTTGAAATGTTCATTGCTCTTTCATGTTGGGCTTGTTCTTCACGATCTTGTGCTTCATCAATGGCATTAGGTGATTTCAGGGAGTCAACTTCCTCAAAAGATCTCAACATAGCAAATTGTTTCTCAAAGTATTCCTTTTCACCTTAAAAAGAAAACAGCAGTAAAGGATCAATACATTCATGTTTAGGGTTATCAAGTATTTGAAACCTACGGCCAATTGTTAATAGAGAGACCCAACTTGAATATAAGGTCATATACAATTTAAGATTTAATTGATGTAGGAATAAATAAATCTTATCATATGTACTTGGATTTTGATATTAAGCATTCAACCAAAAATCAATTGACTTGAGAATAAGCCATTAACAATTGAAGAATTAACCGATAAATGATAACCCCACTTCAACAAAGTCTTCGTCCGTTACGATTCCCATCCATTTTACAAGAATTCTGCTGCAGTTTAGAAAAAATATATATATGTTAAGCACCCATATATCTGGATCTCACCAAAGTATTAACATATTTAGTGCTGAGTCCATTTAGACCTGACCTCCATTGAAGCTTTTAGCATGAACCACCTTTAAATATTCTGCATAAAATAACTTTCAACAGCTTATGATTATGAAATTGGTTTGCACCAACCATAGTCTAGCTTTCTTGTTTTGGTCTGTAAAAGAGAGTGGCCTAGAAACTGTCAAAGTGTAAATAGGCATCAAACATGTTGACTTTGAAATTAGTTTAATCATTGCCTTGGTTTCATTACTACGTAGCCCAGCCGAACATGTACAACACTCACACCTACCTAATATGGCAACATTTATGAGAAGCAGAAAAGAAATTGGGATAATTCTATAAAGAAAATGGAGGTACCTTCAATCAAGCAAGTGGTTTTAGAAAGGTTGATATGAAACGGAATCTCGGGATCAAGCCCGGACCGTACTTTATCAGGCAATTTGGAGAAGAATTCATGCTTGAGGGCATTAACTGACTTACTATATTCAATTTTCGCATTCTTGATGTGCTGTTCTCCTTCAGTTGACAACAATGGAGTTCTCACGTTGTTCATGTTTAGCACTTATGATTAAACGATAGCTAATAAGTTCAAAAAAAAAAAGTTTCTATAGAGGCAGAAAAAGACCGAACACATCACAACAAGAAACAAGAAAGAACAAACAACAAACACATCTACAACGGTTACCGATGAATCATGAAAATGGGAGACAAGAGAAGTTATTGATTCTGGGCAAATCAGAGTCACCTAGAATTCATAAACAACTTTTTCACGACAATTTGACAAATCTGAGACTTAAAAACAACCACCCCAGAAAACTTAGATCGCTAGAGATAACAAGAAAAACGAAGCATGTATGTATGTATACACAATGCAGATTATTTTATGGATAATGTCATGTGATAGGATATAGGATATGATTAAATAAGAAGTTTTGGTTTGGTTTTTGGAGCATATCTAAATCTGACATCTCAATTCTCGACAGCTGTCATATGGAATTCCGTCACCATTCTCACATTTAAAGAGAGAAGCTTAGCATAGCATGCTTTGATCATCGTCCCTTTGCAAGTGACAAATCTTTCCTTCCAGGTGCGATGTTTAGATGCTATCAAGTTATCAGCACTGCAGTATGACTACAAGATTCGCGTTTTTTTCCTCTTTTTGGATTGGATTTTGGGTACAATTTTTATATTCTCGCAAATCTCATTGCAATTTATGATTAATTCCATTAAACATCCATCAAATTTTATGTTGATTCCTAAAGTTCAAATCATTGAAGTTGAGTATTAAATATATTTTCCATAATTATAATAATCTATATTTTATGTATATATTTATTTTTAAAATAGTAAAAATTTATTTAGCCGATTTTTTAGCTTGGATCAACTGATTTGTATTGGTTTGCAAGTCAACCAGTTCAACCTCTATCTTCAAATCAATTCTTTATTCAACCAGTCGATCTAATCCGATTCTAAAAACATTAGTTTTGATCATTGAAAAAACTTTTTCGATTCCGTCAAATTGAACAAGTAGGCAGCGAAGTTTGAAAACAAGATTAATCGCTAACATTTCTACCACTAGAGCGCCAATTTCTAATATTGTTAGCATTGTGAAACATTATAAAGCATGGAGAAAAATTTTAAACAAAAAAAAAAATAGAAAGAGAAAGAGAAAAATAATGTAAAAGAAAATAAAAAATTATATTTTAAAGTTTATATGAGGTGACAATCTATTTTTGGGTAGCATTTTTTAGAAAATATATAACAATTTGAAGTAAAATTAGTTACACAAGAATAAAAAAATTATCACTTATGACCAAAAAAAAGTTTAGGTATCTATTTTGAAAAAGAAAAAACCGTACTGTTTAAGGGTGTTTTAGATAAATAATCCAAAAAAAATTATGAACATAACCCTATTACTAGGTGTCTCCACTCCCCATGGCGGCACCACCCAAAAAGCAGTCAAATCATTGCTTCATGATTATAAAAATGATAAGATGAAAAAAAAAAAAGTAATTCTTTTTTGTGTCGTCACTTCCCAAGACGGCACCCATATAATTTTTTTTATATTTTCAAGCATATTTCAACAGTTAAACGAAAAAAAAAGATATATTATTATTATTATTTGTACCGCCTCCTTTAATGGAGGCACCAAATTGGATTAAAAAAATTTTTTTTTGGTGCTGCCTCTTTTAATCGAAGCACCAATATGTGTAAAAAAAAAAAAATTTCTCCCCGATGATTACATGAGATGTGGCGGTACCAGTATTATTTTTGGAATTTTTTGGTGCTGCCACTTCACATGGTGTGTTTAAAATAGTTTAAATTTTTTCCCTTAGTTTCTACTATAAATGTGGCAGCACCAGCAATTATATATACCCTCAGCCTCAACTTAACTCAAGTAGAGGTCTTAATATTTTCTTTTATGCTGAAAAAAAAAAGTGTTATATTGAAGTAATGGGAGATATTTATTATTATGATGTTCCTTAACGAAAAAACTGTTTCGTCATGACTGTTATATATAAACGGCACATAAAATATGTCGTTTTTAGAGTAGTAGTTACGCGTTTAAGAGTTTTTGTTGGTAATGGTTAAGCGGTTAATAGTTTATCCCCTATCAAAATATGTCATTTAACACTAAGGGAGATGGGGGTT
Organism: Gossypium australe; assembly: GCA_005393395.2. Lineage (NCBI taxonomy): Eukaryota > Viridiplantae > Streptophyta > Magnoliopsida > Malvales > Malvaceae > Gossypium > Gossypium australe. The sequence goes on from CM016617.1 coordinate 67,065,159, forward strand.
TTAATTGGTAGTGGTTACGCGATCAAGAGTTCCTGTTGGCAGTGGTTACGCAGTCACGACCGCAAATTGGTTATGTTGTCAAGGTAGAAGCGTTGGCGTGAAAAGTACTCTCAGGCAGGGGAAATGCCGACGGAATGTGGTACCCAAAGAGCAACCAACGATGAATACCATTGAGTTCCTGATTGACCTAATTCAAGCAGAAGTTTATGGAATCGAGCAAAATATTGATTTTACTAAATTATCAAAACTCTATAATTTGCTAGATTAACAACTCTATAATGTGATTATTTCAATTGAAATTTTATTGTTATTGTAATATTTGAAATGTTATTGTGTTAAGTAATATTTAATTTGTTAATTATGTATATAAAATACGATTAGTGGGAGGAAAAAATATTTAGATGATGAGAAAAATAAATTTATTATTCCATATAATCTAATACATAAATAAAAATATGTTTGCTTTTACAATTACTTTTTTTTTGCTTTAAAAAAATGTAAGATTTCATTTAATCGGGTGAAAAATAGTAAAAAAAAAGAACCAGGGGAATTTTTTTTTTCCGTTTTTGGTGACACCACATGAAGTGGCGAGACAAAAAAAAATCGAAAAATAATACTAGTACCTTCACATCTCATGTAGTCACACCAATAATAATAATAATAATAATATATTTTATTTTTTTATTTAATTGTAGAGACAAGTGTAAAAGTATAAAAAAATTATACGGGTGTCGCTTTGGGAAGTGGCGGCACAAGAAAATTAATTTTTTTGTCCTATCATTTTTGTACTCATAAAGCAATGATTGAGCTTAAGTAGTGTCACATTGGGAAGTGGAGGCATCCATTATTACTGAAAAAACTAGATTATTTTCCAAATAATTTAATACTAGAGTTATTTTCATTTTTAGGTTATTTATTTAAAAACCACATTATTTATGCTAAATTACCAGAAAATACCATTTTTTTACAAAATTTACAGAAAAGGACATGTTTGCCAATTATTTATCGGAAAGGGTCATTTCCTCTGAAAATGCGTCCACGTCAGCGCGATTTCAGGGGATGCAGCAGGAAAACGCGTCCCTGAGGGAGCGCTTTCTGCCACATCAGCAGAAATCGTGTCATTGAGGGCGCGCTTTGCTGATGTGGCAAAAACGCTCCCTCAGGGACGCGTTTTTGCCCCTACCCCCTCCCCTCATAGGGTTTTCAGCTGTTTTTAGGGTTAGTGTATGGTTTTTATGGTTTTAGGGCTAGGGTTTAGGGTTTTTTAGGGTCTTAGGGTTTAGGGTTTTTAGGGTCTTAGGGTTTAGGGTTTTTAGGGTCTTAGGGTTTAGGGTTTTAGGGGAAAATTAATGAACTAAAGTTTAGGGTTAATTAATTAAAATAATTTTAGGTTTATGGTTTTAGGAAAAATATATCAGCAATATAAAAATTATTTATTTTTTTTACAATAGTATCTGGTAAAATAATTTTGAGAATACGTTTCTGAACACATAGTGACCAAAACGCTTCAAGCAGAATGCACTGTTAGCAAGAGTACTGAAAAAAGCTCCCACGTGGACGCTCTTTTGCTACAGAAGTCTCTGGCAAAATAATTTTGAGAAGACGTTTCTGAACAAATAGTGACCAAAATGCTTCAAGCAGGATGCACTGTCAGCAAGAGTACTGAAAAAAGCTCCCACGTGGACGCTCTTTTGCTACAGTAGTTCCTAATTGTCCTTAGACTATAAATGAGCCAAATATCATTCTCAGGTTGCATAATAGAAATTGAGGCAAAAGTAAAATAGAAACTGAAGATGAGTGAACGTATGGTGCTATTATTTACTATGATGGTAAGGTTTGTGACACAGAAAATGGTGTTATTTTTTTATCGGAGACCACAACGCGACTGGTTTTTAACCAGAACTTCGCAAAAGAATTAGGTGTAAAATCTTCCGAATAACGCCAATTAAATTTTAGTCTATTAAGTATAGATTTTGTGCTTCGGTTGATCCCGTGAGATATGACTCATTTGACATCAAAGGTCCTCGGAGCTTGGAGGCAATGGTTGTAACACCCCAAACCCGGCCTAAATGTCACGACCGGATCTGGTATGTCACAGGGAAAGGTTGTTTAAAAGAAACTTCGCGACTGCTTAAAAATCCCGAGTCTTACTATTTATAAGTTGAAAACCGTTTGCTAGTGTTTTGGGAAAAAGGTTGTTTACAATTTTAGAAAAAAAACTGCGTATTAAGCGTTTCATAAAATATAATAATCGCAATAACTCACAACCCAAATCATAAAATCCCGAAGGCCTTATTACATAACAAAAACCCAGAATTAAAGTAAGTTTGAAATAAAGAAGACGAATTCACAAGAAAAACATTGCATGGCCACCTCAAGTCCACCTCGGCTCCAAATCCGTGGTCTAGCGATTACCTGCAAAATTAAGCAAAGGGGTGAGTCACCGAGACTCAGTGTGTAAATCCCCGAATAACACAAACTGGGCCTTAGCCCATTCAATACAGCACATGTCATATGTATGCAATGCAACCCAGTCCAACCTAGTTTTCCATCCTCTACACACTAGAATCATCCAAACACCCGTGGCATTATGCCACTGTGGTTCTTGACCACCGTGGTCCTAGACAACTCTTGACAAAGTCACTAAAATATATAATCGTAGGGCCAACCCACCGTGGTCTCAGACCACCGTGACAATCTCTGATAAATTACGCATACGTGGGGCCAAACCACTGTGGTACTTGACCACCAAGATAAGTCACTAATTAGAATATTCGTGGTTTCAACCACCGTGGTACTTAGACCACTCGTGACCATAGTCACTCGTGACCGTAGTCACTCGTGACAATAGTCACTGATTCTCCCTCCTTTCATTCAATCCCGAGCCCATGCTCTTTACATTGTGCACAGTATGTATGCAGCTTATCTCACAGTGTATAACAGATCATATACATGCATAATCATCAAAATATACATACTTGCAAATTAACAACAATATCAATATCGAGAACTTACCCGGCGTCTTCAACCTTACCCACAAGGGTATTTTGCCTAACACATTAGTTATTTCGACTTTCAGCCTTTACAGTTAATAACACAATTAACAGAGAAGGTGTGTGAGTAATACACACAATCATGCTAATCAACTCCTAAAGGGCATAACAGTAATTTTACCCACCAAGGGTATTTCGATAATTTACCCTTCCAAGGGTATTTTCGTAATTCTGCATCTAATGACCTTTCCGAAGGCATAATATCGCCCCTAGCGACTCGGCTCTCATTTCCGATCGTTACCGGACTATTGGGCCTAAAACCCGATTTCGGCCCATTCGGGCCCACACGCTCGTGTGGCCCACCTAGCACAAATCTAGCCACGTATATGAGATTCACCTAGTCTAGTCCAATATAGGCTACACAATCACACCATTTACTCATATGGGCCCACTTCGGCCCATCGTGGCCCAAGCAGCCACAACCCACAAGAATACTACTGATGGCCTCAACTATTGCGTCGAAGCCCCCACACATGTGGTCGCACGCTCGTGTGGCTACCATCACCGTGTGACTGGCATTTCGAAATTTGCCGCTCTACAGCTAGAGTAGAGAGAATACACACCTGATAGGGATTCGAACCCAGGCTCCCTTGTGTTTAAATCCAACTCAAACTCTTGCCGTCCAATTCGCAAAATAAATACTCCATTACTTTTCATGAGATTCGAACCCAGGCTCCCTTGTAGCATAATCCACGCCGCTAACCACTTGGCCACAAGCTCCTCTTGTGTCTTAAACTATGCGCAACTAAATATAAATCTATAGCCAAACTCTAAAGTCCATGTAAAAAGAAAAACAAAATGCAAGAGCCAAGACTTGAACCTTGGACCTCCTTCCTTTCTTGTGGCGTCACCCCCTTGTCTCTTATGTGGCGTCACTTTGCCACTACACCACACACTCCACTTGTGTCATTTTTCTCCACATTTTATTCTTAAAGCCTACCTACTAACTCTCAGGGTTTTATTCACCTAAAACCAAAATTTCCCTAAAGCCAAAGTTTGATCCCGGGACTTCATAGAAGCCCTCTAACCGTCCAAAATCACTCACCTAATAAGTCCAACTTGCACTAAAGCCATTCTCTTGTTCTCCAAAAATTTTAAACACTACTACTCCCAAGGCCCATTGGGCCCAATCCTACTAGGCCCAATTCCTGGATGTTACAATGGTGGAGACTTATCTTGCCAGTGGATCACCCTATCTTGATGTATATGTTAAATTTTCATCGCCAAGTGATCTTCCTTTGACTTCAACATCTACTGCTGTTCGAGGGGAATACACGACCCCAAGCTGACATTCTGTTAGTGGGAGGCAGAATACGGAAGCGCCCGTGTAACACCCCTAACCCGTATCAGTCGTCGTAATGGATTACAAGGCATTACTAGAAAAACATTTAACTGTCATACATTCAATAGATCATTATTATCATATTCAAAGGAAAACATTAATTTTACAATATAAAATATCAAAACCAAAAATAAACATGATAATATCATTTTTCTTACAAGCATCATTATTACAAACTAAATAGTTACCACATCTCACATGATAATCTATTTTTGATCTCAATAACTGATTACATTCATTTTAATATTTAATATATCCCATACATATCATATAATAATAAAATACATAAAATCACACCTAAGCACCAACTATTTAAACAAATTATACTACTATCATTACCGAACTTTAATAACTATGTCTGTTACACGAAAGATCATACCATAAAAAAAAAACATATAAATTTACTTTAACTAAGTTTAGTCAAATATATCCATGCAATGAACAACCTATCCTATATATATATATCACGAATAATAAAATCAATAATATCTAACACATAAGATCCAAATATTACTTTATTAACCAAGACAAACACATAATCATAAATTTCCAAAAATATCACACATATATAAACCAAAACCAAAAGTGCATAAATATATACATCATCACTAGCCATTTTCGCATGGCTTATACATAACTATAGTTTATCACATCAAAACACCATTCAGCCTATACATGCCATAATTCAAGTTTGAATATTTAAATACCAAAAGCAGTCGATAGTGTGGTGATCTTTGCTGACGATCCCCGAGCCTGTAACTGAACTCCAAAATCTATAAACAGAATAAACATAAAACACAGAGTAAGCTAACATAGCTTAGTAAGCCTTAAGTAATTATAACTCAATAATATAAACAACTCTTAAAATTTAAACTGAATCAAATTACTATTTCAATGCCATATTTAATCTCAGCTTAAACATTCCATAATAATATGTATTTATCACGACTTCCACCTTGGCTGAATACTCAATAAGTAAAATCTCTCAAGTTTTTACTCAACTATTAAAGTAACATATCATTACACATTCGACATACTTTTACTCATTTACATAAGTTCAAAAGACAAGAAATAACTTCATATATCTACCTCTCTTATTTGGCTAATTACATAATATCATACCTAACACCACATATTATACATTACCTATAAAGCCGAATGTATATGAAACACCCCAAACCCGGCCCACGAGCCTCGACCAGATCTGGTATGTTCCTCGAGTAAAACGGCTCAAAAACTATTGGTTACTCTGAAAAACTTGGATGTTTTGAATAAAATTTTACTTTGTGTTGGGTTCGAATTGAAAAGTCTAAGTTTTATTAAAGCTTTAATTTCGTACTTGAAAAATCATAAATTAGAAGTATTGCCGAATTTGTGATAAGTTATCAAAACATTTAGAATTTATTTATTTTTTGAAAATATTACTTAAATGTTAATTTGATAAAAATTGTATCATACTGAAATAAATAACATGCATGCATAAACAGTTTCTACTAGTGGCCTTATTACATCAAAAACAAAACCCAAAATAAATTTAAAGTACTTAAAATAAAAAGTCCAAATAAATTAATCTCGTGCTGAGCATGGCCACCACTAAGCTCCTGCCGACCCGGTCCATTACTGAGCGTCACCTGAAAAATATCCCACAAGGGGTGAGTCAAACATACTCAATGTGTACAACCAACACTAAGTCCCAACAGTTATGGCATATCAAATCATACATATTCATATAGCACATATAGATAATGATGCATTCCCGGACCCAAACCTAGATACCATCCTCTACACATCACCCGTACCAACCATCACACCGTGGGGACTACTAAGTCGACCCTCCATCCGCTACACACCATCGAAGGCAGTCGCTGCAGACGACGTGCTCATCGCCCTTATAAATATTGTGGCATAGCCACCAGATGATAATACGTGACATAAGTCACCACATTCAGATATTTGTGACATAAGTCACCACATTCAGATATCGTGGTAAAGACCACCAGATCACCTCCCCTTAATATATCACCCATATGCCCCATGTCATATAATCATGCAATAACATGCCTCATTCTATATTTACATTCTTATAGTTTCACATAGGTGCCGTAACAGATCATATCATACTCATAGTAGGAGTAAGTAAACGTACCTGAGTACTTTGTACCATTGCATGGTACTTTAGCCATAATTTCCACATTCTTATTAACACATATAATAAATTAAAGTCGTAAATCTATTTAGTGTGGGGTACACACCTGATTCACTTAGCGAGTTCACTGAGATCCCGAAAAATCCCGATCTAAGCTTTAGATCTTTAATCCCTACATTCGGCCAACACTACATACTTTAGCTAAAGGCCATTCGGCCAAATAATCAAATCCCGAAGGATTCATCGCAACCAGAGTTTTACCTTGCTGCCGATTTGATTGCTAATCAAATCCCGAAAACTTTGTGATGACTCTTCTTGCAATCGGCTAGACACTTAATCATTGAACTAGTTAGTTTTCGGCTTTCAAACAATTAGGAAACAGATCTAATCACCAAATATGGCCTTGGCCGAAAGTACATATGTACTTACCTTGTGGATCTAAATCCCGAAATCCTTGTATACCACTGTCGACTGGCCCTAAATAACCATAGTCAGATTCGGCTAACATAATAATCAATATGGCCGAATATGCACATTCACTTACCTTCCAAATCTCAAATCCCGGAATTAATCTCTTGTCTTGAAGATGTCAAAATACCTATAGGTACATGTTAGATCAATTTCTAACATTTAATCATAACAACTGGCCCTTGGCCGAATATTATACATGCCTTACCTTAGATATTGAAATCCCGAAATCTCCTTATAGTCGACTAGAGACAGATCCCGAAAGAATCCTTCATAGTTTCGGCCAAAGACATTAATAGGGTTAGATTCCTAGTTTTCGACAAGCCTAAAAGAAAAAGAATGGAAACCGAATGACATTCAGTCTTACCCTTAATGCTGTAGTCGACTGTACCTTCACTTTAATCCACAGAGATTCGGCTTTGAGGCTTAGAGAATAGTCGGCTATGAGTCACTTGTGTATTTGGCTTTAACAAGAATGAAAAAAGAGGGATATGAGCTTAAGGAGAATCGGCAATGGCTATCAAATAGAGATAAAATCTTTGGCTTGTGAAAGAAAAGGAAAGAAGAAGAAAAGTAAAGGTTTTGTGAGAGAAAAGAGAAATTGAAAGAGAGGCCAAAAGTGTTTAATGAAATTCGGCTATCCCCCTTTACTAGTTTAGCCGAAACTCTCCTCAAAAGGGTCCCTTGGCCGGCCACACACATCCCCTTATCAGCTTCCACATTTTTCTCCTATTTCCTCTCTTTTATCCCTTAAAAATAATCTAAAATAAATAATTCTTTATCTACTACCTTAGCCGAACTTAAAAAGGAATTAATCCACATCCAAAGCTCATCCATCAAGTCTCCCCATACCGTCCATCACTGCTTCCCTTGGCTGCAAAATAAAACTCCCCTTTTGCTTCCCCTGTGATTCGAACCTAGGCCCTTACCCCTTGCATATGGCGTCACACACTAAGGCCCTAAGTGGCGCCAAGCCACTTAGACAAGCCCATCTTTGTGTCTAATTTTCCCTATTAATTCTCTAAAGACCACATTGCTTAGCTTCCTCTTTTAGATTTAAAATCTAATAATTTTTAAAGCCCTTACCTACACTCTAAGGTTCACAGAATTCACAAAACACATTCATAACATACAAAGGCATGCCACTTCCTATTATTTGGTATTAATGCATAAGCTATAATCCAGGATATTACAGTATATGATCACACATATGCACACAGTGAAGAATCATTTCTTTTGAATTCAATATATTTAATTATAGGTCCGAATTCTCATAGTAAACTCATATATACTTATCATTAATATTATTCATGATTTAACATAAAATTTCAAAATATTTACTTACCTCATTTTTCATAAATATCAAGATAATACATACCTGTCCATTTAGCTTGAAAAAAAATACTCAAATACCACATTAGTATAAATCTTTAAAACACAAACTTATATATCTTTCACCAGATGCTAGGCTTATAGCCCGTTATATCACACCGGCGCCATGCCTGCTAGACTTATAGTCTGATAAAACTCACTAGCACCATTCATGCTAGGCTTATAGCCCGAAATATCACAAATACATAATCGATTTAAGGACATAAATCACATATACTAAGTCATAAGCTTTCATCAAAAGTTTATACTATCTTTCATATATCTAAACTCATTCAAGTAATTTCTTAAACATATCGAATACAATCCCCCACATTCCGAAATAGCAAATATAATTATAAACATTTCAATTCAGCATGAATAATTTAAATTTGATTAAAATTAAGAACAACCATTTGCTTATAGACTTACCTCGGATATCGGCGAACGTAAAATCAACTATTCGGCTATTTTTGTCTTTCCCCGATCCAAATCTGACTTTCTCTTTTCTTGATCTAATTTGATAAAAATTTAACTTATTTAATCAATTTTCAATTAAATTCACTCAAAAACACATGAATAAGTAATTTGCACTTTTACCCCATACATTTTACATTTTTAGCTATTTAGTCCAAAATTCACAAAACACAAAGTAAGCATAATTTGCGCTTGCTATGCTTATGCCGAATACTCATCTCATCCATATGAGCCCATAAAATTTATTTATTTTGCAATTTGATCCTTCAATTTAATATTTTTACAAATTAGCCCTAAATGCTCAAAATCATTAAAACTTCCAATACAAAATTTATTAATCTAACACACACACACACACACATATATATATATATATATATATCATATTTCATCATCAAACAATAAAAATAACAAGCTATCATCAATGGCTCAACTCAAAATATTCATCAAAATAAAAAATTAAAACATGGGCTTTGTGCATCTCATAGCAACGATCTCAAAAACGTAAAAATTATCAAAAACCGAGCTAGATACATACCTTAATTAACTCCCACAATGGCTGAATGCCCTAACTCTGTTCTCTTTTCTTTTTTGTTTTGTTATTCGGTCATAGAAAGAGAAATAAAACTATGGCTTTGTTTTTATGTTCATTTTATTATAATATAACATTATTATATATTAATATATAAATTTTAAGAATAACATTTAACATAAAAAAATATTATAATGGCATGTCGCCGTCCACTACCCTTAGAAATGGGCTATTTTCCCTTTAAGGACTCCATATTAAAAAGCCACTATCAACTAAGCACTTTACACTATAGTTTGTAACTTTTACATTTTACGCGATTAAGTCCTTTTATTTAATCGAACACTCAAACAACGAAATTAAAACACAAAAATTTAACACAAGAAAATTCACACATAGTAAGCATGCAAAATAATTTTAAAATATTTTTCGGACTCGGATTTCTGGTCCCGAAACCACTATTCTGATTAGGGTCAAAATCGGATTGTTACAGCCTGTAACATCTTGAATTAATGGGCCTTTGCATTTGATGTGTGTTACGTTTAATGTGCTAATTAGAGTGTTTAAGGGGATTCAGATTGGGCTCAGGATTGGGCCGAGGCCTTACTTAAAATTTTCTGTTTGGACACTCTAGTGGAAAGCCAGTTAGGATAAGGCTTAAAAGATGTTATCTGTGTTTTAAGACACAAATGGGTTTGTGGCCCAGTGGCAAAGTGGCGCCACTTAGAGAGCAAAGAGGAGGCGTCAGTTGAGGAGGCCCAAGTTCGAGTCGTATGAAGCCCAATTTTCTTAGTTAATTTTAATTATTTTCGGCATTAAAGTGGGGAGTGAGTTGGACGGCAATAGGGCTTGGAAATAGGGGAAAAATGTTTAGATAATGTAGATAATATGGCTGATAATGTGGCAGATAAAGGAAGGAAGAGGTGGTGTTATCTAG